>CM043111.1:72141073-72577986 GCA_023701765.1 Hylyphantes graminicola | reverse complement strand
GTTGTTCATAAACAGATGTACACCTCGACCACTCCTGTTCCTTGGCAAGTAAATCAATACACATCATTAAATCAAGAACTGACTTCAAATCGTTCCATCACCCGATCCAGCCAGTTGGAAGAGATTAACAATCCCAACGAATCATTTATTCTGAAGGAGCAAACTCGCATGCTGAACCCAAACACACTTCGATCGGTGATTTGACACCTCTTTCGCGGAGCGCATGCAGATTCCATCGAACATTCCGCGAAATGCACGTCTCGGAATTTGACTGAGGAGAAATATCAGATGCAGATTCTTACCTGTTCTTTTTAAATAACGAGCAATCTCATCGGATGTTAAAATTAAACTGCTGGAGGTGTGAATTATGCAAAATCTACACTCTTAAAACAAACTAGGGAATTTAACTCAGTCTGAGTTAATTTTCACTCTTTTCAGTGTCAAAAATGCACTTTTCCAATTGGAGTGGATTTCACTCTTTTGTTTAGTTAAAACTCCGACAGGATCTCTCCAAACGAGTGATTTTAACTCGATACGAGTGGATTTCACTCTTTTGTTTTAAGAGTGTATTGTCCGTCATAATTTCTCGTTTTTTTTAAAAAGTAACTCAATTTCACCTAATAAAATTAACTCACCTATAATATTGTACACTAGAGAACTAAAATCCTGGTCGAACAGCCCGTTACTCGTTAATGAGCCAAGGCCTACCATGACCATTTCTGGTTACGAAACCAATGGCGTGGAACTCTTGTGACCAATGGCTCCGGAGTTCTTGGCATGTGTCTCACTTAGGTGGTCGACCTCACATGGAACCACCTGTGTTTAGTTCCAAAGCATGCTTGGTTCTCATTTTATCGACCCACTTAAGGGACGAACGGATGAGTCAAACTTACCCAATCCGGGACCCAATCCCCGGTCCTGTGGCATAGCAGTGTGAAGCACTACCACTGAGCCACTGGGCCTCTACAAATTATGCTCATTCACTGTAAAAATAATCCAGTAAACGATACTATCGGACAGTAAAATTTTCAAAAAATATTCGCAAGCTACGGAAAAAAATATTTTTTCAGAATTCTCCAGTAGCACAGAAGCATCGATCTCTTCTGTTGCTTATAGTAGAAAGCGTTGAAAACAAAATTTGAAAACGTGATACACACACACGTACACGGCATGTCATTCGCGTTGATCAATTCAAAATTGCGGCCAGTGATGAAGTTTGTTGATTTCAAATTTTCTTTCGTAATCAAAACACAATTCTTTTTAACAAGGTACTTTTTCAAGGGTCCACTCTGTGGTTACAGGCAGATTTTGCGTATTGATATTAAAATCATTAGGTGAGCGTGGTTTAAAGTTTCCATCCCCAGTGGGGTAGATGACTTAAGACTCTGAATGAAATGAGATATCGACAAACAGATAATTGGAAAATACTCAGTTAGCAGTGAAGTTGAGCAGAATTAACGTCGAACTAGAGCTACAAGAGACGGGCGTAATTTAGAGTCACAATCAAGTGACGAGCCATCTGAATCGGTACACAATGCAGCTTTTAAGGATGACATCGAACACTGTATTGGGACTAAATTTAACGTACACTTTATCTGCAAAGGGATATTATTAGTCTGATGTTTTGACTGAATAGGCCGTTGAAATATCGGCAGTTATTTTGGCAATGCCCAGTCCAGGTCCGGACTACGAATCTTCTCATTTAAGACAAGCGCCTTAAACTCTTAAAACAAACGAGCAATTTTAACTCAGTCTGAGTTAATTTTCACTCATTTTGGTGTCGAAAATGCACTTCCCATATAGGAGTGGATTTCACTCCTTTGTTAAGTTAAACATCCGACAGGATCACACCAAACGAGTGATTTTAACTCCGTCTGAGTTAATTTTAACTCAGCCTGGGTTAATTTCACTCCTTTCTAGTGTCGAAAATGCACTTCTCCTATATGAGTGGATTTCACTCTTATGTTTTAAGAGTGTGCCGACTCTTATTCCCAGTCTTTTTTACTGTCTGAGAGAACATGAACTAAGCAAAAGTGTTCTCTAAACACAACATAACCGTCCCTCCTCAATAAACTAGCAACACCCAGAGATCGACCCAGGCGAAGGAGACCATTATCCCGAAAATCTTACGCACCAAAACGGGAAAACCGGGAAAAGACTCATTAAAACTGACAGACGAGACGAAAAAATGATTTTCCAGTTAGTTGTTTTCACTTTTCGCCTTGCTGATCAGGGGCCCGGGGATAGAGTAAAAATATGATAAATTGGCGCCCCAAGTATTTGGGGGCGTTTCACAAGCAAGGGCGGCGTATTTAGGGGCGCGACTGATCGGGCGTGTAAGCCCCTGTTCCGTATCGGGTTACAAATATGGTTGATTTAAGGGTTGAGTTAACAGAAACCGATGTTTAACCAAAAAAGGCTGCTGCATCGCGCTGTGTGTTTACTGAGATTCATTTATTTACAATGCGAAACTGAAAAAATTTCATTTACATGGAGGACTGGGGAGCCCAGTCGGTTAGGCACTCGCCCAGCATGCGAAAGGTCCCTGGTTCGGGTCCGGGCATCGCCAAAAAAAACTGTCTACCTATAAACGGCCCGTGCAGCCAAAAATGTCCGATGAATAATACCCCGTGTAAGGGAGTGCACGTTAAATATCCTTCAAAGTCCTAACGCTGCGTACGATGTCACCCTTAACGGTTCCGTTTGGTGTCTATTCAGGTGCTGGCTTGTCACTTGACTGTGGTTCTAAAATACGACGCCCGTCGCCAATAGCTCTCGTGTAGCTCTAGTGCGACGATAATTCAAACCTAACCTTTAATTTACATGATGGGAAAAGAAATACTAACCAGCATGATATAATTACAAAAATACAGAAATAATATTAAATTTTAACTTAGAAGAATTATTAATTGAAATGGTGGTTTTATTAGAAATAAATATGCTACAAAAAGGCTATAGTTTTTGCAGAAAAATACTGTCAGCTGATGCACCAGAAAAATAACGATTTAATAATAACGATTTAATAATAACGATAAAATAAAAATTAAAAAAGATTACAGCAGTATATTCTGATAATATAGTGTTTTTTCTGTGAAATCAACATGTATTCAGTGTATATTGTCCAAATTTGCAGCGCACTAATGTGTATGCTGAAATTTGCATGTGTTTTTAGTACACGTTTCTGAAAAAGTAAAGTAATTATGCAAAATCATTTTGAATTGTTTGGAACATGTTCAAAAGGGAAATTATCCATAAAAGTACATGCCATAAACATAACATCGGAGGCTGTCTTCAAAACGTCATACAATAGATGATTAAAACGTAACTTTTTGTAGTTTGCACACAAGAACGAAGCTACAAAATTAGTTGCGTTAGAAATCAGGGCACTTCAATAGCATTGCAGTTGAATAATTAAACATAAAAATACATATACGCCATAAGCAGAACATCGGTGGCTGTCTTCAAAACGTCATACAATAGATGATTAAAACGTAACTTCTTGTAGTTTGCACACAAGAACGAAGCTACAAAGTTAGTTGCGTTAGAAATCGGGACACTTCAATAGAATAGCAGTTAGATAATTAAACCTGAACTTTAATTACTAGTTTACGCAAGTTGAAGTTAGTAGTTATACATTCATTATAAGGCTTTAATTTAAGTTTACACAATTGGCTTTTAATTCTAAAGGTCTTCTTGGGTAAGAAAAAAAGTTTTTAAATCTGTAATGATTATAAAAGTGATTATTGTGACTGCCTTTTTTACAGACACATAACCTGCCGCAAAAAAGCCAAAGCAATTTAACCGATCTTAAAAATCCCATACAACTAAAGCTGTAATCCATGAGAGTTTAACCCGGCAGCACTCGCCTGGGGTCTAATGGACCCCAGATAGATTTAATACGCTTCTAGATCTGAAACTCTAATTGGATTACCATTATAAGGATTTTCTATATTAAAATAGACTTAGACACTAACTCCCCCAATTGTGTCTAAGAGAACTAATGTAATGGTTCACGGCTGCCTTTTTCTTGCCTCCTTTAGGAGCTTTAGCACAGTCAATTGCGCCTCGTAATTTAGAACCCTGGTCAAGAGACAAGTTTCTTTTTTTCTAAAAAGAATGGAATCATAAAACGAAACTCGTTTCTTGACCAAGGTTTTAAATTACGAGGCACAGCCAGTTATGGCTAATTACGGCCAACACATCCAATTACGCCAATTTAGAAACCTGGTCAAGTGACGAGTTTGTTTTTCATGATTCTATTATTTTCCGCCCTTCTTGATTAGTAAGTGTCTCAAAGTTTTTTTGCGTTTGGATTATTCATTCAAGCTACAGACCACTCCGAATAGCGAGCGTTATTTTATAAAACCCCCCTGAATACTTAAGGGGTCGAAGAAACAGTAGAGCTGCAATCGGAAAGTTCAATTATGCCAATCACAAATCAATCATTAATAGTGTATTAGTTCCGTTCGACACTTTGGGGGCGCTAGGCATCAGATTGAGTTATCGGTTTAGAAGATTCTTAGTCTATGGCAAGTTAGCGCGAGTGCTGCCGGGTTAAGCATTTTATTGAGATAATTATTCTCTTATTGAATTTTCGATTTTTAACATAATGTTAATACTTCCATAAATAAATAATAAAATCTTTTACAACCAAAATAGTACAGTAAAAACGAGAGTTGTAAGATTGTAGCAAATAAAATTTATAATATAATAAAGCAAAGCTGATAGTAATTGTTTTGATTCTCGGCCCTTTATGTGTTACGTTACGTACCTACTCAGGTGTCGGCGCGTCACCTGACTGTGGTTCTAAATTATGACGCTCGTCACTAATAGCCCTCCGCGTAGCTCTAGTGTGACTATTCTCAAACTAAACTCCGCCGCTTATGAAATTACATTTTCTTAATGTCAAAAAGATTAAAAAATTGAACTTCATATTAAAATTTCTGTCTGATTGATTTATAATTTATAAATAAAACTAAAAGACAAGTTTTATGGGAATATATATGAAATACTAGAATTGCCGAGATTAACATTTGAAAAATAAAAGTACCTGGGGTCCTTAAGATCGCTATCGAAATTCAATGTATTGAGAATTTCAAAAAAGGTAAATTTTATCGGTTTATCAATTTTGCATCCGATAGCTGCATAAACCCGTTACTTACACTTGCTCTTGATATCCTTAATACATTAAAAATATCGCACAACAAATCGATGAAAACATTAAGGATTGAATTAGTATTGATAGTTTTTGAAAACCTTTGCACTATTCTAATAATTTTTAGACAATTGAATCAAGTCAAAAATTTACATTTTCAAAAAACTCTTAAATATATTCTATTTAAATCCAACCCGAAAAAGCTGGTATGTTAAATGAATGAACAACATGAGTAATATTTTTTCTGATAACAACCTTCTTCATTATTAATTCAGGTCGATATTTGTACTCCAAAATGCTTTGAATTTCCAATTGAAATATGACTTAGTTCCTTTTTCCTAAGCAGTAAAAAAACTTCCAAGTTGACTCTAAGAGACATGTTCGTCAGAACCATTAAAGGGCCCGGCAACCAGAATCCGATAAGAGATTTTAGAGGCATTTGAGCGACCCTCTCTTAAAGATTGTCCCGACTATCGACCGACCCTAAAAACTTCATTTTCATTTTCAGCAAGTTCATTTTCATCCATCCACCTTTGTTCCGAAATTCGATTGGGTCGGCCTAAGTGAATTACCGTTAATGCGACTATTGTTTTTTTCCTATCCTTCTCCCCACAACCATGTCTTCCTGAATTCTTTTTTTATGTTCTTTTAAGAAGTTGTGGGGCTTTTTTTTCTAGCTGTTCATGGAGGTGCAATAAGATGAAGAAACATGGCGAGATAAAATTGAAGCGGTGTCGGTCAATTTTATGCACCCCAACAAATAGAAGCTAGTTATGACGTGGGTAAACACGTATGCTTCACGGAGAAAATGAAATTAATAAACCGATCACATCTTATGACGTCATTCGTGCCGTGCCGTAGGGTGCATGCATAGAGAAATTAAAAAGTCCCTCATGCCGTATGATAGGAATAGTGACGTTGGGCGCACAGTGAAATGAATAAAATGCTCAGACTTTAAGCGAAGCATAAGATATAAATTTAACATTCGATTGTTTTAAACACGGATAATAAATACCTGCTTAGCAGTAGACAAATATTTGAAAAATCTTGAATTGTTTCTTTCATTTTTTTTTCAAGTCATATAGATGAATTTTCTTATGAGATACAACTGCTGTGGCAACAAGAATTCCTTATTAGAATATCAGCAAATCAATCACCAATAATTCTATTTGGGTGCATGGCAAACGCAAACATGGCTTCAGCTGGAAAACAGTTTCTGTATTGTTTTTCTCTTCGTCACATCCACATCTTGTTTTACCTCCAAGCATCGGTTAGTATTTTTTTTTATTTCACTTCCAAAAATTCTTTTTTTTCATGGTGAAAGATGTTTGGGAAGCAAGCCGTCATTCAATTAACAAAGGTCGATAACTTATTATCCATCGGAATAAATAAATGATCTTCAGAGCGAAAGAGAGAGTTGAAATAATCTGGGGGATTTTTTTTTATGCTGTTGTTGACAGATGACGAAATTTCGTCTTGTAAGGGGTTGGGGGACAGTTGTGACATGCATGCGAGAGTGGGGGGCTATCACTCCGGATGATGTTCGACTTCTTCGATTTACAATCCATTATCGGGGAGAGTGGAAAGCCACTCGTGATATTTGGTTTCAATTTATACGCTTCGGGGGACGTAGCGAAAGACGGTTTGGAGTAATCTGGCGATGAAAGGTTATTCTAAATGCTTTTATTGTAGTGACTTAAAAAGCTTATTGACTTTTGATGTTCAAAGCGTAAAAACAAAAACTGTAATCTATGAAAGTTCTCCAACGATTTATAATACTTCGGTAGGGTCCCGCCTTCATGAAAACCCGTAAACCTAATAGGAAATTTGCATGGAGGAATGAGTAGTAGGGAGGGAACATTGCCTATTCCCCGCCATTGAGCGGGGTGAAGTAACTGTAAGGTATAGCAGGGAAGCAAAATACAGGGAATGATTGGCAACCCGCGCGTTTGACGCCATAGGAAGTAATTGGAATTTTCAGAAAAAGTTACTTTTGGAGGATTTAAAAAAATATACTGCAGCTATAATTTTAGATATACATTCATGTACTATCAAACACTTGGAAACACTAGCTAAATAATATTGTTTTATTTTTATTTTAGAGAAAATTAGTTTGTTTAAATCTATCTTTAAACTTCCGCATCAAAAATATATAATCAAAGCCACTTGTATTTTTTTCTTACCTATAATGCGTTCAACATGTTCAATTAATGAAATAGGTTTTCCATTAAGAATCGTAAGCATATATTATAAGCTGTATATTATGTTGAATAAAACTTTGGAATATGGAGTAATAAATCTTACTAAATGCAAAGAAAATTTTTATTTTACAGAGACAATTACAACTTTTTATAAGTAGGAAAAATGTGTAGAATTTAATAAGAAGCATTAAACACACAAACAAAACAATCTTTTCTTTAAAACTAAATACATTTTGTTTCAGGAAAATAAGTATAATTTGGTGAGTAAGAAAAGTACATTTTGGTGAGTTCATCCAAATCAGAGTTAAAATTTAGGATTTTATTGTCCTTCAAATAGAATGGCTTTTGTGTAAAACCGTCTAATAGATTGCTTTGTGTTTAAATTTTTATAATAATGGGTTAACAGGACTTTCATATACGTTTGAACAATTGCCCGAATCAAATGAAGGAGATGGTTGTCCAAAGGATCAGAGTCAAATTGGTGTTGCGTCAAGTTCGGAAAAAAGTTTTGGGAACACACATGTTTGACACTAAATTTGATGGCTGCATTTCTTTAAAACCAAAAAAAAAAAAAAAAGCGCTACAGCTGCCACCATTCGCAATTTTTTTTCTCGAAAACTTTATTATGACGAGTAACAACTACTAGACATCTAACGGCAGTTAAATTATTGTGTTCATATTTTACACACAAGTTTCTTTTTGGCAATAAAATTGATAAAAAATTTCATTAAATGTTTAATTAATGTTGATTATTATAATGCAAATAATTTTTTGATAATATCTAATGAAAACTTAGTTATGCTATTAAAATATGGAAAGAAAAAATGAGAGTTATTTGGAAACAAATAGTAGTTAATATAGACTCGGTAGCAGTTTTATTTTTTGATTTACTAATAAATGAATTTTTATCATGTAAGACTCGTAAGAATAATAAAAATAAATAAGGATGTTAAAATTTTACATAAAACTCACATAAAAGTCGTCTAAAATAGTGAAATAAAATTTATTCAATTCGGAAAACAGAATTACATTTTAAAGTGATGCAAAATATTGAAATCTAAGAAATCTTGCAAATTTTAGTTAAAATAAATTCAAATTAAAACATTATTCACCCAGAAGGAATTGAGAATGAACTATTCCTTTGATACATTAAAATTGTTTCAGAATCTTTCTTAAAATGTGTAATTAAAATGCTATTATATTGACGCAAAATCGCATTCGACTACGCACTCCCTTTGACTTTTTGCCAATCACAAGGTGGCGTCGCGGTTACAGTGACGGCTTCACTCATGTCTACTCCCCTTTAGTCCTTCCTCCATGGAAATTTGTTCATTTTTAGGAGGCATGCCTACTTATTAAAATTTTCGAAACGAAAATGAATTAGCGTTGGCACATGCACGTTACAAAGGTAGAGATTACAAAATAAAATCTTTTAGAGTAATATTCTTAGAACTTAATGAATAAAAATTCGAGATACGAAAATAGATAACATTTATTTTTTTAATTTTTTAACTGCTCTTCTTACTTGATTTTCAGGTTTATCGACAGATGACGTCCAGTTTCTGCCTAGCCCATGTTTTTTGAAATTTTAATATAAACTCAAAAAATTAAAATCAACTATGAAAAAACTAAGCCTCAAACAAACAAGATTAAAGTGAATTTATATTGAAAAATTCGAATTTCTGAAGGCAGCATACGTAGGTCTTTCACGATCTTCAGTAAGACGGATACACAGACTCTTCCTTTTATTATTATAAATAGTGGATGATCGTTTTCAGTGTTTGCGCCTAAAAAATGCGACAAATGCTGCACAATTTACTTCAGATGGTGTTACATTCACAACTTTATTGCTAAATGATAGATACAAATTGTATATGATCGCTTATGAATTTATAAAAGGAACCAAAACCCAGCGCTTTACACTCTTAAAACAAAATAGTGAAATCCACTCCTATAGGAAAAGTAAAATTGCGACACTGGAAAGGAGTGAAAATTAACTCGGAGTTAAAATCACTCGTTTGGAGTGATCCCGTCGTAGGTTTAACTAAACAAAGGAGTGGAATCCACTCCTATATGGGAAGTGCATTTTCGACACTGGAATGAGTGACACTTAACTCAGACTGAGTTAAAATCGCTCGTTTGTTTCAAGAGTGTAGATACATAAGAAGCCAAGAATCATTAAAAATTGCCAAAGAACAGACTGATCAATATATATAACTAGAGTCTTAAGAGAATGATACTTTTACAATTACACCTATTATATGTTTTACATCTAGTGCCAATAGAATGAACTTTTTTACAAAAAAACATAAACCTACTAATTAACAATTTCTAGAGAAAAGAGCTTCGATTAAAGTTAAATAAAATTTTAATTTATTTTTAACAAGAGAGAAACATACATAAAAAACCTTCCCTATCTACAGCATAAAGACAATTATTTAATTTTCATGTAAGTTCTTCCAAGAAAGAACTCGTTATCGCGATTGTGATCATTTATTTCATCAAACCTTCCTCCCACCCTTACTCAAACAAAAAATAAATATTAACACGCTCGTTCATTCGTTTTTGTTCCTTTTTTTCACTCATTATTATCATTTCACTATTGGCTGTATTATTATTGACTTCTTTTTCACAGTTCGCATTAAAAAGACACAAGGGAAAAAAACACGACTTGAATATAAAAAAAAATGCAATGCAGAAAATATCTATATAAAAAATGAAACGAGAGGTTGGGAAATTCGATTTTATAACAAAAAATATTAACGATGATAGTGAAAAAAAAGCCTCGATTCAGATCACGCTTCGAGAAACATGCTAACGAGACAGCCTCGAAGCAGAGCGTCTTATTAAGAATTTTCTTAACCGATGATTAAAGGAAAAACGCGTCTCTTATCAAAAACGCACGCCTAAAAGTAGAGTGGCAACAGAGGAAAATGGAATTGCAGACTCGAACAAATGAAAGAACATCGCCAAGTCGGACTCATACAAGCGTGTGCAGATGGAAAAGAAATTAAAATTGCGTTCCATCTTAGCTGTTAACACGTCCAAGTCCTTGTCTTTTAGTATGGCCAATGAGATCTGTCTAGCTAACAGATCTGTCAACTAAAAGCTGCCCAAAATTTATTTAGAATGTGTAGTGATGGTTCGAAAGATCTGTGCTCATTACAGATGGCCCAAGTAACAGTTTAATTCCAATAACCAATGTCTGGATCAGTCTAAACGGCAGTTCAATGTTAGTCGCAGCTGAATGAAGTGGTCCAAGCAACTGTTCAATGCCGATTATCGATGGCTGAATAAATATAAACAACAGTTTACTCTCAGTAACCAATGATTGAATAAGTCTAAACAACAGTTCACCAATTATCGATGGCTGAATAAATATAAACAACAGTTCACTCTCAGTAACCAATGATTGAATCAGTCACAACAGTTCACCAATTATCGATGGCTGAAATAGTCTAAGCAACTGTTCACTGCCAGTTATACCATTCAATGCCGTCAACTATAAAAGGTTTGAATGTAATTGTTTTTTTAATTGATTCTTAAAGGGAAAAAAATGACATTATTTAATATAATCTAAGAAAGAACGATAGGCTTAAAAAATGTTCAGCAACTGGAAACAATCTGTTTGATAAAAAGAACATGCGAATTCTCGAAAAGTGGTTGAGACATCAGTGCGAAAAATTTTGTCAGCCAATTATTTGCACTGTGAGGTGGGAGCGTGTTTGAGAGTCGCCTGTTAGCTGCTCATCAATAAACTCATTATGAAATCATAGTATCTTGGAGGGATTATATTTCTTACGATTTAAGTTGTGTTCTTGAGGGGAATTTATAACAATATGAAGAAAAGTCGGAATAAAGGTTTGTATTACGATGTAACTACACTGCAAAAATAATGTAAAATTTACTATTGTAATAAGGCAGCTGATTTTCGATAGAAATAAATCTAAAAATACAGGAATTTTCTTCATTAAATACTGTAAATTATGTTCAAAATACACCTCTTTTAACATTCTAATTTTTTAAAACTGAGAAAAGGTTTTGCGTTAGGCTCTATTCGAACCCACGGACAATCTTTAAGGGGTCATAGGAGTCTTAAAAATGTGCAAAGAAGATACTCCAAAGCAAAGTTTGATCTTTCATGTCATTTTTTAACTACTCAATAAATGAGTATAATTTTTTATATGTAATTCTGCAAGATTTATTTATTATAAAACAAGTTTTAAAATTTATGAAACTTTAGCCAAAACTGAAATAAATGATATTAAACATGAATCTATTTGAACACAGTGTGATTAGGCTTGCGCGGCAAATTGTGAGGCCAAAATTGAAAAAATGACCACACAAATGACTTTGTATTGTACAAATATGTACAAACAAAGACTTATACCTAAATTCTCAGCTCAATTTTAATTAGAAAATATTTAAAAAACTTTTTTCTAAAAAAAAATAATAAAAATTTAAAAATTTTGATTTTAATTTTTTTTAAAAATAATTTCTAATTAAAATTGAGCTGAGAATTTAGGTATAAGTCTTTGTTTGTACATATTTGGACAATATAAAATCATTTTCTTGGTCATTTTTTCAATTTTAACCTCACAATTTGCCGCGCAAGCCTAATCACAATGTGTTCAAATAGCTTCATGTTTAATATCATTTATTTTAGTTTTGGCTAAAGTTTCATAAATTCTAAAATTTGTTTTATAATAAATAAATCTTGTAGAATTACATATAAAAAAATTATACTTATACATTGAGTAGTTCAAAAATGACATGAAAGATCACACTATGTTTTGTAGTACCTTCTTTGCACATTTTCAAGACTCCTATGACCCCTTAAGTTACAAGTGAAGCTTTCAACAAACAAGCCCAGCAAATCTCTCTCAAAAATTTAAAGCCTATATAATTAATTTTTATGCGGTTTAATACACTGCCAAAATGACTTCATTGGGAACAAGAATAGAGAGAACCGGTTTTACGAAATTAGTTTAGTGAAACGGTTTTAAGACCGTAAAGTAAGTGAAATGATTTCAGACCATTGAAAAATAGGAAATATCCATAGATCATAGTTAAAGTATTAGAGCGGCAAATCACGTGACCTCCAATGCTAACGACGGGACGAGCATGGAGAGCAAAATTGGAAGGTTATGGGGCCAGTGTTGCCAACATTTTAAAAAGAAAAGTGCTGTGAAAGAATAAATTTAATTTTAAAGTAAAAAAATCTTAAAAATACTTGCTGCATTTTGGAATATTTTTAGTGACTTTAAAAGAACTTGAAACACTTTTCTAGTATTTATATAATATTTATTTTGTAATTTTAGAAATAAACCATATTTTTTCGTAGAATTCTTTTTCTTAATGTGATGGCAAAACTGACATCTTGCCATCACATTAAGAAGAATACTCGGTAAAATAAAATATAATTCTAAAATTACCAAAAAAAATGTTATAAAAATATTAGAAAAGCTTTTCAAGTTTTTTTAAAGTCACTAAAAATGTTCCAAAATGCAGCAAGTATTTTTAAGATTTTTTTTACTTTAAAATTAAATTTTATTCTTTCGCGGCACTTTTCTCTTTAAAGTGTTGGCAACACTTTCCCCATAACCTTCCAATTATGCTCTCCCTGCTCGTCCCCGTCGTTAGCATTGGAGGTCACGTGATCCGACACACTAATACTTTAACTATGATCTCTATGGAAATATCCAATTTTTTTCTCAGTGTCCTTCGGAAACAAAGAGGTGACTCCCAAAGGTGTTGAGACCCAAAATTATGGCTTACGGTATACTGAAATTTCAAATCGAAATTTAATTATTTGTAGTAGGCCAACGTATGATTTTATACAGTAAATACTAGAAGGTATGAGGTATTTGGATTGCATATACTTCACGCTATTCATGAAAATGTGATATTAAATGTAAGTTAGAAATGCAGATTGTACCCTGGTGGAAGTTTTCGTTTTTTAAATGTCAAAAAATGGGACAAGACAACTATTTCTACTAAACCTACCAAATTTCAACCACCCTATTTCTACTATTTCTACCAAAATGAAAAAAGTTTTCGATTGTAGAAGTTCATTTGATTTTTAGGTTTAGGCACTACACATCTACGCAAAATTTAAGTCACAGAAACACAATACCCTTTTCTTCGTATACCTCACGACCGATAATCGTGCCAGCTGATTCTTCAGTAAATATTAAAAGGTTTCATAAACACAGGAGCGTTACCCTCCTCGCTTTTTCCTTTCGACAATTTACCGTAGAAAAAATGGGTGAAAATCCCTTTGGTGGACTTGACCCCTTCTTACATTGGTAAATGCAATTGCACAGGGTGAGGCAAACGAAAGTGGCCCCGGTCTAGAGATAAGAATACGACAGAAATGTTGCTAAGTCTAAAACCAATACAAAAACAGGTTTGCTAACTGAAACTATTGATCGCTTCAATATTAAGCCCAAACAAGCGCTTGGCGACTTATTTGCCGGCAACTACGCCACGGTTTTAGAAACTAGTTGAAATGAAATATAAACAAGATTTGTAGAGCTGATTAAGAAAAGTTCTCACTGGTGATTATTTGATTGTTTCGATCATGGTTTATCCTTTAGAATCGGGCCTTTTTGTTTTTGGTCTTACAAAACATTTTAAATTGATTGCATAACACAAAATTTGCATTATGGGACGTCTTCATAAAATACGAACCACGATCTGAACTCGCCACTAGTATATGAGTAGCTCTAACGTGAAGCTTATCCAATCCAACCAATGCAAAAACAGGTTTCAGGCGGCTTCAAGAGTTTTTCTCGCCAAGCATTTCAACGTATTCCCATCTCTAGACCGGGGACACTTTTGTTTGCCTCACCCTGTATTCGTGAGTCGCGACCGTTTACGTACAGAGGACATCCTCAATTGCGTCGTTCAACCCGCTATGCCCGGTGTAACTGCCCGGCGACACGCAATTTCGTGCACTTCTAATCGCCCCTAAACAAGGCGGTTTCGCTGGCGATGGACAAATCGCTGCTGTAAATCACGGACTCCTTTGCTGGGATTGTGTTTAAAGAGAGTGAAACACATACTTGGGAGGGGAAGTACATTGACGGGTCTTTTAGATAAAGCCGCGTAAGTCATTTGGTTGGTGCACTGGTGGACTTATAGTTTTGGTTAACATGTTACACTACACTCTTAAAACAAACGAGCGAATTTAAATAGTCCGAGTTAATTTTCGCTCCTTTCGGTGTCGAAAATGCACTTCCCCTTTAAGAGTGGATTTCACTTTGTTCTTTAGTTAAACCTCCAACAATCTTAATAACAAACGAGCGATTTTAAGGCGATTACGAGCTATTTAGGAGTTAGTTTCACTCCATCACTCCTTTCCCGTGTCGAAAATACACTTTCCCTGTAGGAGTGGACTTCACTCTTTTGTTTTAAAAGTGTAAATACACCAGGGCTATGTGCAACGTGATAGGTCATTTGAAGACTATTGGTGAAGGGAGTCGCATTGAGCAACAAAATACAGTGGAAAACTAGCACCTGAGCAGGCACACAAAGTACCTTTTAGGAAGGACATTGTGCTCAGCATTGAGACCTTAAGGCATATTTAAAATGCATCCCCTCAACACTCGTTATTCAGCGGACTTTTGGCTTTACAGTTTGCTTCGGCAGTTATTTTGGCGATGCCCGGACCCTACACTCTTAAAACAAAAGAGTGAAATCCACTCCAGTTGGAGAAGTGCATTTTCGACACCGTAAAGGCATGCATATTTACTCAGACTGAGTTAAAATCACTCGTTTGGAGTGATCCTGTCGGAGGTTTAACACACAAAGGATCCACTCCAAAAGGAGAAGTGCATTTTCCAGTCTGGAGGAGTGAAATCCACTCAGACTGAGTCAAATTAGGAGTGTTTGTTTTAAGAGTGTAATCTGTTCAGTTTTTTTTTAAATAGAGCTACACGTAAGCTATTGGCAACTTACTTTTTAACTTTAATTCGAGGTCAAGTGACGGAACCAGCCACTTCAAGCATATCCACTAATGATGAGTCAAAATTAAAGTTGAAGTTTATGGTCTTTTCCTACGTTACATAAAGTTTAAAATCACTAGTTAAAGGTTAGCTATAATTGATTTTATAGGATCAAAAAAAGTAAACAAATTCCTTATTTTATTCTTTGGAGAAAAGATGTAAAAAAATGGTTATGATAGTCATGACAAAATGTAACGAGGAAGCATTGAGTCAAACAGATTAATTCACCATTCGTACTATGTAATTTTCTAAAGTATTTGTGTGCAATGCTTGTAGATGAAACTGGGTGCACGTTACATCTGTTCGTGATTGGATGCCTGACGACTCGTACACCTGTCATATCGCTACAAGGTTGTCAAGTGACTTGGTAACAACTAAATTATTTGGCTCATCATTGGTAAATATGATTGAAGTGGTTAAGGTTGGTTCCGTCACTTGAACTCGATTTAAAGTTAAAAAGCTCGTTGCTAATAGCTCCCGTGTAGCTCTATTTAAAGAAAACTGAACAGATTAGGGTCCGCGCTTCGCCAAAATAACTGCCGAAGCAAACTGTACAGCCAAAAGTCTGCCGAATACCGCGTGTTGAGGGAGTGCATTTTAAATATGCTTCAAAGTATGAACGCTGAGCACAATGTCCTTCCTAATGGGTACGTTGCTTGCCAACTCTTATGTTTGCTCTTCACTGACAACCATGTCACTTTAATCGCACTCGAGGTCGAAACATCTCCTGCTATACGACTAGTTTATTGACAATACATCACATAACATAAAATTTTTGGTCTAACTTAAACTGCAAAATAAATTTTGTTTTCAAAGCGTCTTCTTACGTCGCAATAAAGATATTTGTGAATTTAAGGATATAATTTCTCCAAGAAGACCCCAAGAAATTTACATCATTCCTAAATTTAATAAAGAAATCTTTAGAAAACATTTTTATTACTTAGCTCCTAAATTCTTTAATAGTTTGCCAATCTCTAAACAAAATATTGACAAATACTCAACTTTTAAGCGCTCTCTTTTTAAATTTATTATGCTTATGGACGACATAGACTTATATTTTTAATTTTCTATACACGAAGCACAAGTAACTTTTTAAAAAAACCAGTCTCTTGCCAAATAATGTATGTTGTAATTTATTTTGATCTTATTATTATTAGTAATTTGCCGAACTTCATTTAAATTTCTAGGCTGCTTGAACGGGAATGTTCCCCTAAGCAGCTAATATGATTTGTTTTTGTATTTTATTTATAATTTCATATTGATATTAATAAAGTTATTAAAGTTAAATGCAGAGTGATCGAGAAACACTTTGTATAGTTAAAAAATTCAACATAATCAATGATTACAATCAATTTAAATTAACACACTATAAATCAATGCATCGTGTAATATAATGTATTGTTGTAATGTAACAATGTTAAAAAATATATAACATTTTTTTACTTGCGTCAGTGTTACTCTTGTGTGACTTAAACGAACAAAACGTTTTCTGAATATCTTTCAAGCGATGTCAGAATGGGTACTAAAAATTGATCTTTGAAAAATAATGTCTATTCGATGCTAAAGCTATTGATTGTAATTTTCATGATGATCCAATTACGTCTAGTTTCCGATCTACATACAATTCCAATTCATTTCATATTTCTATTTCGGTATTATGCAGTAAGTTAAAAGACTTATAAATTTGATCATCCGCTATTATTTTGATTGATTCGCATATAATTTTGGTAAAAATAAATTCAACAATAAATACTAACCTGAAATTTGCTAAGGTCGTGGAGAATTCTTATCACTGACTCATCAAGAATGTCCATATTTATACAAGAGTTGTCTTTTGTTAGTAATTAATTTGCTCAGTATAACCGTTACTTTTTGACATATGAACACACTTTCAACAGAGGAATAAGCTTCTGCAAGGCAATGAAATTTAAAGAAGCACACTTACAGTTGTCGATTTCTAGTCTCTTTTACAGCTCTTTAAAGCAGCCAATATACGCCTATAATTGAAAAAAACTATGATACATGAGCTAACAACCTTGTAGATACATCATAGTTGCACCTGTACGTCAGTTTTTCTAACTAGTCCATCAGGACGTAATGGTAATGCAATGTAATCGCTTCCGGCAGCCTATTTCTAGCCTCTTTTCGGAGCTTTAACACAGCCAATAACGCCTCGTAATTTAGAATCCTGGTCAAGTGACGAGGTCGACACTTGAGCGGGTATCCAACGGAACTTCGAGCGACATCGTACGCTGACACTGTCGGGACTTTGGACTCCACAGATTTAACACGTTGGATGCCACTGACTCCTTAGGGAGTCGCGTGGTTCCGATTCACCGATAACAGCACATTTTGATAAATTCATAGTACCATTTCGCCAACCATTCTTATGAGTTCAAGTTCGTTTGTAACTTTTGCAACCGATCCTTATGTGCTTGGAATAATACTTGGGACTTGAAAGAGGGCATTCTATTTAAAATTACGAGAAAATTAAATCCTTCGTCTCAAGTGTAGGGCCACCAGACACCAGACATACTGCGTTTCGTAAAGTGATTCAGTTTGTTATTCAACAATCTAGCTATAAAAAAAATTGCAAATCGTCTGTGTTTTTTTTTTTTTTTTTGGGGGGGGGGGTATTTTTTTCAAACAAAAACTAACAAAAAATATGAATTATGCAAATTTAATGATGATTTTATAGTCGAAAAGTTCATTACTGAAGCAAATCTGGCACATGGCTTTCAATTCAATAATTAGTAACAGGTTATGAGCTATCCGGTTGGAAAAAGCCAGGAAAATTTCCTCGTACTTTTACGACTAGCTGCCGGCTGTCATGTAGCTTTAGTTAGCAACGTTAATTCAACCTAACCTTGTAATTTTACGAACTCGAACTAAGATTTGTACTTTTTCGAAAATGA
Organism: Hylyphantes graminicola; assembly: GCA_023701765.1. NCBI lineage: Eukaryota > Metazoa > Arthropoda > Arachnida > Araneae > Linyphiidae > Hylyphantes > Hylyphantes graminicola. Next base: position 72,559,706 of record CM043111.1, on the reverse strand, counting down.
AGAATATTTAGTTCGTATCGATTGTAACGAACTGGTTTAAAAAACAGGATGTTCTTCTACTTTATCAGCCTCTATCGATGATATAGTGGCAGCGAATGTGTTAACGAGCACGTCTGTCCCAGTGTACTCGGGATCTGAAAGTGAGAATATTTGCTCATGGTTTGGTTTGTTTGATTAGTGTTGAACTACCTGTACAAGACGGCTTATTCCAACGGCAAAATTGTGAAACCGAGGTAGGCACCATTTTGTTTAATTTATCTCCGTAGCTTACGAAAATGTGTAGATGAAAATCAGCAACCATTCAACCAACCAACCTATGTATAGATGAGGGCCGGGATAATGCTCAGTGGGCTAAACATTTATGAAATGGGCATTAGACCGGGCATTTACCCAAAGCATTTTTAAAAGCCTCCTCAGAAAAGGGCATCTATGGGGACGTACATAAATTACGTCACGCAAAATTTTGACTTTTTTGACCCCTCCCTCCCCCTATTCAGCAAGTCAAAAATATTTTTTGTATTTAAAAATGTAAGCGATTTATATTGCTAATTGTTTGAAATGAATACAATGTGTCTTTTGCGATTCTAAGCTGACTAATTTAAATTTAAGTCCACCACTGCTTGAGATAGACAGTGTATGGTCTTCGGTGCTTTTATCACATTTAGGGATTTTACAAACCTTAAAGAAATCCTGAACTCTAATACAAAGAGAGAGCACAAATAAACTTAAATTGTGTTAGGTTTTAAAGTCCCCAATAGGTTTAGGGCAGAATATTTTTGTTTCTGATCACGTCATAAGAATAACTTTACTGAATGAAGCTACTAAGTGAGGTAAACACGCATTGCTTTCACTTTGACAATGCATAACTTCATCTATATTATTTGAAAATTCAGTTAAATGTTGGAATTTCTGAAAAAATAACCGCCTTTAACTGTTCTACCCCAGTAGTAAAAACATGCTGGCTCAGATTATCCCATTCGCAGAAAAGAAATACCCATCATTTAGTACAACAAAATTCGCAAATCTAAAGCAATCTCTCCCAGCCGTTGGCACAGAAACTTCAACAAAAACAGGCCAAATAAAATTTTTCACCATAACAACATACCCTAAAAAAGGAAAGAGAAAAATCGCGTAAGGCATAAAAAGAGCGTTTTTCCAAAGCGCAGACGCACTTAGAAATCTCTCCCTTGCTTAGAACTGTGGAGGCTAGCGCACATAGAATGCTTGGCGTGAAAAAAATGTGAAGCCGTCTCTTAACAATACCACCTTGATTAGATGGCCGAAGAACTAAGCATCACAACGTCACACTAGTAGACAGATTCCGATTTGTTGACCAATAACGTCGTATCTTAAGATGACGTCGCATCTTGATTCATCTTATCTTTAAAATGTATTAAAATACAAGATCTAAAGTCACGGATGATCATTTGCCAAAACCACAGGGTCGATCCATTAATATGTATATGACGTCAAACATCTTAGTTCGCCGGCCTTCTAATCTAGGTGGTATTGCTCTTAAAGTCTTAATCGATGTGATACGCCCAAATTAACGGCACTGCGCTTTTTCAATGAGTTTGGTTTGGTTGGTTGGAAGGCATATGCATTTAGGTTTGTGTGCTTGGTCAGAGACCTGCTTATAAACCTTCATCAAGTAAGACAGACACAACACACACGCGTAAGAGTGGATCCATTTAGTTTTTAGAGACAGAGGGTAACTGGAAGATCCCCAGATTTGACTTGCGCCCCTCCGAGGTATTGATTTGGTATGTAAACTTGGAGGACTTTGCGAACACGACGGAATTTAACGTGCACCAGTCACTATTAACTTACACGGTGTTTTTCGGAGGGCAGCGGAGCTCGAACTCGCAACCTTAGGGATGCCAGTCCAAGGCCTTACCAACCAGTCTATCCGGTCCTGTCAATGAGGTTAGGTAGGTAATTTGGCACATGTATTTTTCGGTTTATATGCTTGCCAGATAAGAGACCAACTAATAAACCTTTGCCAAGTAAGACAGACACGCACAGTATTTTTACTGATTCAGTGAAAGATAAAAGCCTATTAAGGCAAAGGCGGGAATCGAACCCGCACCCTGTATATAAAGCAGAATGTTAGCGTAATGGGCTGCTATCAGTACTACGATCACCCGGGACACGTCAATGAGGTGTAATCAGGATGTGTAGTGTAATCGTTTCTGGCTGCCTATTTCTAGCCTTCATTAGGAGCTTTAACACAGCCAATAACGCCTTGTATTTAGAACATTGTTCAAGTGACGAGGCCGACACCTGAATGGGTTAACAACGGAACTTCGAACGACATCGTACGCTGACGCTGTCGGGAGCACGTCTGTCCCAGTGTACTCGGGCCCATCCGTCACGAAAAAGATTTTTCTACTCTTTCCCAGTACAGATATCCGATTTATAGGATGACTGGAAATAGATGGGACTCGAGAAAGCTGAATCCAGAGGCGGATGTCTTAACCCCTCGGCCACGGATGGGCCGTCAATGAATTTGTAGGCTGTACGTTTACAAACTGTCTATTTATAACTAGACATAACGAGCTTAAATGCAGCCAATTTCTCCTTTTAATTTAGAATACTGGTTAAGTGAAGAGACCGCAAGTAATTTCGAACGAAATCGTATGTTAGCATAGTAAAGATAAAAAAAAAAGCTTTGTGCAGCATACGGTAGTACGGTAGTACTGAAGTACAAGATCTGAGTTATGACTATGTTCGGATATTGCCCTTCATAGAAAGATTTACATATGCAAATTTCTCTTGAATGGTTGGTTAATCAATGCTGTGAACAGAGCTTACCGTATCCAACCACCAACCTCTCAAACCACAAATGAGAACAGGAATGAATGTACGTCACACGAAACACGCCTGTCTTTATTAATGTAGCTGCATAAATTGAAAGTTCAATAATTGCTTCAATGTATAAAATAAACTGCTCATTTCTTTTATTATATACTATTGAGTAAAAAGGTTGTAAAATAAACTAACAATTTATATTTAAAATTTTTATTTATGAAATTTAAGGATTTTACTTAAAATGTTGCCCTAAAAACGGCCTTTGAATGAAATACGGTAACTACAAAAATTAAAGAGTTATTTTGATTCTGTAAATTGGAAACTAGAAGCAAATAAATGTGTTAAGTCATGGACTGAACCTTTAGATTGGTGCCCTCTTACTACTTGCTTCAGTAACATTTAAATTCTAAACATCAAGTTCAGTTGATAAATATTTGCTGTAATATAATTTCAAATCTACACAAAATCAAATGATTAAAAGTTATGACTTAGACCAAGGTCCGAAACCTTAATATACTCTTCGAGTTAGGTAACATGCAAAACTATTTGATGCAATTTGAAGCGTTATTTTTGGAAAAAATTGTGCTTAGCGATAAAAAGTTAAATCATAAAAATCTTGACTTGATAAAAATAAAATGTAGTTTTAATAGTAATTTCAAGAAAATAATTTCTGAACTCCTAATTGCACTTAACCATTTAATACATCGATAAATACGCAAATATATTATCGAGGCTACATTTCATGTTTTATTTGAAACTAATATATATTTTTTTAGGTATTTAAACTAACCCTTGTCATTAAACTTGTCAGGTCAATGCTAAGTAAAACAGTGTTATTTTTTTTATTAATACTGGAAACAAAATTTTTTCTGATTAAAAAAAATAGAATTTCACTTTTAAACAATCTAATGAAGTAAAAACTGAAAACAAAATCGTGTTTTTAAGGTATCCCGGCCACCTTAATTTCAATCTATGCAACCACAGACCCAAGTCAAGAGCCAAACGTTTATTTTGGGCTTACTGTTGAGGGGATCATGGATTCACTTTCAAAAATGAATTTTGCCTTGATTTCGACCATGCAACTCTTCTATCTTCAGGTTTGCCACATTTTTTGGTAAAAAAATTGTAAGGACTATTTAAGGACTTTTCAAGGATATATTTCCATTTTTAAGGACTGTATATTCGAAGATGCAGCAACTAAATTTCACGATAGTTTTTAAAATTCATTTATTAAAGAAACAAGAGCTCAACTTTCAAATGAACTTAAATATGTGTTATAAAATAACCTTTTAGTTATTAACACTTTACCTCCGGGCGTCGACTGACCCGTAGACTAAAAATCTTCTAGACCAGCAACTTAATCTAATGCCTAGCTCTTCTAACGTGTCGAATGCAACTAAAACACTATTAAAGGTTGATTTGTTGATTGGCATAATTTTACTTTCAATTGTAAGGCTACTGTTTCTTCGTAATGTTCTCTGTTAAAAAAAAGTTACCCACTAGTGATTATTTCAACCGTTAGTCATCCTTTTACATCGGACCTTTTTGACTATGTGAACAAATAACATTTTGAGTTAATTGCATGACACAAAATTTGCATAAGGGTCCGTCTTAATATTAAAAATGTTACGAACTTTAAAATTTTCAATACCAACACCCAATTTTAATTACTTAGAAATGTGAAAAACCCTCGAAAACCCCTAAATCTAAGTTTTTGTTACATTTGGATGAATATTTGACGAGTTATTCAATCGAATCACTTGTGGATCTTTGGGGGACCATGTCTAAAATGACAAGCGTAGTCAGTCTGTAGGTTTATTAATGGAGAAAAAGAAGCACAAGGTCAAATATCTTGAGGATGGGCCTACGAGGAATATAAAAGTCAATGAGTAGCTGTATATATTCAAAAATAAAGTCGAAAATAAGTAGTAGTAAAAAATAGATCCCTATCGTCACTTGATAAGGGTTCCAAATTACGAGATGTCATTGGCTCTGTTAAATCTCCTAAAGGTGACTGCAAATAGGCAGCCAGAAACCATTACATTAGTTCCCTTAGACACAAAGGGGGCGCGCTAGTTTCTATGTCAATTTCAATGTAGAAATTCTCCAATGAGAGTTTGAAACTTAGAGTGTTCTTAGTCTATGGGTCAGTCGACGCCCGGAGGTAAAGTGTTAAAAATACTATCAAAATCACATACTTTGCGTTCATGAATTATAAATAAACGATGAAACAATAAGTGAAATAGGAACTGATTAACATTGAAAGTGTTGAAGTCAAAAAATTAAGGACTTTTATTATTAAAAATTAATATTATATAAAAAAAATAATTAAATTATATTAAAAATTAAGGAAGGTTGATATGTTTTTCCAGCACTTTTAAGCACTTGAAAATCAAAGTTTTTTTCAAGCACTTTTCAAGGACCGTGGCAACCCTGTATCTTGCTCTAGCCTCCATGCTCGGAAATGACCAGAAACTCGCGTTTCCAAATAAAATCCGGACCCGCGTTATGAATCGTAAAATTTCTCTTTCCCTCCCCCGTTTAGAAAGCAAAAATCTTTCGTAAACAAACAGAAAAAACAGCAATTTTCCAACTGGAAGGCAGGACGTGATTCGACTAGCCACTTCGGGGATCGTTTTGCAACCCTAGGGTTGGCGATATGACAGCCAAACTTTAAAAAGTTATTGTCATATTTTAACCTCTTACGACCTGTCGTTCCCATTTGGGGACATTTTTTAAAACCATACTACAAAAGTAGTAGATAATTTTAACGGCATTTTGCATTAAAAACAATGTTAAAATAATCTGTTAACTAGAAATAAGTAGTACGGCCTTTTTTGTTGCGTTTATAGCACAAAAAATTTTATTTTTAGAGTTTAAGACGTGTCCTTAAGTACTATTAAACATAACTTTTAAGTATGTTCAGATTAAGAATATATGTGTACGATTTTGCATGTGTTTTAAGAGGTTAAGAGGATATTTGGAATGAATCATGCTTGCTTTAGTAAATCAAGTTCCTCATTATGTAAATGAAATAGTTTGCTACTGAAACTACCATACGGCCAAATTTTTTAAGAATTAAACTAAAGAGTCCATTACATTTATCAATCTCAAAATAAGCCGGGAGCTGGGGAGCCCAGTCGGTAAGGCACTCGCCTAGCATGCGAAAGGTCTCAGGTTCGGGTCCGAGCATCGCCAAAATAACAGCCGACCTAAAAACGGCCCGTGCAGCCAAATATATCCAACGAATAATACCTCGTGTAAGGGAGTGCACGTTAAATATCCTTCAAAGTCCTAACGCTGCGTACGAAGTCGCTCTTAACGGTTGCGTTGGGTGCCTATTCAGGTGTCGGCTCGTCACTTGACTGTGGTTCTAAAATACGAATCCCGTCGCCATTAGCCCTCGTGTAGCTCTAGCGACGATAATTCAAACATAACCTCAAAATACGCCAAACAGGCGATTCCTGCCAAACTTGATCACCCGTCTCTTCTGAGCAGACCCTCTCACGGTCGTGTCTGGAAGGTATAAAATAAGAAATGAAAAGGGAGTTGGGGGATCTCCCAGATTTATGGGCGAGTACTGCCTCCGCTCCACATAATACATTTAAACTTGTGTAAGAAAAATAAACCGGGGGCCGGCTATAAATGGTCACTCCAAATATTTGAGGAAGCTGGACTAGTGTACTTTCAACAGCTAATGCAAACATGATATTGAGTTAGGTAAGCAAGTTAAAGGTGAATGTGCCCGAATGAACATGGGTCTCCAAACCGAAAAGCCGGTGTGTCAATCCAGTGGAATATAATCGTTTCCGGTTGCCTATTTCTAGCCTTCAAGAGTTTTAACTCAGTTAAATACTCCTCGTAAGTTACAGCCATGGCTCTTTAAATACATATTCTTTTCTGGCGTTTGTAAATTAATAGTACCTGCTTTTTTTGTTTGCCAGTATGATCCGTGTGTTCTGACTGGAATTATTTAATTTCCTTCAAGTTCTTGTCTCTGTGGTATGTTTGTGGGCAATAAAAATAAATTAAGTTAAAAAAATTATCATCTTCTATGAGTAACATTATTTATACATAACATAACAGCCAAGAATGATATATAAAAAAAGCTTTTATTTCACGCTTACAAAATTGAGCACCAAGTGCAACAGTGAAAAAAGAAACATCAATAACTTTGGTCCATTAGTAAATTTAAAGCAATTATTCGTGAAGATTTAATGTCACTATACTACACAAAGCAATCACACTCCCTCAAACATAGAAGATAATATAAAGGAAACATGTTTAAGAACCCTTATAAAAACTATTATGGAGAAAAATAATTAAAACAAAGCAGTAAAATTATTCTGGAACACTTAATTCCGCTGTACAGCAGCAGCAAAAAATAAAAATTTAATACCATTACACAACAGCATTTCATAATCACTACCAAGACCACAAACGATTAAACAAAAAGAAAAAAGGATTTTTAAGAACCCTTATACAAGAAACAATAATGAGTACAATAAGTAAGACGAAGCAGAAAAAGACATTCTGGACAATCACATAAATCAAGCTATAAACAACCACAATAAGCACAGCAACCAGCCACATACCAAATTGCTAGGAAAAACCAAATGATGGTTAAAAACCACCATGAAAACGTATAAAGAACTTCACTGCAGTATTCATTGCTTGTGACGTCTGTGTAATTCACCTTCTTCATATTATACACCACCACAGATCCTGGAAAAATACAAAATTGTTAATTTTTTTTAAACAATCAATGATGCTACCATAAACTTTTTCTTTAAAATTGATTTAGGTCTTTCAAATAATGGCCTCTTCAGTAGAATTTGTATAAATAGTTCAATAAAAACTCAATGATATACGAAAACGTACTGCGTATCCGTCCAGCCTCCCCCCTCCCCCCCACTCTCATAACAAGTAGGTTTGTTACAGAATCTGCCACTTAGACCGCTTCCACACAACGTTTATGCCCACAATAAAAACACTGTTTATACATCTCAGAAAAAAGAAATTCGCCTAACAGAAACTTCTCATTCGAAATTTTAAACGACAATATTAACTACTTTCATTAATATTATTTCACAAATTAAAAGTCATTCAATATCCTTTGATAAATTTGTTTGAATTTCGTGGAATAATAATGCAATTTTTTAATAAATATCTTTTAATCGCCACAAATTAATTTACAGTACGAAAAATTAGTAAAATTGATGCTTTAAAAATAAAAGCGAAACTTTGCATATTTTTTAAAAGCAAAATTAGAATTCTGCATACATCTTTCCTTAAACATATATAATGAACCATCAAAAGAACTCTATTGTGATATTACAAACATCCAAACCGAATTATATCACATGAATATTCTTTCAAAGGTTTAAATTTTATTTTAAGTAAAGTTTCTCGTACATTTGACGAAATTTCAACAGTGAAAATATTGAATGAAAATGGAATTTGCTTGTTATTTCAATGTAGATTAAATTTAAGTTATTTAAATTTTAAATATACTTCCAATTTAAATTTTTAAATGAAACTAGGGATGTAACCTGGTCCTATTTTTTGCTTTAAAATGACGTAATGCACTTATTTGTGTGACTTGCGGTTCGTTCTTGTAAAGGTTTTAATTTTAGCTTCCACACTACGTTTATAACGTAAAAAGTGGATTGTTTTATAATCGTTCAGTCCGTCTGTCACCCACTTTCACAGAACGAACCGAACGTCGCACGAACAAGTGGGATACGTGATTTTAAAGCAAAAAATTGGGCTGGGTTACATCCCAAATTTCATTAAAAATTTTAATTGGAAGTTTATTTAAAATTTTAAATAACTAAAAATTTAATCTACATTGAAATAACTTCCAAATTAAATTTTCATCCAATATTTTCACTGATGCCATTTCGTCAAAACGTACGAGAAACTTTATTTAAAATAAAAATAAAACTTTGAAAGAATATTTAATGTGATATAATTTGGTTTGGATTGTTGTAATAGCACAATGGAGTCCTTTTGATGGTTCGTTATATATGATGAGGAAAAGTTTATCATCATCATTCAAGGCGCGAGCAACACTTCCTATTACGTCTCGTAATTTAGAACCCTTACAAGTGACGAGTTTGTTTTTTATGATTCCATTCTTTTCCCCCTTCTTGATTAGTAAGTGTCTCACAGTGTTTTGCATTTTGATTATTCATTCAAGGTACAGACCACTTCGAATAGCGAGCGTTATTTTATAACCACCCTGTATACTGATACCGGTGTTTCATAAGCATTATCATAAAAGTAGTAGAAGCGGTTTCATACCCATGCAACACCGTTAGTTTTGTTAATAACAGTAGTACTGGTGTTCCATAGAAGCAGTATCATACTCAAGCAGCACCGGTAATTATGGCAATAACAGTACTGGTGTTCCATAGAAGCAGTACCATACTCAAGCAATACCGGTAATTATGGCAATAACAGTACTGGTGTTCCATAGGAGCAGTATCGTGAGCAGTTTCACACACCGATCCTTAGAACACCAGTTGTTGCATCGATATCGGTAGCGATGTTCCATATGCATGGTCATAAAAGTCATAGAAGCTGTATCATACCCATGCAACATATCTAGTTGTGTCAATAACGGTACAAATGTTGCATACAAGCGGTTTCATGCTGGCCCTTGGAAGACCAGTAGTTGTATCGACATACCTTCATAAAAGTAATAGAAGCGGGATCATACCCCCGATCACACCGATGATCACAACGAAAGTTGCGGTATCATCAACATTGACCTGTACCAGGCTAATTCCACATAAAATTATTTTTTCTGTAGTGTAAGTTTACGTGTGTAAAAAGTGATTATCACTACAATTTTTAACATTAAAGAAAAGAAATTAGTGCAAGAACTGATCTACACTTATTAAAACTTAATAATGTAAAGTGATTTATTTAATTTGATTTATTTTTCTAATTTAAGAAGCTTTTAATATCCTCTTAAATTGTGACTCACACTACAGTTACATAGTATTAGCCACTATTGTTTCCTTGGCACGGTCATAGAAATTCAATTGGAATACTAGTAAATGTGTTGATACTGGTGTACCATAAGGAGGTATGCTTTCTTTTTTATACTCTTTTTCACCAAATACACTCCCAGAAATAACACTTTCAGTTTTGACGATTCATGAATCCTCAAGCCTCATTTCGTTAATTTTGAGGATTGTATCGTCAAACTATCACGTGACTTTTGAGTAAACGCGAATCCTCACTTATACTATCGTCAGTTGACGATTCTGTATCTTGATTTTGAGGAAACTGAATCTCGTTATACTCACATGCTCAAAAATGACGAAATATTTCTTTAATTTCGAAGAAATTCAAATCCTCGAGATAAATGACGATTCAAATTACCTCACTTTGAGGAAACGAAAACTCTGCATTTGCCAGCAATGGAATCGTCAAAATTAAGGAAAATTTCGTCATTTTTGATTATTCATTTTTTTAAGAGTGTAGGATAATGACACTAATAAGGCCTTACCCGATATCAACCAGGCAAGCAGAATTAGAAACACCAGATAGAACGAATATTTGAATATTTTGTTATCTTCACAGCAGATCGCATGACATGAGATCAGGACTGCCAAGATACTGAAGTAGCCGAATCCCAGCAAGAAGATCGGAACATACACCTGAACTGGGCAGTCGAACAGGTAAAGGTGCCCTGAGAAACACACAAAAAAAACCACATTAATTTTTGTACAGACCAGTTATAAAATAACGATCGCTATTCAGAGTGGTCTGTAGCTTCAATGAACAATCCAAATGCAAATAAACTTTGAGACACTTTGAACCTTGGTAAAGAGACGAGTTTTTCTATATGATTTTATTCTTTTTCGGAAAAAAAACTAGCCTCTTGACCAGAGTTCTTATTTACGAGGCGTAATTTTCTGTGTTGGCCGTAATTGGCCATAATTGACGATACCTCGTTATTTGGAACCCTGGTCAAGATACTAGTTTGTTTTTCGTGATTATTCTTTTTATGATTATTTTTTAGGATTCCATCTTTTTTTATGATTTCATTCTCCCCCCCCCCCCTCTCTTGACTAGTAGGTGTCACAATTTTTGATACATTTGGATTATTCATTCAAGCTACAGACCACTCCAAATAGCAATCGTAGCTGCATAACCACCCTGCACTTTTATTTTGTACATAAATTACCGTTCAAGTATGAAATCCGTTATTTTATGGAATACCTGGTTATTCCATGAAATAACTGATCATGTCCGTTAAAGTGTAAAACTCTCTTGTACAGGTTGAGGTAAACAAAAGTTGCCCCGGTCTAGAGATAGGAATACGTTGAAATGCTTGGCGAGAAAAACTCTTGAAGCCGCATGAAACCTGTTTTTGCATTGGTTGGATCGGATCAGCTTCATATTAGAGCTACTCATAGGCTAGTGGCTAATTCAGATTTTAGTTCTTATTGCATGAAGACGTCCCATAATGCAAATTTTGTATCTTGCAATAAATTTAGAATGTTTTGTATTAACAAAAACAAAAAGGTCAGATTCTCTAGGACAAATAACCTCCAAAATAATCACTAGTGGGAAATTTTTTTGATCAGCTCTACATATCTTGTTTATGTTTTATTTCAACTAGCCTCTTAAACAATAGCGTAGTTGCCGCCGGCAACTTGCCGGGAAATAACCGGGATTCAACAAATTGCCGGGATTTAACATGCCGCGATTTAACAAATTCACTTGTTGTTGAATCCGGTGTATTTATAACTGATATTAGTGATCCCTATCCTACTTTATGTCAAATAGAAACTTGTGAAATTAAAAATTTTAGAAATCAACCTGCATCATACGTCACTATAAATCACTCAAAATTTCACGAATATTTAGCAACATCCTACCTTATTAAATATAACGAAGATCTAATTCTTGACCAACAACATTAGAATTTAACTTTGGATTTATACAATATCAAAAATAATTTTAAATACCTAAAAACTCATAAAAAGAGACCAAAAAATTATTGGATGACCCCTGAAATTTTGTCTCTAATACGAAGAAAAGGGAATTTATTTAACAAATTTAAAAAGTACCCTTCTGATCTCGTTTTTAAAACTGCATATTTAACTACTGTATCTGAATTAAAACGTATTATTAAATTAACCTAAACTCAATTCTATCATAATAAATTTGATTCTTGCCACTCGCCTCAACAAAAATGGAATTTCGTCAATAAAATTGCTAATCAAAGTAGCAAGAAAGTTATGCCTAATGCCATTGACAATTCTGAATTAGCTTCTCAGTTTAACCTTGTTTTTAATAATGTCATTCAAAACAATACATATATTAATACTCAAACTTACCGACAGTATATTACCCCATGCACTAATTCTTTCTTCTTGATGCTAATGAATTTTATGTTTTAGATAGTCTAAATCTTTTTTCTAAGTTGGATTCTTTTGATTTTGATGGTATAAGTATGAGGTATTTGAAACTTATTGCTTTAAATAATATTGAGTTTTTCACAAAATTTATTAATTCATCTCTTTACACTTGTGAATTTCCCGGGTCATTGAAACGAGCAACTGTTACTCCTATTTATAAATCAGGTGGTAAGGATATTTTGTCTAATTATCGTCCCATTTCAATATTACCTTCTCTTTCAAAATTAATTGAAAAAATTGTTGCTAAAAGGATGTTTGATTTTTTGAATAACACTAATTTTTTTTTTGCTAGCAATCAATATGGTTTTATTCCGAGACGGTCTACTGAAATGGTGCTTTTAGAATTTTCTCTATTTATTTACAAAAGTATTGATAACAATAAAGTTACAGTTTCAATTTTTCTAGATATAAAAAAAGCTATTGATAAAGTAAATCATTCAATTTTAATCTATAAATTGGAAAATGCTGGTTTTCGAGGAGAGTTTTTGAAATGGTTAACATCTTATTTAAATGATAGATATCAGCGCGTAAAAATAGGTAATACTCTAAGTGAATACAGACTGTCAAATAGGGGAGTGCCACAAGGTTCTATCTTGGGTCCATTATTATTTTTAATTTTTATTAATGATCTGTGTAAACTCAAACTATTTGGTAAAATATTAACGTATGCAGATGATACAGTTTTACTTTATGCCTCTTCAAATTTAAATGATCTAATTATCCAAATCGAATCTGACTTACTTGAAATAGAAACTTGGTTTAATTCTAATGATCTAAGTCTAAATCTATATAAAACTAAATATATTTATTTTGGCTTAAGGCAATCTCGTGTTAATCTAAATTTAAAATATCACTCTTTATATTGCAAACGAATTAACCCTAACTGTCAGTGTTATCAACTTCAATTTGTTGAAAGTATGAAATACTTGGGTTTACATATTGATGCTTATTTGAAATGGAAAACACATATCAATGACCTGGGAAATAAACTACGTTTTATATTAGTTAAACTGTACAGCTGTGGAAATAAAAAAAGTACCCACTAGTGATTATTTTGGTCGTTAGTCATCCTATAGAATCGGACCTTTTTGACATTGTGAACAATAAACATTCTGAGTTAATTGCATGACACAAAATTTGAATTAAGGGGCCATCTTCATATTAAAAACGTTACTAACTTTAAAATTTCCAATAGCAACACCCCTTTTGAATCCATATTTCAAATCTCCGACCTATGTTAATAAGAAATGCCAAATTTTGTTAGTTTTTAAGCATTATTAGAGGAGTTAGAGACGTGCAAAGTTTAGGTCCCATAATGTTAAATGAGTTGCACATAAAAAACTATCCCGATCTATAAATAATTAAGATAATGAAACGAATTTTTTACTGAAAAGAAATTATAATAATCCAAACAAAATGCATTCAATATTGGGGTATTTAAAGCAATTTTTATATTTTTAAATAATTATTATATTAATTTTTTCAAAAAATATGAATAGAAACCCCTTAATATTTTTAAACAAATAAATTTAAGACAAGAAGTTTAAGCGAAATCCCAATTTTTAATTTTTTTTATTCATAATTTGCTGAGTAAATCACAAAATACCTTTTAATTACCCTTTAGGGGACTGTGTATAAGATTACGTGTGTAATTGATAAATAAAGACGGCTTTGCATGCATGCTTGCTTGTCATTTTAGAGATGGTCCCCAAAAGGTCCACAAGTGATTCGATTGAATAACTCGTCAAATATTCATCCAAATGTAACAAAAACTTAGATTTAAGGGTTTTCAAGAGTGCTTAACATTTCTAAGTTATTAAAATTGGGTGTTGCTATTGGAAATTTCAAAGATCGTAATATTTTTAATATGAAGACGGCCCCTTATGCAAATTTTGTATCGTGCAATTTACTCAGAATGTTAATTGTACACAATCTCAAAAAGGTCCGATTCTATAGGGTGACTTACGGATGAAAACACCTCAAGTGGGTACTTTTTTATTTCCACAGCTGTACCACATCAAACGTAAAGTACCTGTAACTTTTTTAAAAACCCTTTATTATGCATGGTTTTATTCTCTGATTAATTATTGTATTATTATTTGGAGTGGAGAATACAGCTCCAATTTACAACCAATTATTTCAATACAAAATAAATGTTTTAAACTCCTGAACTACCAATCACTTAATTGTCCAATTTTTCGAGAACTTAATTTACTCCCTGTACGTTATAATGCTTTTTTTTTTCGAATTTGCTTACATCTTTATCAAAATAAATCACTCTGTGAACTTAATGAAAACCATTATAATACCAGATCAAGTGATATTTTCCGAATTCCAACATTTTCCAAAACTATATTTATTAAACATTTTTTCGATCTTTCCCCTAAATTGTATAATAAACTGAAGATTAACTTAATACAAATAAATATTATTGCTTCAAAAAACAACTTTTTGAGTTTTTCATTAATATTGACAACCTGGATCTTTATTTTTCACTCTAGTTTGAAGCATTTTAATTATATCTGTATATGCCCAGCTGATTGCCACATCATATTATGTTCGATTCTTATTTGTTTCTGTGTTTTTGTTTGTGTTCAATTCTAACTATTTATGTTTTGTTCGCCTGTACGGGAAATTCATCCCCTTGGCGCACCATATTTTCTATTGGTTATTTGTTATTTTTTGCTTTTTGTAATAAGATTATTATTATTATTAATAAGTCCCCAAAAGTTTGTTTGGGCTTAATATTGAAGAGATCAATAGCTTCAGTTACCAAACCTGTTTTTGTTTTGGTTTTTGACTTGGCAACATTTCTGTCGTATTCTTATCTCCACTTTGGGGCCACTTTTGTTTTCCTCACTCTGTATTTTATGGTTTAACTAGTTATTTCATAGAATAATGATCTGCAGCTCGTCAAGGTGTAAAATAATCTATATCAGGTATCTTGCACAACAAATACGAAAGTTTAGGTACTGTGTGTGTGTGGTCAAGGATTAAAAAATGTTCGTGTAAAACCCCTAGTGTGTCAACAAAAATGGTTTTGTATTAGAAGTATTTTTTTTTTTTTTGTAATTTCAAGTGTCATCTTAGAAATCCTTGTTGTAACTAACAATTTTGTGGTACGTTTCCATAAATAAAACTTATACGCTGCATAAATTAGATAAATTGCGTCGTTTTTATTTTAATTG
Source organism: Hylyphantes graminicola (assembly GCA_023701765.1). Classification (NCBI taxonomy): domain Eukaryota; kingdom Metazoa; phylum Arthropoda; class Arachnida; order Araneae; family Linyphiidae; genus Hylyphantes; species Hylyphantes graminicola. Next base: position 72,544,264 of record CM043111.1, on the reverse strand, counting down.
TATATCAGTTGTTTAATTATAGAATACCTAGTTATTTTACTTTAGATAAATTGTTTGTTTTACACTTAAAGTGTGTCGCATTAGTTAGTTAATAGAATACCTAGTTATTTCATAGAATAACTAGTTAAAGTGTCAAATCAATAACATATTACACACACTTTAATAGACACGATCAGTTATTTCACGGAATAACTAGGTATTCTATGAAATAACTGGGTTAGGTTAGGTTTGAATTATCGTCGCACTAGAGCAACACGAGGGCTATAGGCGACGGGCGTCGTATTTTAGAACCACAGTTAAGTGACGAACCAACACCTGAATAGGCACCCAACGCAACCGTTAAGGGCGACATTGTGTGCAGCATTAGAGCATTGAAGGATATTTAACGTGCACTCCCATACACAGGGTATCATTCGTCGGACATTTTTGGCTGCACGGGCCGTTTATAGGTCGGCAGCTATTTTGGCCATGACCTGACCCAAACCTGGGACCTTTCGAATGCTAGGCGAGTGCCTAACCGACTGGGCTCCCCAGCCCCAAATTACTGCATTATATACTTTAACGGTAAGACAAACGCTACTACGATTGAAAAATTTTGTTTAATACCCTATTAATACAAATACAGAGTGGTTATAAAGTAACATTCGCTATTCGGAGTGGTCTGTATCTTGAATGAATAAGCCAAATGCATCAAAAATTGAGACACATACTAATCAAGAAGGGGGAAATATAATGGAATCATAAAAAAAGACAGAATTCTTAAAAATAATAATAAATAAGAATCATAAAAAACAAACTCGTCTCTTGACCAGAATTTAAATTACGAGACGTCGTCAAGTATGGCTAATTGAGGCCAACACAGCTAATTACGCCTCGTAATTTAGAACCCTGGTCAAGAGACGAGTTTCTTTCTTGCGAAAAAGAATGGAATCATAAAAGGAAACTCGTCTCTTGACCAAGGTTCTAATAACGAGGCGTAGCCAATTATGGATAATTACGGCCAACACATCCAATTACGCCTCGTAATTTAGGACCCTGGTCAAGTGACGAGTTTGTTTTTTATGATTCCATTCTTTCCCCCCCCTTCTTGATTAGTAAGTGTCTCAACGTTTTTTGCGTTTGGATTATTCATTCAATCTACAGACCACTCCGAATAGCGAGCGTATTTTATAACCACCCTGTAGATGTTAAGGGATCATACAACTTACCGATTACAAGAGGGGGAACAATGAGGAAAATCGCACAGAGTGCACATCCACCAGCTCCGTCACTTTTCTCAGCTTTATCGATACTTCTCTCTAGAAAAACAAATCATTTATATAGTCCGACCACGCTAAGTTGGCAATCAAAATATTTACATTGTGGACCAGTCCTCTTCGAAAAAAGGTAAGGAAGGTTTTGGGCAAGAGTTACACTATGTTTGGCGATTCATTGCTTTTGGGCGCAAGTTTCTTTAAGGTTAAGAAACAGATTATTAATTGAAGGGTGGTAGATCGTACTTGCATCGGGTTCACTCTTGTACAGGGTGGTAATAAAATAACGCTCACTATTCGGAGTGGTCTGTAGATTGAATGAATAATCCAAATGCTTCAAACATAGAGTTACTAATCAAGAAGGGGGAAAAAGAATGGAATCATAAAAAAGAATAATCATAAAAAAATAAAATCGTCTCTTGACCAGGGTTCTAAATTACGAGGCATGGTCAATTATGGCAAGTTACGACCAACACAGCCTGTAGATTGGAATTCCCGCTGAATACGGCAAACAGTTCTGAACGAAACACCGGTCGCTGCAGCAGTTCTTTTGATTGGTTGGGATATCGGGATTTTTAATTCCTCGGCAGAGGCTTCCATTTTGAAAAAATTTAAAGCATTATGTACGATATTCTTCTCTTTCGCATGAAGTATCGTTCTTTCATTAGACATTATCAAATATGCACAGATATTAATCGATTATTGATCAAGTCAAATAAACGAAGAAATTCACGTGTAATCGTTAACCGCTACTAGCAATCAACAACAATCCTCTATCGCCGATAACTGATGTGTAGCTCTAGTGTGATATATTGAACTAGACCAACAACAATCTCCTCTTCTCGCCAAACGCCTTGAGCTGGCAACCCTTTTTTCTTCTGCTTAAAAACCTCAATTCAAAGTGGAATCGTCCACAATGTAAATATTTTGATTGCCAACTTAGCGTGGTCGGACTATACCCCTTTCCGACCGAGCTAGCACGATCGTGCGTCTTGCATATCTACTATTTTATTTACTTCTTATGCAGTCGTTTGTAAAATAAGTCGGATTCGATCGATCGTGTGGGTTTCTGGAGAACATGAACTTTCACTTTTGATCAACAGATTGCAGTAGTTGTCTTAATTTTAGTTCCAGTAGGCAATCTTAGCGTTGTTTACATGTAAGCAGGAAACAGCTAAAGAATTTATCTATTGCAAAAAGGTAAATATTACTCTACTTTAAATTGCTTGGATACAAATAGTTGCTTTTAAGTCTCAATAAATGAAAAATAAGAAGAAATCTTAATTATACATCAAATATTTTACTTTTAGAACGTAAAATCTCTTGACATGCACGATCGTGCTACTTCGGCGTTATTGGTTACGATTGATTCCCTTAGACTGTAATGTTAAGTTTGTCCTCTTTTTAGAATGGTTTTTCTGAAAATCTAGAAGACATATTGGGGGTGTGAAATTTTTTACAGTGGTACAGCTGTGGAAATAAAAAAGTACCCACTTGAGGTTATTTCATCCGTTAGTCACCCTATAGAATCGGACCTTTTTGAGATTGTGTATAATTAACATTCTGAGTTAATTGCACGATACAAAATTTGCATAAGGGGCCGTCTTCATATAAAAAATATTACGATCTTTGAAATTTCCTATAGCAACACCCAATTTTAATAACTTAGAAATGTTAAGCAATCTTGAAAACCCTTAAATCTAAGTTTTTGTTACATTTGGATGAATATTTGACGAGTTATTCAATCGAATCACTTGTGGACCTTTTGGGGAGCATCTCTAAAATGACAAGCAAGCATGCATGCAAAGCCGTCTTTATTTATCAATTACACATGTAATCTTATACACAGTCCCCTAAAGGGTAATTATAAAGTATTTTGTGATTTACTCAGCAAATTATGAATAAACATTTTTAAAAATTGGGATTTCGCTTAAACTTCTTGTCTTGAATTTATTTCTTTAAAAATATTAATGGGTTTCTATTCATATTTTTTTAAAAAATTAATATAATAATTATTTAAAAATATAAAAATTGTTTTAAATACCCCAATATTGAATGCATTTTGTTTGGGTTATTATAATTTCTTTTCAGTAAAAAATTCGTTTCATTATCTTAATTATTTATAGATCGGGATAGTTTTTTATGTGCAACTCATTTAACATTATGGGACCTAAACTTTGCACGTCTCTTACTCCTCTAATAATGCTTAAAAACTAACGAAATTTGGCATTTCGTATTAACATAGGTCAGAGATTTGAAATATGGATTCAAAAAGGGGTGTTGCTATTGGAAATTTTAAAGTTAGTAACATTTTTAATATGAAGATGGCCCCTTATGCAAATTTTGCGTCATGCAGTTAACTCAGAATGTTAATTGTTCACAATGTCAAAAAGGTCCGATTCTTTAGGATGAATAACGGAGGAAATAACCTCAAGTGGGTACTTTTTTATTTCCACAGCTGTACAGCTGTGGAAATAAAAAAGTACCCACTTGAGGATATTTCATCCGTTAGTCACCCTATAGAATCGGACCTTTTTGAGATTATGTACAATTAAAATTCTGAGTTAATTGCACGATGCAAAATTTGCATAAGGGGCCGTCTTCATATTGAAAATATTACGATCTTTGAAATTTCCAATAGCAACACCCAATTTTAATAACTTAGAAATGTTAAGCACTCTTGAAAACCCTTAAATCTAAGTTTTTGTCACATTTGGATGAATATTTGACGAGTTATTCAATCGAATCACTTGTGGACCTTTTGGGGACCACCTCTAAAATGACAAGCAAGCATGCATGCAAAGCCGCCTTTATTTATCAATTACACACGCAATCTTATACACAGTCCCCTAAAGGGTAATTAAAAGATATTTTGTGATTTACTCAGCAAATTATGAATAAAAAATTTTAAAAATTGGGATTTTGCTTAAACTTCTCGTCTTAAATTTATTTCTTAAAAAATATTAAGGGGTTTCTATTCATATTTTTTACAAAAATTAATATAATAATCATTTAAAAATATAAAAATTGTTTTAAATACCCCAGTATTGAATGCATTTTGTTTGGGTTATTATAATTTCTTTTCAGTAAAAAATTCGTTTCATTATCTTAATTATTTACAGATAAGGATAGTTTTTTATGTACAACTCATTTAACATTATGGGACCTAAACTTTGCACGTCTCTAACTCCTCTAATAATGCATAAAAACTAACAAAATTTGGCATTTCGTATTAACATAGGTCAGAGATTTGAAATATGTATTCAAAAAGGGGTGTTGCTATTGGAAATTTTAAAGTTAGTAACATTTTTAATATGAAGATGGCCCCTTATGCAAATTTTGTGTCATGCAATTAACTCAGAATGTTAATTGATCACAGTGTCAAAAAGGTCCGATTCTATAGGGTGACTTACGGATGAAATAACCTCAAGTGGGTACTTTTTTATTTCCACAGCTGTACATAAAGACTTTTAACATTGGATTTTGTCAAAATAATACTTAATTGCTAAGACAAAAAAATAAATTCTATGTCAAGTATCTTATTGTAAATAATCAAATAATAAATATAATTGTTAACTATAAAAATATGTAATTATCAATAAAATGATAATTAATCTTTATTATTTGTCAAGATATCAGTTAAATTTATATAATTTTATTTATAGTAGAAAAATGTAAAATTTTACAAGTGATGTTTTCACAGGAAAAGCCTTAACTGTACAATCGTGGGGATAAGTAAAGACCTAACCCGCACGATCGCGCCGGTACCCCCTACGCTTTAGAGGAGTCCACAATTTTTTAAAATAGTTTTTTTCAGGATCATTATGACTAGTATAGAGAGAAACACTAGAAAAAAGTCACATATAAGGATGAAAATTTTTCAGGTCTTAAAGGGATACGTAAAGATTTTATTTTGCGCAGTTTTGTCCGTGAATCATAAAGTGCACTGCTCAAAACAATTTATGGAGTGTATGATTTAACCCTCTAATGCATACTGATACCGTTTGGTAACAAGTAACATAAGCCACCTTATTCTATTAAGGGGTCACAGGAGTCTTAAAAATGTGCGAAGAAGATACTACAAAGCATAGTTTGATCATTCATGTCATTTTTTAACTACTCAATAAATGAGTATAATTTTTTTATATGTAATTCTACAGGATTTATTTATTATAAAACAAGTTTTAAAATTTATGAAACTTTAGCCAAAACTAAAATAAATGATATTAAACATGAAGCTATTTGAACACATTGTGATTAGGCTTGCGCGGCAAATTGTGAGGTCAAAATTGAAAATATGACCAAGAAAATGACTTTATATTGTACAAATATGTACAAACAAAGATTTATACCTAAATTCTCAGCTCAATTTTAATTAAAAATTATTTTAAGAACTTTTTTCTAAAAAAATTAATAAAAATTTTAAATTTTTGATTTTAATTTTTTTTTAATAATTTCTAATTAAAATTGAGCTGAGAATTTAGGTATAAGTCTTTGTTTGTACATATTTGTACAATATAAAGTCATTTTCCTGGTCATTTTTTCAATTTTGACCTCACAATTTGCCGCGCAAGCCTAATCACAATGTGTTCAAATAGCTTCATGTTTAATATCATTTATTTTAGTTTTGGCTAAAGTTTCATAAATTTTAAAACTTGTTTTATAATAAATAAATCTTGTAGAATTACATGTAAAAAAATTATACTTATATATTGAGTAGTTAAAAAATTACATGAAAGATCAAACTCTACTTTGTAGTACCTTCTTTGCACATTTTTAAGAGTCCTGTGACCCCTTAAATTAGAGCTTCTAGAAAAATCTGTGTTTTTTTCAACTATTACATTTCATTTTAAAGTTTTAGTTACTAATAATTCTCATAGATGACAGTAGTAAAAGTGTATTAAAAATTAAAAAGTGAGGTTATTAACTTTTGTGAAATTACGTTTTTGGCAGTATTCAAAGAATAATAATATTAGTACTAAATACTTATAAATTGTTTTGAAAAATTAATCATAGTTAAAAAGTGTTATTTTGAAATATTTTTAGTAGTTTTCCAGTTATTATTGTCAAAATTGGAAATTTGCAGTTGGTTTTTGTCATATGGAAAAAAATTAAAATTATATAAATTCTAATGCAGTTAATTTTTTTTAGTGTTTTTCCCATAATGTGTGAGTATTAAAGATACTGTCGTGATGCATTAATTGATCGTAACAATAATGCATCGCTCCTTTTTTTTTAACATTCCTTTCCCACAGTAGCGAAATAATTTACAATGGGATTTGAGACTCGCGGATAAGAAGTTTCAGTGTGTAGGGCCATAAAAAGGCCAATAAATTCATTGACTTAGCAGTCAGAGTGACAGCGAGAGAACACTTGGCGACAAACTCACTAGGTGGTCTCATTTGGAGTTCTACGAAAAATGTCTGGAAAGAGCTGGCTTTCCCACTGATTCTATTGGACAGAGGCAATAAAACAGAGGGAGATTTGAACCAATAGTACGATTTTACGACGCCCACAACGAAAAGGCGGACCATGACGTGGAAGAAAACCGGACTTATATATATATATCTTGCCAAGAAAAGGAGCTAAGAAAGAATTAAAAAAAATGAAGCCTTAGAATCCAAAAAAATCTCTTACATCGCCCATCAGCTCCAGTCCTGAGTGTGCTATTTCCAAACACGTTTAAAATGAACTCTCAGTGAAACGCCTGCACCCTAATCTGTTGCTCCAGCATCTAAGGAATAACCTCCAGACCTGGCAGTTGAGCTCCCAGCGCACCGCCTGCACCTTACCGCTGAAATCCCAGCGCACCGCCTGCACCTGGCCGCTGAAATCCCAGCGCACCGCCTGCACCTGGCCGCTGAAATCCCAGCGCACCGCCTGCACCTGGCCGCTGAAATCCCAGCCACCCGTCGCTCTCAGACGTCAGCTCCCAGCGCTGCGATGCCAACCTCCCGAGACTCTCCGATGGCCTGGCAGCTTCCAGCACTCTGACCCCAGCCTGCTGAATTTCTCCGACGGCCTGGCAGCTCACAGTCCTCTGATCCCAGCCTACCGCCATTCTCCGATGTCAACCTCCAGCACTCCCATACCAATGTTCCCGTCTCGATACATCCACTAGCATCCGAGAGACTAGACCACTAGAAGTCCGAGCATCAATCCGTGAGTCTCATTTTGCATAGTTATTCAATCCCAATTGAAAACGTAATCTAACATGCCACAATTTTAATTTAAATTATTTTATTTATATATTTACATCATCCAACCTCAATCCATTCCTTAAATCCATATATATTTGTCTTTGTTTGTTTAATTTTCATTTTTATCACATTTAATTGGGTTAATAAACTTGCTTTCTTAGATAAAATTTGGGATTCCTTATTTAGAGCATTTTATTATTTTCATATTATGTTATTGATTATATTGCAATATCATTTTGGTAAATTAATGCAATCTGGAGGGAATGGTCGCGCTTCCCAAGTTATTCAAAATTCACAACGCACCCTTCAATTATTAAGTACTAACCACCATTCGACACTAATGATTGATATATGTATATATTATTTTATATTTATATATGCACCTACTATTGATATCACGACATTCTTATTGTTTAACTCTTAAATGCACACCGCGACAGATACATATATATTTTTTTATGATGAATAAAAATTCATGCATTAGAGGGTTAAAATCTTTCACCCCCAATGATTCCATTTGGAATCATCAGCTGGCCTCTTTTTCTATAGAATTATGTTCTTTTGTATTGTTAGATAGAAGAATCATGTCTCTTGCAGAATGAAATAACGTTTGCCTTAATTAAATGAAAATGTAAAACTCTGATATAATTTTTTTAATAAATTGATCCAAAATTCTTGCTTGCATTTTAAGGTGTTTAAAAATTGTAAAAAATTGTTAAATTCAAAGATTAATTTTCTTAAATAATTTACTCGAAAGTTACGATTTTCATTTTTGTCCTTAAAATTTTAGTTAAAAAAAATTAAGAATTTTCCACCAATTTATTTCATTTTTAATCTGGATGCGTAATGAATCTATTTCACAATAATTAGATTTTTGAATAAAAACTAAAAAATTGGGACTGAAGGGGCTTGGAATGGAATGGAATGCAAATGCGCCCTCTAGAAGGGAAGGGCGTAGTCTATGTAGCCCATTACCCCGCTCGCCAGAAGGAACAGTCACAGGAGACACACAAAGAAGGACGACACAAACATATAGACAAATAACAACATTTATTGACAAGTACAAATATCCATGCCTGACCGGGATTCGAACCCGACCTCAGCAGCTCCAAAGGCCAGTACACTAACCATTCAGCCACCGAGGCGGTGGACTGAAGGGGCTTACTAAAGTACAAAAGAGGTCTCCTAATTGTTTTGAGCGATTAGGCCTGAACACACAAAAGCTTCCATAACTATGAACATAATGTCCAGACAAACATAGAAAGTTTAAAGAAGTAGTTTGGCTCACACCAAACTTGTAGGTTAACACACAGCAAGCCACCGATGAAGACTCTTCACTGTCAGTTGTTTTTTTTAATTACCGTTGCACTAGAGCTACACGAAGGCTATCAGGCGGCGAGCCAACAACTGAATAGGCACCCAACGCAACCGTTTAGGGCGACATCGTACGCAGCGACGTGCACCCCATTACACGGGGTATTATTCATTGGACATTTTTGGCAGCACGGGCCGTTTATAGGTCGGCAACTATTTTTACGATGGCCGGACCTGAACCTGGGACCTTCCGCACGCTAAGCGAGTGCTTAACCGACTGGGATCCCCAGCCGCTTAGGGCAAATGGATCACTAACATATTTTTGTCATCCTGTGCGCATAGAGTAATGGGCTATAGCCCACACTCATTAGGCGCACTTTATGTTATGTTCCTATACCGGGCAGCCATTTCCAGATACTCCGTGAAACAACCTCATTGGTTTGAATATTTTGAGTAAACGTATTTATTGAAATTTAAAAAAAAAAAATATTTCAACCAATTTCAGAACATGGGACAGAAGAGACCTGTAAATTCGCTACATGTATCATACTAAAAAACATTCAATACAGCCGGAGAAATGTGGCTTTAGAAAATATTTTCCCCATTGGATTTAAAAAGGTGCTTGCCAATTTTGAGCTTATGGGGATTTTTTTTATGCATTGTCTCTCTTTCGATTATTTTGAATGGACTACTAAACATGCCGCTAAAATACATAATGTAATTGCATCACATTGAATTTAAATGACAGTTTCATGAAGAAAATGCTTACCTTGCCTTGGCGGCAGTACAAAATATCCTGGTACTATTAGGGGACTTTCTTCGTTCATGTCAAATGGTGGATGATTTCACTAGCTAAAATTAAAAGTGCAGGGTGGTTATAAAATAACGCTCACTATTCGGAGTGGTCTGTAGCTTGAATGAATAATCCGAATGCAACAAAAATGGAAACACTTACTAATCAAGAAGAGGGGGAAATAATTTAATCGTAAAAAATATACTTTTCCCTTGACCAGGGTTCTAAATTACTAGGCGCAATTAAATGCGTTGGCCTTAATTGGCCATAATTGGCTACACCTCGCAATTGAGAACCCTGGTCAAGGGACGAGTTTCTTTTTAATGATTCATAAAAAGAAACTAGTCTCTCGATAAGGGCTCTAAATTACGAAGTGTAATTAGCTCTGTTGGCCGTAGTTGGCCCTATTGGCTACACCTCGTAATTTAGAACCCTGGAAGAGTAATTTAGAATTTCTTAAAATTAGAATTTAGAAGATTTTTTATGATTCCATTATTCCCCCCCCCCCTTCTTGATTGGTAAGTATCTCAATTTTTGTTGCATTCGGAATATTCATTCAAGCTACAGACCAAGCTACAAACGCCATCCCTATCGTATCTTATTTGGTTGGCGGCAAGTATAGTTTCATTAATATTTTCCGTCGAAATTCGATACTTATTCATGAAATTCGTTTATATTATATTTCGAAGAATACAGGGGGGTGTAATATACCTAACTCTTAATAGGAACCAAAACATTTCATATCAACATTAAAACAATATGTATATATCACCTTCTAAAGCTAAATAAACCGAATGATTTTTAAATTCCAATCAAAATAAAAACACCTCATCAAATGGAATCAATAGTAATAAGACTGTGTACCAATAACGATTTAAAAGCCTTCGTATGCTTTTAATGGGAATTAAACGATGCATTTTCTTTAGAGTGCGGTATTTTAGTTTGATTTTTTTCCTAGAGATTTTCAATGACTTTCAGTTTTGATGTGCTGAATTTTTTGTAGCATCCCAATTGAATAGGTGAGTGCAGAAACAACGTCAGTCACAAATTTCAGATTTTTCAGGAGGGAGAAAAAAACGTAATAACTCCTTCTCTATTTCTGCACTAAACACTCGAAACAAACGTCCTGTATTTACGGAACTACTCAACAGAGGGCTGTAGGGAGCCTAGTGGTCAAGGGATCTCGAGCTTGAGATCGGAAGGTTGAGAGTTCGAGACCCGGTCGCCACTGAAGACCTACCGAGTATATGCGGAGTACGTGCTCGTAAAATCTGTTGGGTCCGAAAGTCCTGTGGTCGGTCATTGCGCAGTTCACCATGGGTACAGGTTCCTGGAGAAAATTTCCCTCCCCTTCAGGGACATGTCTAAATTGTGGAGGTGGCGACAGATGGCAACATCTGTCATATGTGTATGTGTGCGTCTTGTGTTGTCCTACTTGACGATGGTTTATAAGCGGGTCCTTGCGACCAAGCACACAAGCCTGAAAATATATGTCAAAACCAACCAACCAACCACTACTCAACAGACTAACGTAGTTTTTGCACCCAACATGCATCTTGCCTTTCTACGCTTATTTTCATTGAAAACGAGTTTTCGGATTTTTTTTGACTGAAGTCGCTTCTGCACACACCGATTCAATTGTATGTAGCATTTGTTGTTTCGGCTATGAAAGTGGGTAAGGAACACAATATAAAAACTTCCAAGATACGTTTATTACATAGTTAGTAGAAGCTTTAAGGGGTCATAGGAGTCTTAAAAATGTGCAAAGAAGGTACTACAAAGTATAGTTTGATCTTTCATGTAATTTTTTAACTACTCAATATATAAGTATAATTTTTTTATATTTTATTCTACAAGATTTATTTAATATAATATTTTTTTTTAAAAATTATGAAACTTTAGCCAAAACTAAAATAAATGATATTAAACATAAAGTTATTTGAACACATTGGGATTAGGCTTGCGCGGCAAATTTTGATTTCAAAATTGAAAAATGACTTCATATTGTTGACCTCAAAATTTCATGACTCAATTTTGACCTCAAAATTTGCCGCGCAAGCCTAATCCCAATGTGTTCAAATAGCTTTATGTTTAATATCATTTATTTTAGTTTTGGCTAAAGTTTCATAAATTTTAAAATTTGATTTATAATAAATAAATCTTGTAGAATTACACGTAAAAAATACTTATATATTGAGTAGTTAAAAAATTACATGAAAGGTCAAACTATGCTTTGTAGTACCTTCTTTGTACATTTTTAAGACTCCTATGACCCCTTAAAAATTCTATGTCGCTCCTCCATCTTTCTGTCTCCCACTTTCATAGAACGAACCACAAGTCATACACAAGTGAAATACGTCAAAATGAAGCAAAAAAACGTCATATCCCGAATTTAATTAAAAATCAAATTAGAAATGCTAAGATTTTTGTTTAATGCTTTTGATTAATGAGAAAAAAATAATACCCTTCAACTAATTGAAATTCATTAATTGCGAAACATTATTATTATTATTATTAAATTATTATTATTAAAAATTACACAAATTAAACATCTTAATAATTAATTAAAATCCATTTTTTATACATTAGGGTGTATCGAAGAAACCACCGGCTGCTTATCTGGAATTTGGCCAGATAAGCAGCCCCTAAAGGCAACTGAAGAAATTAATCAACATCAATAAAAATTTGCACACGTTCTATGGAATTAATATGGCAATTATTCGGCACTGGTAAGACTTAAAAATTCAATTTCTTAATTTTTTTAAAAAAAGTATATTGAAAAAACGATAAAATTAGTCTCAGTGGCAACCTAAAGATATTAATTCAGATAAAAAAAATTGCACAGATACTAACAATAATATAAGGTAACTTTTCAGCAGTATTAAAAATAAATTTTCCAATTTCATAATTTTTAAGAAAAAAAATGAAATTAGCGAATTTTGCATAATTAATGGTCTCAGAGGCAACTGAAGATATTAATTAATTCATATCAATAAAATTTTGAACATATATACTAACAGTAACATAAGGCAACTTTTCCACACTATTACAAATTTGATATCAAAAACTTGGTTTTTTGATACACCCTATTATACATGCATTCATTGTTATTTTATTTATCTTGTGCAAAATAATTTCATTTTCTCAGAAAATTTTGGCACAGGCATTAAACACTAACTATGTTAAGTTTTAAACTTATTACAAGGTTTTGACTTATTTGACTCTTTCTTACTCATCATGAAAAGTTTTGTTGCCTCCGATTTAAAAAAGCAACCAAAAATATATTAATGTGGGTGTGTTTATTGAACAGTTAGCAATGATCACAAATACGGGACAAGGTAACCCTTAAAAAAGAGCAAATCTGTGGGTTTTTTTTAGAAAGCGTACATCCAATGTAGGGATCACATTTACTTTGGTGCGATTTTTTAACAATTGGCGATAAATAATTTTTTCTGGCAATCGTTCATCGAATTCGCGCAATTAGGATAAAGTATTGTTGTTTTTTATTTAAGATTTCATGATTTTTTCATCCATTTTCTCGCTCAGTCAACCTTTTCAATCAGTCTTTTTTTTCATATCATGGTTGTTAAAAAGTCACTAAAATACCGACTTTTGGAAAATTTGCCAAAGGTGGTGACCGCGTAGTAAATTTTTACCCAATGTAGCAGCAGCTGACTACAAAAGCACAGTAAAAAACGTTTAGAAAAATGCTTTGAAAAAAAAGCTAGAATAGTAAAAAGGCATTTAATAATAAAATCGAGCCATTCTGTTTTGTAACGATTCTCCTATCTTGCCTATGTACAGGGTGAGGCAAACATAACCGGCCCCGATCTAGAGATTCCGTAGAAAAGCTTGGCGAGAAAAAATCTTGAAGCCGCCTGAAACCTGTTTTTGCATTGGTTGGATCGGATTAGCTTCACATTAGAGCTACTCATAGACTAGTGGCGAGTTCAGATCTTGGTTCGTATTGTATAAAGACGTCCCATAATGCAAATTTTGTGTCTTGCAATCAATTTAGAATGTTTTGTATTACCAAAAGCAAAAAAGGTCCGATTCTCTAGGATAAATAACGACCAAAATAATCACTAGTGGGAACTTTTCTTGATCAGCTCTGCAAACCTTGTTTATATTTCATTTCAACTAGCTTTTCTAACCAAAGCGTAGTTGCCGGCAAAGAAGTCGCCAAGCGTTTGTTTGGGTTTAATATTGAAGCGATCAAAAGCTTCAGCTAGCAAACCTGTTTTTGTATTGGTTTTGGACCTGGCAACATTTCTGTCGTATTGTTATCTCCACCTCGGGGCCGGTTTTGCTTGCCTCACCCTGTATGTTTGTTTAAACAACTCAGGTTTATCTGGGCTGAACCTTTTCTGAATTTGCTTCACCAACAGGTCTAATCTACGCGTATAGGTTTTTTACCCTGCCATACCGGAGATATTGACGCCTTCGGGTTCAGCGTTCTCCAAAAGTGCAAACTTGCGTGTGCTTATCCCGAACTAGCAATAAACTAACACACGCGTTTTTTAATAACATTTTAACTTGAATTTTTCAACACAACACATGTACATAAAGTTACAGCAAAGTAAAAAAGGTACAGAAAATTTTCAGTATTCAATAAAAGCATTAAAACCACATGAATAGAGCCCAAAAATAAAGGAAAAAAAGATTTATCAAGCATATATTAGTTCAAGCTGTATCGGAAATTGATATCGAATAAATAAAAGATCCGAAGAAATAAACAGCTCTATACTTTTTCAACTTTCTTTTACGTTCTAATTACTCTAGATATTTTACCGTTAAATGCTTTTACATACCTCTTATTTAGATTCAAAGTTTTTCAAGTGCAGTCTGGATATCCGTTTCGCATGCCCTGCTGTCAGTCAGTGTTCTGCTGCTAACAAGTAAACGTAGTTTTAGGTAGAACTTCAACACAAAGTTGACCTCTACACTCACTTGTTTCCCTTAGACCACGTGACCGCGTGGTCTCCTTTTAGCTCGGGATGTCAATAGCACGTGAACTCGCTCTCGTTAAAGATATTTAAACACATAGCAACAAGTTGGGCTCGCGACATACACAAACTGTCACTTAAGGCCTTTTCACACGGTATTCCTTGTGCACGGAACTGCTCGGACAGGGATGTCCACCTGCAAAGATTCTGACGTCACACGTTCCTGGAGGGGTTGTTGTTAATGATACTTATCGCTAGTCTTGGCACATTTTTTCAATTTTTTACAAACTTCTATCACGTGTAGAAATTGGTTGGTTGGTATACATATATTTTCAGGCTTGTGTGCTTGGTCAGAGACACGCTTATAATCCTTCATCATGTAAGACAGACACAACACACGCACGCACACATCCGTGAAGATGCTGACATCTATCGCGCGCCATTTCCACAATTTAGACAAGTCCCTGAAGGGGAGGGAAATAGTCTCCATAGACCTGTACCCGTGGGAAAATGTGCTATGACCACTCACAGGACTTTCTGTCCCAACTGATTTAACGAGCACGTACTCCGCATATTCGGTGGGTCTTCAATGGTACCGAGACTCGATCGCGAGACCTTACGATAACGAGATCGAGATCTTAACCACAAGGCTCCCCACAAGCCGATTTAACAAAAAGTAGTAACTACAAAATCAACATTGGCGAGCATAAAGTAGATTTATCTCCATTTGGCAAACTCGATTTTGCCAACAAGACATCAGAGCTATATTTGATGCTGATTGGCTACCTATATCTCTCCTCAAAACCGGTTTACCGATTTTCGTGTCTTCACGAAAAAATTTAATGAAAAATTCTCTACAGCGGTTCTCCATGTTATTCCTATGGAAGTTCCGTGATCAAAGTGCTCTGATCACGGAACCCTAAGGGCCTTGATCAAGGCCCTAAGGGCCTTTTCACACGGAGAGATATAGGTAGCCAATCAGCATCAAGTATAGCTCTGACGTCTTGTTGGCCAAATCGAGTTTGCCAAATGGAGATAAATCTACTTTATGCTCGCCAATGTTGATTTTTGTAGTTAGTACTCCTTTTTACATCGGCTTGTGGGGAGCCTTGTGGTTAAGATCTCGATCTCGTTATCGTAAGTTCTCGCGATCGAGTCTCGGTACCACTGAAGACCCACCGAATATGCGGAGTACGTGCTCGTTTAATCTGTTGGGACCGAAAGTCCTGTGAGTGGTCATTGCACATTTTCCCAAGGGTACAGGTCCCTGGAGACTATTTCCCTCCACTTCAGGGACTTGTCTAAATTGAAGAAATGGCGCGCGATAGATGGCAGCATCTGTCACGTATGTGTGCGTGTGTGTTGTGTCTGTCTTACATGATGGATTATAAGCGGGTCTCTGACCAAGCACACAAGCCTGAAAATATACGTATACCAACCAACCAATTCCTACACGTGATAGAAATTTTTAAAAATATTGAAAAATTAAAAAAATGTGCCAAGACTAGCGATAAGTATCATTCACAACAACCACTCCAGGAACGTGTGACGTCAGAATCTTTGCAGGTGGACAACCCTGTCCGAGCAGTTCCGTGCACAAGGAATGCCGTGTGAAAAGGCCTTTAGAATCACGTAAGCACACTAGGTGAAATAATTACAGAAAAAACCCACTCTAAATAAAAACAAAAGAAATACGCCAAATATTCCTTAAAAAAAAATAAAACTTTTCTGATAAGGGGATAAGGGCTATCTTTTAAGGGGGTCTGCAGAAACAAACAATATTGGTTGTGTTTCACCAACAATGGACGAATTCGGCATTATCTTATGATAAAACTACCACAGACTGACTCCCCGATTTAGGAGCAGGGTGAGGAAAATGGTTTAAGGGGTCATAAGAATCTTAAAAATGTGCAAAGAAGGTAGTACAAATCATAGTTTGATTGCTCATTTCATTTTTAACTACTCAATATATACGTAAGTATAATTTTTTATATGTAATTCTGCAAGATTCACTTATTATAAAACAGATTTCAAAATTTATCAAACTTTAGCCAAAACTAAAATAAATGATAGCAAACATAAAACTATTTGAACACATTGGGATTAGGCTTGCGCGGCAAATTGTGAGGTCAAAATTGAAAAAATGACCAGGAAAATGACTTTATATTGTACAAATATGTACAAACAAAGACTTATACCTAAATTTTCAGCTCAATTTTAATTAGAAATTATTTGTAAAAAAATTAAATCAAAATTTTAAAATTTTTATTAATTTTTTAGAAAAAAGTTCTTAAAACAATTTCTAATTAAAATTGAGCTGAGAATTTAGGTATAAGTCTTTGTTTGTACAATATAAAGTCATTTTCTTGGTCATTTATTAATTTTTGACCTCAAAAATTGCCGCGCAACCCTAATCCCAATGTGTTCAAATAGTTTTATGTTTGTTATCATTTATTTTAGTTTTGGCTTAAGTTTCATAAATTTTAAAATTTGTTTTATAATAAATAAATCTTATAGAATTGCATATAAAAAAATTATACTTATATATTGAATAGTTAAAAAAAATTACATGAAAGATCAAACTATGCTTTGTACTACCTTCTTTGCACATATATAAGACTCCTATGACCCCTTAACATGGGCGCCTATGGGCCCTATGGTACAGAACTCTCATATTTCCCCTACTGTGGCGGGATTTTTTAGCAGTTTCCCTCTCCATCTGCCAAGAATTAGATGACAGTTTTAAGAAATTAGATTTTAAAAAAGTTCCCCCCCCCCGCCTCCTTCTTTTCAGTAAGCACTAAAGCACTAGAGATATTAATAATTTTTAGCCTACTTTTCTTTTTTTTTTAATTCGAAGAATTAAAAAAAAAATAAAAAAGTAGGTATTGACATACGGTCGATGTCCGTCCGTCCGTCCGTCTGTCTGTCTGTCTGTCCGTCCGTCCGTCTGTCCGTACCCCCCTTCCAAAATCGGTTCTATCCATCCGATCTTAAAAATTCTTTTTTTGTTAGAAAGCTATGACCTCAGATACCCGACTTTCATACTTTTTGTCCGTCTGTCTGTAAGAACGGACGGACTACTACTTGTCGACGAATTTCCCATTGAATTAGCATTGAAATTCAATTTCGAGTCATTTAAATCGCTGAATTTAACTACAAATGCTACGGAAAAGTGATATACGTCAAAAAATTCAGCGTATCCAAAGGAGAATATATTCAAAATTTCAGAAAAGAATTCGAATTCTAAGTACTTCAATTACTTAAAAAACTTTAACATTTAATGCTCATTTAAAAAGCATAGGAAGCCATTTTATTAGAAATAAATCACCATTGCCATGGCAACAATCGCTTGAGAAACTTTAATTCTTTTAGACAATGAATTAAAATAAATTTATTTTTGCAACATCGATCAGTTTGAAATGACGTCAAATATATTTCACTTCAAGATTCTGTATGTAGGTAAGCAATGTTTTCATTCTATTCAAAAGAGAAAAATATTACATATTTATTCTTTGAAATATAATTTTTTGCAAACGATTTAAGTAATAATTATTTAATTCTCGAAATAAAATAAATGAAACTAGCTGAATTTAGCTGGTAAATGTTTAATATAGAATTAATGCTGTGTTTGGCGCCTTTTTACCTGTTAAACACAACTGTTGTTTGGAAGCAGGTTAAGTGACAGATTCTGTTACAAACCTACTTGTTTGTTTACATTTATTATTTTAAGTGCATTTTGGAATAGTTTTATGGGGTTTTTTTCTACGAAAAATTAAATATTTATTTATAACTGCAAATAAATCATGCGGACGATAAGTAATATTTATTTTATTGGTGATAGAAAATAAATGAAAATTATGGCTTTACGAAGTTGAAATTATAGCTAGATGCTGCGGTTAGTGAAATTTATTCTTTTGTATATAAATTTAATGTAGAAACGGTTGTTGATGTCACTTACTGTAACGATCCTAGTTTTTTCAAGATAAGAATTTTAGTAAGTATTTAAGTAACAGGAAAGTAGGCTATTTTAGTTCTTTTAGAACTTCTTGTTATTATCTATTTCAAGATATTTACTTGGGGAATACTATAAAGTTACATGTTGTGGTTTAAGCTGTCTTTAGACGTAGCCAATTAAACCGCAAGGCATGAACGGGGCCTTTTCCTAATTAGTGATCCTCCATTGTGGATTTTGATAGAAAATTTTTGCAATGATATTAATTGCAGAATTGCACTTCCTAATAATTAATCTCACATTATAAGTTATGTAATTGAATAAACCCTTAATTTGATAAATTAAGGATTTCATTCTCTAACTACAGGAATCGCAACTAAAATCTTTAACAATATGCAAAAAGATAAATCTATTTTAAGAGGCCCTGAGAAGCTGTTTTCGATTGGATCACGTGTCCGGTTATTTTTATGGATTAAAAAAAATAATATAATAACATAAATTTTGAGCGGAATTTTTACCGATTATTTAGATTCCCGATAGCTTTTTCTATAAAGAAAACGTATCTAAAAGAAAATTAGAAATAAGTTGCAATATCCATATTATAAAAGCTATTAAAAAATGCGCTTCCCTTTTTCAATTAGGGGCAACTCTGCGTTGCCCTATCAGTAGAAAAGTATTCAAGAAGAAAGTCAGCACTTGGGTTTTATTTCTTAGGACAAAGTTACCCTATTCGAAGGTATTTATAAAATATCATTTTACTGACGCGTTTCATGTATACACCGTAATGATTCCTATATATACACAGTATGGTGCAAATTACTTAGTTTGGTACTCCATAAGTCTTTTTTAATGTAAAATCAACAGTTTTTTTTGTGGGGGGGGGATTTAAAAAAATTCTAGGAAAGAGGGGGGTGTGGGCTCTGGGGGGAGGGGATCGGCACAGCTGTATAGGGGAAAGTAGGTAGTCTGAGGTCCAAACTAACAACGTGATAACACAGCCTATTTATCGCTCTTCAGATTTCTGATTTATCTAATTCAGGGATAATAGTCACTTAGTTTCGGTGGAGCAACTGGAGAATTTACCCGGAAGCACTCGCGCTAACTTAGCATAGACTAAGAACCTTCTTGATCGGGAACTAAATCTGATGCCTAGCGCCTCCAAAGTGTCGAACGGAACTAATACACTATTAATGATTGATTTGTGATTGGCATAATTAAACTTTCCGATTGCAGCTCTGTTTCTTCGAAATGTACTATAATACGTCAGATTTGAATGGATAATTAAAATTTTCGATCTTAGCGCTAACGTCGCTTACTAAACTGTCGCTAACTAAGCTGTCTACACGACAGCTAGTCTTAAAAGTACGAGGAACTGTTCCTGGCCTTTTCCGATCGGATAACTCATCAACTGTCACTAATCATTGAATTGAAAGCCAATAACCAGATTTGTTTCAGTGATTAACTTTTCGACTATGAAATTATCATCCAATTTTCATAATTCTTTTTTTTTGTTGTTTTTGCTTGCAAAAACTACAAAAAAATAAAACGTAGATTAGTTGCAATTTTTTTATAGCTAGATAGCTAAACCGCAACTGTGCTAAAGCTCCGAAAGGAGGCTAGAAAAAGGAAGCCATAAACCATTACATCAGTTCTCTTAGACACAATTGGGGGAGTTAGTGTCTGTATCAATTTCAATATAGAAAATCCTTATAATGGTAATCCAATCAGAGTTTCAGATCTTAGAGTGTATTTAATCTATTTGGGGTCCATTAGACCCCAGGTGAGTGCTGCCGGGTTAAATGGGGAGGGGGGGGGGTAATGTCAATATTTTCCATACACATCTATTAGTTTTTAAATTGAAATTATAATTCTTATGATTACGGTTATTTCAATTGAAATTATTTGCATTTGAAATTAATTTTAATTAAAAGTATTTTTAATTAGAATTATTTTTAATTACAACTATTTTTAATTTAATTGTTTTTAATTATAACTATTTTTAATTAGAATTGTTTTAATTAAAAATATTCTTAAATAAAATTGTTTTTCTTGTTAAACTCATATTTTAATTTAATTCCCCGCAGTTAATACAGCTTTTACTATTAATTTATTATTTAAAACGGAAATGTCTAAACTGATGTAAAGCTCATGTCCCTTTTTCTACGTACTGCGATTTCATTGGTTGTTTCGATTTTATTCTCAAAATGAATGTACTATTCGTCTACTTCCGATGGTTTTTTTTTACAACATGTAATTTGTTTTTATCTAGGATCAGAATGCCAGAACTTTTCTTTCTATAAAATATTTCTTTAATAAATGGTTTGAACAACCAACAGCACAGCAAGAAGTTGGCATTTAAAAAAATTAATGATAAAAATATTCTTAGAAAACTTAATTTCAAATACCAAAACAAAAATAATTCCAGAAAAATGAAAATAAGACCTCGGAGCTGTTGCCACTGACAACGTGAAACAGTTCCAATACTAATTATGGACATGGGACATTATTAGGAATATTTCTTATCATATCAAGCTCTCCATACTGCGATTTTATTAGTTGTTTTGTTTTCTTTTTGTACTACGTGAAACAAGCCTATTAGTATACACATTTAACTTACTCATTTAACTTACGTAATTAAAGTTTGAATTATTTAATAGATACTTTTTTAATTAAAAAATAAAACACCAATTAAATTCAATAAACAGGAAAATAATCAATTTATGATATAATGTTTATTGAATATTTAACTACTTAGGTAATTTAAATCACCTGATTTGTTGTAGAGAAATTAATTGGAACTTTCTACATCGATTTTTTTATCATTTTTCAGCTTTATTTATATTTGTTCCCTCCAGAGGCTAAAGCAAAAGCTTTTGTAATAGAACAGCGCATAATTGTTGATGCTTTGGTATAAAAAAAAACTTATGCTTCTTCGGGTTCTTATTTTAAGCAAACAAAATGATAAATGTGTTGTACTTTATAGTAGTTTAAGTTCAATTTTACATGTCATTTTTTTTCTGAGTGTTATAAGTTAAAACTCTGAATCACATTAACTGTATACTTAACATCATTAATTTTAGATATAAAATGTCTGTTTTAAAAAAGGGTGTGCTCTCTCTCAGTCTAGATATGGTGTAGGCAACTGTTATGCCTTTATATTTTTCCTTTCCCTTTTTTATCATGGCTGTTTTGTAAAAAAAACCTTATTAAATTTAAAGATTTTCTAGACTTTAATCTGACCAAATGCGCATATTTCACTGTCAAAGTCTGAAAAGGGGTTATGGGCCCAGCCCAGCCTTTAGTAATTGTACCTAGTATGTGTTTCGGTGTTTGTAATTTTTGAATTTTTCAGGAAACTTGTAGAAAAACCATGACCAGGAATTTTTTTAGAGCAGTATAGTTAAAAGAGTAATTTAGAGAGAGAGGAATTTTAATGGTGTGGTATAGAAAAGAAAGAACTTAACAAGTCATGGGGAGAGATTAAGACCATTGCAGCCAACAGGGGTGAGGTGGCGGACCATGGCGGAGGCCTTATGTTCCATGTTGGAGTGAAAGAGGTATAAGTGAAGTGAAGTTAGAAAGGAAAAGAGTATCAAGTTTGTTAGTGTTCATAAAGTGAAAAATGACGTCTAATTTTGTTAATCATATTGACGACTTGGATTCTGAATTTGCCACATGGTTGGATGCAACTAATTAGTTGATTAAAATCCGAGTGCTTCGACGGGGGCTGCTACTAGCTCAAGATGGAACCTTGAAGCTCAACAGTGCCTTTGCTGACCATGGATAACTACGGAGCCTGATCACGTGAAGTAAGATTTTTATTGATGGATCGTGGTTCATGGGGATTCATTGACGATTCTGAAGCAGCTCTAGATGAAACTGCTTCTAGCAGAGAATAGACGGAATACAACTCCAGGATGACTAAGGCTTTTACAACCATCTACTTCTCTATCTATGAGGAGTTCAAGCCATTTCTGCCTCCAACCACGGACTATAAACAAGCTTGGTTCATCCTAAAAGAACACTTTGAGCCGAAATCCAAAGCCCGCCTGATGAAGCGATTGTATCAATTTTTCAGAACCAGGATGCAGGAAGGAGAGACCACGAGACTGTTCTTGTCGAGAGTAAAGAAAGCCCAGCAGGACTTACCCGATGACGATCTGAATTAATCAAATATTTTAACTAATAATATTTCAAAGTTATATTTAATAACCATGAGCCGATCGCTGAATGGTCAGAGAGAGCTGGCAGGTTTTAACTGGCTTTCTGACCAGACATTCAAAATGATCTGGGTTCGAATCTTGGCGTATGGGCATGAATATTTGTAGTTTTTTTTCCTTTGCCTTAATCCTTTCTGTCCCAAAAATGTACTACAGTACAGAAACATCTGATGTTCACAAAATAAGCTTATTTTAGGTCAAAAATAAGAATTCCATAGGAAAAAAAATCATTTAAACTTTTTATATGGTTTTTGAAATAATGCCAAAATATTTTAACTGTGGAAAACAACAAAATAAAAATATATGTTTCACCTAAAAAACACTTCGAGTTATATATTTTATAATGTATCTGACCATATTATAAAAAAAATAGTAATTATTTTAACCGAAATAGTTTAAATTGTGTTTTAAATACGTGGAACTGAAGTGAACTTTTCAAAAATCCGGTGAAACGCTTGTTAGCTATTTTCTAAATAAAAAAATAGTAGTTCTGACTTCCATTGAGATTAATGTAAAATATTGTCTAATAGAACAAAGTATGAAGAATAAAATGATGCGTGTTTGGATGTCTAACGTGACATAAACATATTTAAAAAAAAATATTGAAAGTGATGATGCCAACTGGCATCACTGGGACTGAAAGGGTTAAGTACAATGTAACATACCTGCTCGCTAAACCATTGGAATCGAAAATCGGAACAAGAGCAGGATGCCACCACTGCTTTGTTTTAGGTGTCCGCTCTTCACTTAACCAATGTTCTCTATTACTAGGAGTAATTGGTTTTGTTAAAAGTTCCACGGAGGCTAGAAATAGACAGCTGGAATACGTGCAACCTAACCATGTTAAGGATTTCGTTGGGGCCCGGATGACCGAGTGATTTAATTTTGAACCTAGGTCAAGTGACATTGCAAATCCCCGAGCTGGCACGAAATGTGAAGTTACAGTCACATCGTAAGTGCAGGATTACTGCAACGAAGGTATCAAGCACCAGGGGCCCGAATAGCTTAGTGGTTTGGATCGCAGACTAATACGCTAGCAGTCTTTGCGCTGTAACGGTGCGGGTTCAATTCCCACCTTCACCCTAAGTGTTTTTCTGTGACAGTAAAAATTCTTTCTGTGCTTGTCTTACTTGGCGAAGGCTTCATAAGCGGGTCTCTGATCAAACATAAAAGCCAAAATATATTTTTACTTTCCCCTACATGATTTCGTTGGCACTGAACGCGGGGTGCGGTGCTGCGGGCTCGATTCTCACCTTCGCACTATATGTACTTTCTCAATTTGTGTCAGGACAAATTATGTATGTGTCTGTCTTACTTGACGATTGTTAATAAGCGGGTCTCTTCTCTGATAATGTATCGGATAAATCTGGGACAAACATGCACCAACCTACCTATTTACCTAACCTTGCTTCTCTGATCAAGCACACAGGCCGGAAAAAGCCATGCACCAAACTACCTACACTCTTAAAACAAAAGAGTGGAATCCACTCACATAAGAGGTGCATTTTCGACTTCGAAAAGGAGTGAAAGTTAACTCAGACTTAGTTAAAATCACTCGTTTGGAGTGATCCTGTCGGATTTTTAACTAAACAAAAGAGTGAAATCCTCTCCAATAGGTTAAGTGCATTTTCGACACTGAAAAGAGTGAAAATTAACTCAGGCTGAGTTAAATTCACTCGTTTGTTTTAAGAGTGTACCTGACCATGTCACTGACGTCGGAAATAAAAACCAATCTACAAATAAAACCCTTTTAAACACAGACCGTCCCCCACAAAACCCTCATTCCTTATTTATTTAGGAAATATTTGTAGGCCATCCCATCGGTATGCAGGCCGCGACAGAAATAAAAGGGGCGCACTACCAGAAATCGTTTTTCTCCATCCCTCCCCAGCCATTCCGCCCCCGGAGTCATTGAATAGGGTGGGGACCGCAAAGAGCCGTTTGTGCGTGGAGACCACTCAATCCGAAGGGAAGACCATTGACTGGGTTCTACTTATGCTTCTCGTAATCTTGGTGATTGACTTGTAAGCGACGGAATTGGTATGGTTTTAGGATGGTGGTGTAAGATGAGGAATTTGTATCGCATATTTAGGATGGTTATGTAAGTTTAGAATTTGTATAGCGTGTTTAGGATGGTGATGTAAGAAGAGGAACTCGTATCGCATGTTTAGGATTGTGTACTATTTTCGAAGAAAAGCATTTGTTCAATAGCATGCTTGGGCGTTATATAATAATTGAACATTGATAAACATTCTACTAACATTTTAGATTCTAACTGTCCAACTAAACTTGATGGTGATTGATTTGTAAGCAACGGAATTTGTATCATTTTGGGATTAGAGTGTAAGATGAGGAATTTGTATAACATGTTTAGGATTGTGATTTGTTTTCGTCTTAAAAAATTGATTGACTATCAAACGGGGATGTTAAATGGTAATTTAACACTAATAAACATTCTACTAGCATTTTAGATTCTAACTGTCCAACTAAACTTGATGGTGATTGATTTGTAAGCAACACAATTTTTATCATTTTGGGATGGAGATGTAAGATGCGGAATTTGTATCATTTTGGGATGGAGATGTAGGATGCGGAAATTGTATTATTTTGGAATGGAGATGTAAGATGAGGAATTTGTATAGCATGTTTATGATTGTGAATTGTTTTCGAGGAAAAGTTGTTGTTGAATGACATGCCGGGGCGTGGAATGAATGGGGAATTTGTGTCGGATGAGAAAAGTCACAATGATTGATATTAGATGTTATCTAGAATATCTTTTGATATTTCATTTAATAACAACATTCCATTAAAATACATTTATTGGAAATATTTCTTATTTAATCCAACTTTTTCTTTCTATATCTTCATCATAGGTTTCAACTCACATACATTCCATAAACGCCATTTAAAACGGAAAACTATCTGAAATATAAAAAAATCTAAAACGGAAATAAAATTTTGGATTTCCTACGGAAGATGAAACATCCTCATGATTCTTTTCCTGACAGTTTATCCTGTGTACTGTCGGTGACATTTTCCCTAGTGACAATTGTTTTTTTTGCCATGTGGGTTTTTGATTGAAAACTGTGGCATATACTATCTTTATACTTACTCTGTAATACTTATCTTAGACCAAGGTAGTGAAATAGTGTCTATTCTACTGTATTTCTGCACTCAACACTCGAAACAAACGTCCTGTATTTATGGAACTACTCAACAGACTAACGTAGTTTTTGCACCCAACACTCATTTTGCCTTTCTACGCTTATTTTCATTGAAAACGATTTTTCGATTTTTTTTTGACAGAAGTGGTTTCTGCCCTCACTGATTCATTTGGTACAGGTATAATTTTCCCTTAAGCATTCTTCAATATTAGTAAATCTCTAAATTAGGCAGGATTAAAAACAAAAAAATGTATGTATTCTTGACCAAAAATTCATGTCCATTGCCCATAAGTACCAAAAACTTTTATAAATAAGTAGCATCTAAATGAATTTAATCACTTATTTAACACGATTTTTATCTACGTATCACCGCTCAAAACCATAAAAATCACACACTTTATTCAAAATAAGGAATCAAATCTCCCAATCTCACGATCTACATCAAGTGCCCCTACTGCAGCTGAGATGAGTATTTGGGGAGTCCTACAATGTGTTGAGCTGAGAGCAATAACTTGGCTCTCTAATCCTGGAATCTGAGAGTTAATCGTTTTCCTTGGAGGGGCGTTCGGCTCGCAACATAAATTTGCCTTTTACTCCGCAAACTGTGCTTCGTTTCTCGAGGAATAAATTAAAGGCCCGCAGGTGAGGCAAAGTTGTGCCGTCCGCCATGTTTGTCTTGCCAAGTTGTCGGGAAGTCTTGGATATGGATAATATTTGAAGATTGCCTTTGGAATATTTGATATTTGTTTCGAAGTATTGTTATTAGTTGTTATAATATTTGGTCTGCCTCAGGCATCGAGGGAATTTTTACTAACAAGCATTTTCATGTAAAACGGTGAATTTATATTGAACTGGGGGATGTGCATACAAATGGAAGTGCGTTTA
Organism: Hylyphantes graminicola; assembly: GCA_023701765.1. Taxonomy (NCBI): domain Eukaryota; kingdom Metazoa; phylum Arthropoda; class Arachnida; order Araneae; family Linyphiidae; genus Hylyphantes; species Hylyphantes graminicola. The sequence goes on along the minus strand of CM043111.1, from coordinate 72,517,534 downwards.
GCGATATAATCTTTGTTATGGTAGGCTGAAAGAGTGATCATAGTAATAATAATAATAATAATAATAATAATAATAATAATAATAATAATAATAATAATAATAATAATAATAATAATAATAATAATAATTGAAAGAACGGTCGATTTGTTTCGTAAAATTTAGTGAAATATCATATATTCCCTGATAATTCTCTATAAATTAACACAATAAGTGACAAATACAACTAATACTAGCAGTTCCTCAGTTAGAAATTTTTAAGGATTTTTTTTTCCTACGCAAATTTTAAATCCTAGGAATTCACTCGAACTGTAAGTAGGCACTGTTTTTAAATTCAGTGAATTTGATCTCATATCTAGGATGTCTACAGTCATTCGGAATTAGTTTAAAGCACGTTTGGGTTCCGGTATAATTTTCCCTATACTATTCTTCAATAATAGTTTAAAGCTCTAAATTATGCTGGATTAAAACAAAAAACTTATCTGTATTCTTGACCAAAAATTCATATCCATTGCCCCCAAGTACCAAACACTATGGATATAAAACCTGTTTTACTGCCGTTTGGAATTAATTCGCATCAATCAGGTAAGGTTACGTTTGTGTTATCGTCGTACTAGGGCTACACGAGGGCAATGGCGACGGGTGTCGTATTTTTAGAACCACAGTCAAGTGACGAGCCGACACCTGAATAGGCAATCAACGCAACCATTAAGGGCGACCTCGTACGAGGCGTTATGACTTTGAAGGATATTTAAAGTGCTCTCCGGACCGATTCGTCGGACCTTTTTTTCTGCTCGGGCCGTTTATAGGTCAGCAGTTATTTTGGCGATTCCCGAACCCGAACCTGGGACCTTTCGCATGCAAGGAGGGTACCTAACTGCGTAACCGACTGGGCTTGCATCAATTACTGGTCCTTATCTCACTATACATAATTTGCTGTTAAAAATATATAAATGATAAATCTCTAAAAAAAAATCAACCTCTAAACGTTCTCAATAGACCAAAAATGGCTAACGGATCTCGTCCAGAAATACTTATCCTCAAAAGTGAAAAAGAAATACGCGTGAACTTTTTTTCTCGCCAATCCTTTCGCCTGCCAAATGCAACTCCTCCCCTGTATAAGTGGCGGGGCACCCGAGTGACAAGGGGCGCGGGACAAAGGAAGGTCTATTGATCCGCCCCTGAATATGCGTACCCCACTGTTGACAGTCGGTCTAAAATTAAACTTTGGATACGGAACCGTCGTACTATTCAGGTCTGCCAACTCGGCAATCTCGGCCCTAAGCTGAAATCTCGAACAGAAGGTCGCCAAAGACTTTCTAAAAAACGATCACCATACTCGCCAAGTAATCGCCAACCAAAGAAAAAGGTGTTAATTAGTCTTAAAGTATAAGAAACGTGCTTTCGAGGATTTTGTTTGTTCCGGTTTTATATAAATATGTTTGAAGTACATTTTGAAATAAAACAAATTATTGTTGTTTATAAGTCTAAACTTTAGAATGCGCCAACTTAAAACTAGTTCGCCAAATTTGGCGACTCACGAGGGGTGGGGATTTAGAGGGAAAAAAATCCCGAGAAATAAAAAAGAAGAAGAAGCTGAAGAAGAAGAAGAGGAGGATTGTAAGAGGCAGGAGGGCGGAAATTGCTTTTAGCGTGGCACCCGTGTGAAACTCGATTTTCGTCAAGTAACGAACGCCCGCGCCGACTTTATTAAGCAAGAGGCCAAAGGAATCCCTATTTGTCTATATAGCTTCTCCCTTTTTAGAGAAACAGACAGAAGGGGCTCAACAAAATATAAAGATTTTTTTTTAACATCCAGTGAGAAACAAGGGTTTGGAGACGTACGGTTGTACTTCTTTTTATCCCCAAACCTTTTCTTGTGTGATCACTGATATGTGTAGGGTGACATACGGAGTTCATTTTGAAAGAATCCACTTTGGGCTCGATCGGGATTCATGGCACTAATACCGTTTCTTTTATGTTTCTCTTTTACTTGTGTTCCTTTTTTTTAGAGAGAGGGAGATTGCATTTCAATCAAAATAATTCTAGAGAAAGCTGTATTTGTTGGAGGGTCTTCAGGTGAATGGGATATTTAAAAAGATCAAATTCTTATGGTATGGTACGGTATGACACATATATATTCCAGCTTGTGTGCTTGTTCATGGAACCGCTTATAAGGTTTCGTCAAGTGGGACAGACACAGAAAGAAATTTTACAGTCACAAAGAAATGAATAACACATAGACAAATAACAACATTTATTGACTGTCACAAACATCCATGCCTGACCGGGATTCGAACCCGACCTCAGCAGCTCCAAAGGCTAGTACACTAACCATTCAGCCACCGAGGCGGCATCAAATTCTTATAAATATGAAGAGAACAGTTAATATTTCTCATTTATATTGGTTGGTATACATATATTTTCAGGCTTGTGTGATTGTTTAGAGAGCCGCTTATAAACCTTCATCAAGTAAGACAGTCACAACACACACTCATATACGTGACAGGTGCTGCCGTCTATCACGCGCCACCTCCACAATTTAGACATGTCCCTGAGGGAGGGAAATAGTCTCCAGGAGCCTGTACCCGTTTAAACTGCACAATGACCGCCCGCAGGACTTTTGGACCCAACAGATTTAACGAGCCCGTACTCCGCATATACTCGGTGAGTTTTCTGTGACCAGGATTCGATCGCTGGACCTTCCGATCCGTAGATCGAGACACTGACCACAGGGCGCCTCACAGCCCCTCATTTATATTGTAGTGTAATCGTTTCCGGCTGCCTATTTCTAGCCTCCCTTAGGAGCTTTAACACAGCCAATAAACGCCTCGTAATTTAGAACCCTGGTCAAGTGACGAGGTCGACACCTGAGCTGGCACCCAACGCAACTTCGAGCGACATCGTACGCTGACGCCGTCGGGACTTTGGACTCCACAGATTTAACAAGCAAGTCTGTCACAGTGTGCACGGGCCCATCCGTCACGAGTTGGATTTTCTACTCTTCCCCAGTATAGATATCCGATTTATAGGATGACTGGCAGTAGGTGGGATTAGAACCCCCGCGCGTCTGAGAAGGTTGAATCCTGAGGCGGATGCCTTTAACCACTCAGCCACGAACGGGCCCTCGTTTATATTGTCGCCTATTATTTTCTATATAGTAACGTAATATTCGTTTGATAATTTGTATGCCAAAATCATAAAAGTACTTCAAATATAACAAACATTTAAACTCTTTATATATATACCTTTTGGGCATAATTTTTTGCCCAAATTATCGTAACTTTATATTATTATGACTTATAATATCTGAAAATTATATTAGTTAAATTATTTCAAGTTTGTGAATTATTTGTAAGAGGGAAGCTCATACGACTAAAGAAACTATATTTTTGAACATATATTTAAAGTAAGATCGGGAGGAGTGAAAAATGACAAAACTAATTCAGCACAGGTTTCAATAATAGAAAATTTAGAAACGCTTTTAGAAATTTTAATATTAATATTTAGATATATTAATACACTGCTCAAAACAATTAGGGGAGCACTTTGCGTACTTTTGCTAACCCTTTCAGTTTCAGCGCTTTGTTTTTCATTCTAAAAATCAAAAATTTGTTAAATAGATTCCTTATGTATCCAGAATGAAATGGTAAAAAACAGGCGGAAAATATTAATTTTTTAAACTAAAATTTACGGGGGAAAATTGGAATAAAAAATTAAGAATAAATTATAACAATAATTTTTTAAAATTTTTATTTGCAAAAAGAGGTAAAATCAATTTTTAAACATCTGAGAATGCAAGAGTGAAGAATTTAGGGTCAATTTATTTCATAAAATTTTTTTTGGGAGTGAATTTTATTTTACCATGTTTTCATATTTTCATTTGATTATAACAAACATTATTTACATCCTCAAAATACTTGATTCTTCCATCTAACGATAAATTAGTGCAGTGAGAAAAAAAAATCGCAAGCTCATGATTCCAAATGGAAACTTTGGGGTTGAAAGAGTTTAAACCATGCGCTCCCCTAATTGTTGTGAGCAGTGTATATAGTTTATTTCTCAGTTGTCTAAATTTTCAACGTTCGAAAATCTGTCATCCGAAAGTTTCAATTGGTAAGTAAAACACGTGCTGACATCTAGTGTCTAAATCGGAATCGCGTTGAGTTCAAACGTTTATAATACTCTTGAAGCCGCCCCGGTGGCGAAATCGTTAGGATGCTAGCTTTGGGTGCTGTTGGGGTCGGGTTGGAATCCCGGTAATGACATGGATGCTCATGACCGTCAATAAATGTTGTTATTTATCTATGTGTTTGTGTTGCCCTTTCTTTGTGTGTCTCTTGTGCTTGTAAAAACTCTTTCTTTGTCTGTCCCACTTGACGAAAGCTTACAAGCGGTTCTCTGAACAAGCACACAAGCAGGAATATATATGTACCTGCCATACATAACTCTTATAAAGCAATTTTTTTATTTGATATTTTCCCGAACCCTATTTTACCCAAGAGTGAAAGTATCCAGTACCAAATTTCTATTTTAAAAACAAAGAGTAATTATAGATTTTTTCTAAAGCGAAATGAATCAATTTAATTTATTTCTTAGTTGTCTGAATTTTTAAAGTTCGAAAATCTGCCTTCCGAAAGTTTCAATTGGCAAGTAAAACACGTGCTGACATCTAGTGTTTAAATCAGAATCGCGTTGAGTTCAAACGTTTATAATACTCTTGAAATTTCCCATAAACATATTATTTGGAAAGTTATGAAATTTTGAATGTCTTTATTAAAAAAAAATTATTGTACTGCAAACTTCGTAGTGTAAAAGCGGCACTGACTGAAAAAAATACTGCAATGCATCCTATTTTCATAAGTTAAGAAATATTTTTGTTATGGTACATATGTATTCCAGCTTGTGTGCTGGTTCAGAGAACCGCTTATAAGCTTTCGTCAAGTGGGACAGACACAGAAAGAGATTTTACAGTCGCGAGGAAATGAATAACGCATAGACAAATAACGACATTTTTTGCCGGTCACAAACATACATGCCCGACCGGGATTCGAACCCTACCCCAGTAGCTCCAAAGGCCAGCATCCTAACGATTGAGCCACCGGGGCTGCTATTGAGTTATATGAAATGGACATATCAGGACGTACACTCTTAAAACGAACGAGCGATTTTAACTCAGCCTGATTAATGTTCACTCCTCCAGTCTGGAAAATGCACTTCTCCTTTTGGAGTGGATCCTTTGTGTGTTAAACCTCCGACAGGATCACTCCAAACGAGTGATTTTAACTCAGTCTGAGTTAATATTCATTCCTTTCCAGTGTCGTAAATGCACTTCTCCAACTGGAGTGGATTTCACTCGTTTGTTTTAAGCGTGTAGTCCTTTATTGCCTGTCCTCTATCGCTGAACCACGGGTCTCTCATCCAAAGTGCCACAGTGTTAATCCAATGGGATATAAATTATTTTCTAAGCCACATTTATTAGGCTGTATTGAATATTTCTTACAAATGGGTTTTTAAGTGATAAATGTAGATGACTTATAGGTCCCGTCAATCCCACTTTTTGAAATTTTTTAGAATTTTTTTTTAAAGTTTCAGTAATTCAAAATGAATAATTTAAAAAAAAAAACTAATTTCAAAAAGTGGAATTATCGAGACACGTAAGTTATTTATATGTTTCACTAAAAAACCCGTTTGTAAACATATTCAAGAAAGCCTGGAGAAATGTGGCTTTAGAATTTTTTTCCCCTATAGGATTAACACTAGGATGGGCCGAAAAAAGTTATTTTATTTCGGATCGCTATAGTGCGGAAAAGTTGTCATTGGTAAAGACATGGAAAATGCACTAAATATTATGTTTTTATTACTTTATTTTCCGTTCGCGCAATGCTATCAAAGTAGGAAAAAATTGTCAAAAAACTAAATTTTTTATATTTTTTATACACGATAATTTTTTTTAGTTGCGTTCCTATATCATGCATTAACTACTAAAAGTACACAAAATCAATTTTTTGCACTTATTATACATTTGTGTCAGATCTGTTAATTTTGCAAAAACTAAGAATTTCCCTCATTATTGTACTATGTTGTGTGGCCAGATGATCTGGCACAAATCTATGACAAGTGCATATATTTTTATTTGATGTACTTTTAGCAGTTAATTGATGAATAGGAATGCAACTAAAAACATATCGTGTTTAAAAAAAAATTATAAAATTTTTTGTTTTTCGACAATTTTTTTGCAACTTTGATGGCATTGCGCGAACGGAAGATAAAATAAAAAAAAATAATATTTGGTGCATTTTTAAAGTCTTTACCAATGGCAACTTTTCCGCACTATAGCGATCCGAAATAAAATAAAAAGTTTTTTTTTTGGCCCACCCTAATTAAACAGAGGCACTTTGGTTGGGAGACCCGTAATCCAGTGGACTCATTCCCTTTAAATAAACCAAAATCCCAACCTTTTATTGAAATGTTGCATATTTTGCTAAATTCATTTTTTTTTTAAATTTTCTCCACGTCTCAAACTTATAAGCTTCTTAAAAAAATTCCGTAATTGCAAGAACTTCACAAATCCTATAATATATCTCGCATTCTATTTCCTTGTCTAAAATCAACTGCATAAATCTAATGAAAAAGTACATTAACTCAACAAGACAACGAATATCTCTGCATTAAAAATATACACGAATTTTCCTAATGGTCGCAGTTTTATCCAAAACAGAGACGACATATCCTTACAAAACCCGAAATAATCACGACAACGGCTGATCACCGCTAGATTACATTTCAAGCGACAAAACATCTCCGTTGTCTCAAGTTCTTTTCCATTATTAAGGAAAATGCGACCTTTCGACTGCACTTGTCTCCTCATTTCATTCCAAAAAAGATGCGGATTTTTTTCCATCCCCCCCCCCTCCTCCCCATTGCACCATTTTCATCCCGTCGGCTGTCTTATTTTTTAATATACATATAATAATCCTCGCCTTTGAAGAATATTTTTTTAGCTGCTACGTCCGCCATTTTTTTGTGTTATTTTTTCCTAGTTGGTGCCCTCTTGCAAATTTCCTTCCCCCCACCCCTTCCATCTTTCGCTTCTTCATAAGGAGTCCACTACGCCTTGGAGGAAATTAAAGATAAAATAATAATGGGAGTGTGCGTCTCTTCCCCCCCCCTCCCCTCCCACCCACGCTGATGAGCAAAAAAAATAAATAAAATAGAACCCTAACAGGTAGACTCACGGAATTAGGGATGTAACTTTCGTATTGTTTTCGACAGAACACTTGATTTCTGTTCTTGTTTCTTTTTTCTAAGACTGTTCCTAATGTTAAGCTGCGGTATCAGAACTTGAAAATGAATTGAGCAATCTGGTTCTAGCTTCCATACAGCTGCAGAAGTTTATTTTTGACAAGTAAAGCCTATTATTATTTGTCAGCTTTTGTTAAGTGACGTAACGAGATAAGACACCATAGCTGGCTCGCGACGGCGCAAACATCTATTGGCAACGTATTTTGTATAAAAGAAACACTACAGGGAAAAAAAATGCCATCATACGCTCGATGATAAACTTACTTAATATATCGAAACAATTCTGTCAAAAATGTTTAGAAACACATCACAAGACAAAATTCGCCAAATAAATTTGTTCGCTGCTACCAGTTTAATTCGGATCTTTTCTTGTCCACATCTAGCCAGTAAGAAGTACAAACCAAACTGCCTAACAAGTAAAAGAAGGGGGGGTCGGAATTTTTTCGTAAACCGGGATCTACTATCCGAGATGGGACTAGGTTAATTAGAGTAAAAACCAAGATTGTAGAGAAGAAAACAGCCCCGTACTATAATATTTCCGCACTCAATTTCATTGAGAGAAATAGATTATATTGTATAAGTTCTGGTCAGGGTGTTCCATCTTAAGAACAGTCGGTCTTTAGTTATCAGATGAATCGGCAATTGATGAATCGTCAATTTTTTCTGATGGTTTCGGGAAACCTTTTAAATCTTTCACATTGTCGCCCAACGGAATTGACAGTTCGCCTAGCAAAAAGGATCCAATATTGCTTCCGAAGCAAGGAATTAGGGCGAAATTGTGTACGATGCAAAAGGTTTCACGAAATCATCAGAAAAAAATTGACTATTCATCTGACATTGAAATCAGAAGCTCTTACACTCTTAAAACAAAGGAGTGAAATCCACTAATGTAGGAGAAGTGTATTTTCGACACTGGAAATCATTGAATATTAACTCAGACTAACTGTACCCTGAGTTAAAATCACTCGTTTGGAGAGATCTTGTCGCAGATCCAACATACAAAGGATCCACTCCTGTATTAAAGTCTGTCATCCTTCAGAAAGGTTCATTTCCAATGGATCCCTTCTCATGTAGACATTAATGGCAACGAGACGGCAGATTAATTTGCTAAAGAGGATGGTACAGATTCGCTATACACCTCGGATTTATTGACCTACTCGGAGTTCTTTTCGAGGGCTGCCTAGGAGATAAGCAACAACACAACAGATGTGTGCATTTAAAACTTATTTCTTCTATAAGCATAGATTTTGTCGCTTCATTGCAGTATTTCGTCGATCCATATCTAGAAAAAGACCACCTATGTACACTGACAACCGGGCAACTTTATCAGTACGGCAGGTTGCCAATGTCCTCCAATAAGACACAATTACGGAAAGACCCTAAAGAAATCAAGCGGTTCTTCCTCTGTACTCCTCATATGTGTCGAACGATCGAGACTGATGATTGAACCAATTACGAAAGAAGAACCAAATGAGAAGCCGGTTTCCAATCGCCACTACTCGCCAAGACCTCAATACGGACAGATTCCTGTCGGTGAAGGGTTTTTTCCCTGAATTCTTCAGATATTTTTTTTTCGTATCAAGTCAATTTAATTTAACTAATTAAGGCAAAATCAAGAACACGACGATCTCGTCACTTAAAAATTAAACAGGTAAAATTGATGAAGCGCTTTATTTTTCATCCTCACTCGGAATTAAGAACGGGAGGAGCAAAAAATGACAAAAAAAAATGTTTAAAAACAAAACAAAAAACGTTGCTGAGGCTTTCATTAATATGATCAGCCATAATTACAAAGAGTCGGGAGTAAAAAAAAAGTTATATTGCAAGGCGACGTCAGAGGGAGCTGCTTTTTTCATTAGCGATATTTTTTTCAAGAGATATTTTTTACGAGATATTTTTTTTGTGAGCCCATCCCTCTCTTTCCTGCTTTTTTTTTCCACCGTTCCTCTCTTCTTGCGTACACTTGCTTCTTAATGAACCTGCCTCTTGTGCCATAATGAGGGCGCTTTTGCCAAAGAACAAAAACAACAATTGTTTTATTTTTTTCTTAAATTCCCTCTATGCATAAAAAAATTCCTCCAACCGCCGGGAGTGCTGAAAAAAATTGTTTTTTTTTCTTTTTTTTTCAAGTGGTGGCTTTAATGAATAAAAAACGAAAGAATCCCCCCTCACTTCTTTTGTCTTATGGAATCGTCCGCTTTAGTAATTCCAGTCATTCGCATATTAAATTTTTAAAGAGCCCTCCAGCGTTTTGAGGGGGGTGATTTTCTGAAAATGTACCTTATTAAGCTTCTACCCCGAGTTTTTCATTCGTCTCCTCAAACAAAACAAATTATTCAACTGCTTTTGTGCTGCATCGTCTCATCGCTGTACTCGTAACTGGATCCATGTTTTTAAGTGCTCGAATCTTAATCCTGATGATGGAGGTTAAAGGAAGAAGCGGGAGATTTTTGGTGAGGAGGATCGAAGCTGTTTTAGCCGACTCTGCGGCTCAATGGTTAGGGAGCTAGGCTTTGGCACCTCTGAGTTCGGGCTCGAATCCCGATAAGGCATGGATGTTTGTGTATGTCGAGCATATGTGGAGTACGTGCTCATTAAATCGGTTGGGTCTGAAAGTCCTCTGGGAGGTCATTGAGCAGTTTCCCACGGGTAAAGGTCCCTGGAGACTATTTCCCTCTCCTTCAGGGACATGTCTAAATTGTGGAGGTGGCGCGCGATAGAGGGCAGCATCTGCCACGCATGTGTTTATATGTGTTGTGTCTTTCTTACTTGACGAAGGTTTATAAGTGGGTCTCTGACCAAGCACACAAGCCTGAAAATTTGTCTACCTACCAAGAAGCTGTTTCAATGGTAGCCAAATCTATGTTATACGCCTAACCCGCAGTGCACCCTCGATGCGATTTTTATTTATTTTATTTATTCAGTTTGAAATGCACATTACAGATAAAAATCGTATTACAATGTACATTGAACAAAACAATTAGGACATTAAACAAACAGGAAATAATTGAGTATAAAAAACACACATTAGACAGATGAAAGTTACTACTAAGGCCAAAGAGCTCTCCCAAACACGCTCGGGGACGGAAATTTTGACGTTATAGTTCCGATTGACGTTGTTCCGAAGATGAAGATAACCATCTCGTAACTTGTTCGAAACCCTCGTTCAAGGCTAACCGCATTTTTAGGGTTCGGAATGAGTCCGAACTAGTTTCTCGATCTTCGGCACTAGGAACAGTGACTTCAAAAATTCCGTATAATTTTTCTGGGGGGTGTAGTTTTTTCTGACATTCGGACAATCAGCCCCACATTGGATAATTGGAGTTCTTTGGGACAGAACTTAAATTAGAAATTAATAAATCATTGCTTAATACCGTGGATATTTGTCCAAGTGCCTCGCAATTTTGAAATGCCGTCAGAAAAACGATGGTTATATCTGACTGGGAACCAATTTGCGACATCGTATAGTGGTGAAAATTGATTTATGAACCAACTCGATTTTCACCAGATCTCACTTAGTATTCAGTGCTATTACTTCGAATTTTATGTGTCGCATATTGAGATCCTAACAGAAGATTTTCACTCATATTTTTTTAATGATATTAAATAAAAATATCATTTACATTCCCACATGGGCATCTTTTGCTGGCAGAAGACCAGCCTATTTGTGCCATGTGTGCTGTCCAGCTTTTACTCTGAGCAGGCTTATCCATCTATCAATGACATTTTATCACATCCCCCATATCATGCCTTGTTTTCCTTTTTATTTGATATTGGCTTTTATTCTTTAATTTAAATGTGTCACTGTTTTTAAGTATTAAGTACTACTTTTAATAACCATTTAAACCTTTATTTGAAAATCCTTGTGTTTGATTTTAGATGTGTAATCGTTTTTAAATGTTTGTGTCGCTTTTATGGATTTTTTAAAACTTGTTTTAAAAATATACCTAGTGTTTGGCGCAGTATGGCCTTAGATGCCCTTGCGCTATAAAACCCAAACATCCATCCATTCTTTTACATTCCGCAGAATCATATGACATGCGTGATTTAGATTTTCCCATCCAAAAAAATGTGACAACTCAGCCGGGGCTCGAACCTGCAACCTTAGGGTACGCTCTCAGTGAGACTGGTTTCCTGGTTTCTGAAAACCTGCTCCAATCTGAAGAAGCGCTAAGAAATTTTCTGAACTGGTTTCTTGCGCTTACCCGCTCTTGTTGAAGCAGATTTTCAACTCGAGCCAGCTGATCCGAAAAGAGCTAAGTTGCCTCCGATCTGAGCACCATCTACTTAATCAAACTAGCTGTTTATTGTGTTCTATTTACCATAATTTTCATTCTCCGATTTCTAATTTTCCTGAATTTTATATGCACCACTCAAAACAATTAGAAGATTTTCGTTTCATTCAAAATGATTAAAGTTGGAATTATTAGTTTGCTTTTTTTATCTCACTAAGTAAGCTCGCACTTATTTCAAATAAAATTTATCAAATTCTCCATACAGTTTTCTATAAAGTTATATTTTCTTTTTTTATAGTTAGATGGAAGAATCGTGTCTTTTTAAAAAGTTAAATAATGCTTGTTTTAATTAAATAAAATATGAAAAACCATAGTAAAATAAAAATTACACTGAAACAATTTTATTAAATAACTCAACCCTTTATTTCGTCATGCTTGCCATTATAAATGTTTAAAAAATTAGTTTTAACTATTTTTAACAAATAAAGTTTTGAAAACATTGCTATAATTTATTCAAAAGTTATGATTCCATTTCTTTCCTTGAATTTTTGTTTTAGAAAAATACTTTTTTTTTTGTTTTTTTACCATTTCATTCTGGATGCGCACAATGAATCTATTTCACAACTTATAGAATAAAAAATAAAAAAGTTATGACTGGAAATTAACAAAAGTAAGCAATAAAGTAATCCTCAAATTGTTTTGAGCACTGTATTTGTTCCATGGTTTTATACGAAGATGAATAGTTGATTTTGATTTTATCTTCAGAAAACCAACAGCCAAAAATAAAACCAGAAAGAAAGCAGGCTGTTCATCCCATAATTAAATGTCGATCTAAACTTGGCAAATATTACCATTTGCTTCCGGAATTGAAAGAAGATCCGTCAAAATTTTAAGAATATTTTCGGATGGAACCCTCTACCGTCAATTACATTTTGAAAATGATTGAAGGCAAATTAATCAAAGATTAGTGCAACTTTCGCAAAACCACATTCTCCGTATCCATTGCAGCCAAATGAAAATAACCTCAGAAATGCCGCACCAAGTGACCAAAATAAGCGCGGAAATCCGAAAACCGGAATGAATATTTCATTCCTGAGAAAACCAGACGCAGATTTTCTGATCGCCAGGTCAGCGCATGCGCACTCACTAGGAAGTAGAAATCTGGTTAGAGCAGGTTTTCGGATTTCAGAAAACCAGTCCCACTGAGAGCGTACCCTTAGGCTTCTTATGAGGCAGACAATTAATACCTCCCACATACTATTTCGCTTTTGACTTGCTTTTTGAAGCAATGTCCAACACGTTTACATAGTGATTCAAAAGGGATGGCTAAAAGTAGGTGCAATATAAAACAAAGTTTGAAATATTTGTGCCATATTGGTGTTTCTCTGCTTTCTGAAGACATCATCAGGAGGCATTTTCTGCACTGTAAAAAAAAACACTTTCATTTTTGACGATTCATGAATCCTCAAGCCTCATTTCGCTAATTTTGAGGATTGTTTCGTCAAACTATAACGTGACTTTTGAGTAAACGCGAATACTCACTTTCACGATCGTGATTTGACGATTCCGTATCTTGATTTTGAGGAAACTGAATCTCATTGGTTGTACTCACATGCTCAAAAATGACGAAATATTTCCTCGGATTAGACGAAATTCAAATCCTCATAAAAATGACGATTCAAATTTCCTCACTTTAAGGAAACGAAAACTCGGAGCATTTGCCAGTAGCGGAATCGTCAAAATTAAGGAAAATTTCGTCGTTTTTGAGCATTCATTCTTTAGAGTGTGGCTGAACGACGATTTTATGCCTGATAAAAGGCTTAGAAACTGCTTACTAAGACACTCTTTTGCAGGGGGGGGGGGAGATAAAAGGGAGGGGAATGCCATATAAAAGCTTTTAACAAAAAGAAACATGTCGAAACATTCTTTTCGATTTTTGAGTGAATATTCAGAAGTTTTTATGTCATTTCTCATCTCTTTGTTTTTCCACAATTTTATAAAGTGGGAGGAAAAGCTTTGGACTTTTCCTTACGAAACTTTTACTTTTTGGAATAGTATTTAGGAAAGAATTATGTGCAAAAATGTTGTTATGCAGTCAAAAATTTAGTTTTTAAGAAAATCTTCTGATGTTTAAGTCTTAAATAGCATGTCATTGCTAACCGAAAAAATTGCTATCTGTATGTCAATTATTTTTAATATTTATTTATTTAGAGACTTTAATCACTAGATCTTAAAATTTCAAATTTTTTAGTATTTTTTACTACAAATGTCATGTTTGTGAGATACCTCACTTTTCCCAGCAAGGTGCGATAGTAAGTACTGTGTCATCGTTTTTAAGTAAAATGCATTCGAATATGAAATCACGGTCAGATTTTTGAAGGAAAGTTCTTTGGGCGAATTGGTATTTGTGATTTGTTTTTCTAGGGGAAAAAATCGGATGTAGTGAGTAGTAGCGGCAAATAAGATGCAATAATGTAGGATTTATTTGTAAAACTTTCGTTGGTTTTTACGTATTTAGTTTGTAATTTGTTTTTCAAAAAAGAATTGGTAATTCCTTAAGTAAACATAAATGTTTTGAATTCTGTTTCTTGCTCTATATCGGAAGTATTTTATGCAGCAAAGATAAAAAAGCCTATATAAGAAATTTTTAAATTTTGAAGTAAACTTTTAAAAATTAGTTTTTTTTCCGTGTATTATTAGTCGCAATAACGTAGGCATGTTGTAAAAACGTACTTATGAACATTATTTAAGATCTTTACGAAAATATTGTTGTAAAAAAGTATATTTTTGATTTATTATATTAACTGTTTCCTAACTCATGTCGAAATAAAATGCAAATATCATTTAAATTTGGTAAAGAAATTGTCTAAATGTATTGCTAGCAAATCTGTAGAATATTTGACTGCAATATATTAAAATATTATTAATGTGAAAAATATATATAATTGACATTCAAATACAGTATTTATTTTAGATAAATATTTTTTTTACCTTCGTTTATTAATATCGTATTATTTACATAATTATTATTATATAATGATCCTTTTTAAAATTCCTAAATGATAAATTTAGCTTAATTTAAAAAAAAAATTACACGTAAAAAATAAAATGTAAAAAAATTTGATCAAAATGCATAATCATGCATCCTTTACCTATCAATAATCCCAATTATTTATTCCAAATATTAGAAAGAACTTTTTCTTCCCACTTTTCCTCTTAAAATTTCGAAATTTCAAAAAATTTAAATATTATAATCATTCTACCCCTTCATCCAATCTTCAGAGTCTTTTTCATATGTCAACATTAAAATCAAGAAGGAATCTTTTACGTTGTTGTTCTTTTATAAAATCATAAATCATTTGGTTGATTATCCTGAAATGTTATGTTTGATTAACTTTTCTGTAAAAACTCATTTCTTGCGTAAGAATGATACATTTCTTGTACAACTTTGTGAAAATAATTATATAAGTAATCACAGTAGTTCACAGTAATTTTAATATTTTTAGTAATGAACATGACTTATTTTCAACTTTTAATGATTTTAAAGAAGAATGTCTTCCAATTTTATGCAATTGAATGTCTGTCCTTTTCCCCATCACTATTTTATTGTTGCAACCCGTTGTGTGTGGTCAATCAATAAAATCAATCAATCAATCAGTGAGTGAGTGAATGAATGAATGAACCAACAATTAAACAAACAAACAATTGAACAAACAAACAAATAAACAAACAAATAAATAAATAAACAAAAAACAAATAAATGAAATAATTTTAAGGAAAATTGTTTTTATATCGTTGCTGAAGTATCAGACCCAAGTGAAAAGATCTTTTTCAGTTACGAAGCTGCTGTTGGCCTTCTGTCTACTGATAGATAACTTCCCTGCAATATAACTACTAACAAGATAAAACAGCTTTTACAGATCGTTGATGCAAATGTAGTAGACAAGAGCCCAGTGCCAACAGACTATGTTATTTCCCCCCCTAATGCAATAAATAGGATAAAGTAGTGCTTTCGCATACTTTTTTGTACACTGTAAAAAAAACTGTTGTTTTTACAGTTTAAAACTGTAATTTTTTTGCAGTTTAATACTGTAATTTTTTTACAGTTTAAAACTGTATTTTTTTACAGTTTAAAACTGTAATTTTAACAGGGAGAAACTGTTAATTTAGCAGAGAAAAATTTTTAATTTAAAAGTTTTTCCCCAATAAATACACAAACAAATACTTCAAAGATTAATGCAAAATTTTATTTATCTTTTTTGACAAATATCTTTTCACAGACTGTAGCTTCATAACTCAGCTTTGTCGCTATCTATATAGGAACTAAAGGAACTACTGAAGGCCGTTCCGTTGTTCCGGAAATGTCGGGCGTGCGCACTCCTGGATAGAGACCCCCGAAAAAGGGGACCCAGGACAACGAAAACCACAATGTATTCGAGCTAAAATTAAGCACTTCCCTTACGAATCTTGAGACATCACTAAGGTAAGACCCGATACTAGTAGTTTGCCTTCTTTCTCGACTCTTTGCATCAGGATTCGGTGAGCCGCTGGCTTCGTTGAAGACCAGCAATGCAGCACATAGGATGACAGCCAGAATCAGAAGACTCGAGTTCATCTGAAAAAATAATAATAATAACCCTGCAATGCATGATTTTTTTTTCATCCCGAAAAAATTTATTTGCATCTTTAATACTCATTTACTATAGGAAAAATACTGACAAAAAAATGACTGCATTAAAATTTAAATAATTTCAATTTTCAAAGTTTTTGCCATCTGGCAAAAACCAACTAAAAAATTAAAATTTTGATAAGAATGATGAGAGAAAACTACAAAATATATTTTAAAATAACCATTTTGAAATATAATTATTTTTTCAAAGCAATTTATTTGTATTTAGTGTACTTATATTATTATACTTTGAATATACTGCCAAAGACGTAATTTCACAACGGTTAATAACTCACTTCAATATACTTTACTACTGTCATCTAGGAGGGTTATTAGTAACTAAAACTTCAAAATAAAATAGATGAAAAAACGCAGATTTGTCGAGAGGGAGCTCCACTTTAATAGAATAAAGTTGATTATGTTACTTGCTGCCATATGGCAACAGTATGCATTAGAGGGTTAAGTCTTTTTTTTCCCTCCAATTTCTATATCTACCGTGTATAGATAAGACTTTGTCCAGCGCATCTGTTAGCGCCAGATTACCCAAGGACCCTATCGGAAGACTTGAGGAAGTGAAGCTAACTAAGGAGTGAAGGGGGAAAACAACTTTATTGCATAGGAATCATACCATATTCTGACGAGATTTGCTTATATTGGTGACAGGAAACCGGTTCCTCTCTGCTTTCCTCTTTCGCGGTACAAATGTGTGACTCGTGTTCACTGATATGTACCGTGAATCAGGGTTGGCGCGAAAGAAAAAAAAGGTGACTAAATAACCGTTTTCCTTAAATCAGTTTAGACGATGAACCGCTATAGTTTCCGAGGATTTCCGATGTAGACAGGTTCCTAAACAGTGAAGTTGCTTTTCCCCTGCACTCTTTAACTGTGAGCAAATATATTGGAGACTAGGATGAGATGTTGAGATATTGTAATAGTCGAACAGCGTAATGTAACTTTAATTTTTTGTATTAAATGTCGCCGGCGCAATCGTTAGGACTCTAGCCTTTGGAGCTGCTGGGGTCGGGTTTGAATCCCGGTCAGGCATGGATGATTGTGACCGTCAATAAGTGTTGTTAGTTGTCTAAGTGTTATTCATTTCTTCGTGACTGTAAAAGTTCTTTCTGTGTCTGTCCCACTTGACGAAAGCTTATAAGCGGTTCTCTGAACAAGCACACAAGCTGGAATATATATGTACCATACCATTGAATTAAATGTTTTTTAAAGTTGGTTCCAAATGTAATTAAATCAAATTTTTCCTCTTTTTTTTTGTTTCAAGTCAGATTCAAAGTCATCTTTAAAAGTTGAACTATTACATGCCGTGAGCAAGGGGTATTATTCGTCGAACAGTCTTAGTTGCAAGGGCCGTTTATAGGTCGGCAGCTATTTTGGCGATGCCCGGACCTGAACCTGGGACCTTCAGCATGCAAGGCGAACGCCTTAACCGACTTTGCTCCCCAGCCCAACACAGTTCGTAGTTCATCACTACATCGTATAGAAGGTGGTAAGAAATGGCACATCTATGAACAAGAAATCGCCCGACGTCACAATCTACTACAAGAGGAATGTGATTTTTATTGTTTTTATTTTGTTATTTTTTTTAGAAATGTGTATGCCAACATATTACTTGCATTTGAAATTGCTGTTGTTAGCAAATAATTTTCAAAATCATGCAACTTTCCTATTGCTGAAGTTAATTATTTATTCTTAAGTATTCTAACTTATTTTTTACTTTACATGAAAGTCAAGAAAAATTCCTCGCTTCGCTAGCTCACCGTTCATTGAAATATTTTGGTCTACTCTTTAGTAGTTCATTCGATAAAAAATTATAATTCAAATGTTCATACTTTAAATGCCCTTAATGTTATGCAAGTTTAAAGTTAACCCTTTCAGTCCCAAAGATTTACTACACTACATAAACATCTGATATTCACAAAATAAGTTTATTTTAGGTCAAAAATAAGAGTTCCATAAGAAAAAAAATTATTAAAATTTTTATATGATTTTTGAAATAATGCCAAAATTTTATTAACTGTGGAAAATAATAAAATAAAAAGATATAAATTACCTAAAAACACTTCGGGTTATATGTTTTAAGGTATGTGATCATATTATTAAAAAAATTTAGTAATTATTTTAACCGAAACGGTTTAAATTGTGTTTTAAATATGTGGAACTGAAGTGAACTGTTCAAAAATCAGGTGAAAAGCTTCTTAGCTATTTTCTAAATAAAAAAATAGTAGTTCTGACTTCTATTGAGATTAATGTAAAATATTGTCGAATAGAACAAAGTGCGAAGAATCGAATGATGTGTGTTTGGATGTTATAGCGGGTCATAAACACTTGAAAAAAATATTGAAAGTGATGATTCCAAATGGCATCACTGGGACTGAAAGGGTTAAACTTACTGATTCTATCCTAAAGTTGTTTCTTTTTAAACTAATAACGAATCTTATATAACGCTTAGAGTAAATTTAACTGCATCTGCTCTTTACCGTCTCGAATGATGCAGTATTAATTGTATTAAATTCTTATTTTATAAAATTAACTCCTAATATATATATTTCTTGTTTTGCATTTACCTATTGCTAGTTACCATTGATTTACAAAACATTTTGGAATCATGTTTTGTTTAGAATTGACAAAACATGTTCAACAAGTCACGCATTTTGAACAAAAAGTTAAACATATTTAATGAAGGGTAGAACAATATTAGAAAATTCAAAAAAAAATTATCTTATTTACACATTTTGTAATTATTCCCTTCAAATTGAAGCTGGGTTAAATTCTGCGAAAGCGTAAAATTTGATCATTTAAAGAATAAATTGTCATAACCAATGCATTATTTGACAATTCAAATACTTACTGAGATAAAAAAAAACTTAAAACTTTTATTTTTTAACTATTAAATGTGAACCTTATCGCTTTATATTGACTATTACTAAGTTTTAGAACTAGACTTAACTTTGATTAAGATGTTACTTTGAATGAGGAAATAAATCCACGTTTTTAAATTCCGAATAAATATGCTTTAATATTCAATGCATCAAATCTTAAGTCTTACAAGTCTTGCTTGATTAAATTACTTTATAAACAAACTCTACACTTTCATCATAACCTCTTGCTACCAGGCATCCTCATTTTTTTTAAAAAATTTTGAAACCTCCCCACAAACAATTAACACGTTAATTAGTTCCTAAATTGACCTGTTCCGATAGAAGAAGCTACAAATATCAATTTTTAGTCTTTGATTACAAGTATCAGTGATTTATTTCTATAAAAAATGAAGTAGAACAATCGTCAATACGATATTAGAGGTCTTAAAAAATATTTTCATATTTTTTTTTTTCATTTTTTTAAGAAGTTATTTTAGCAGTTAATTTTTAAGGCATTTGGTATTAATAACAACGTTAAAATAATCTGTTAACTACAAATAAGTGATACTGCCTTTTTTGTTGCATTTATAGCAAAACAAATTCTATTTTTAGAGTTTAAGGCGTGTCCCTAAATAGCTATTAAACATAACTTTAAGAAAAAAAAATCTTTGCAAAACATACTTTTTAGCATATATTTGTATGAAAAGTATTTTTAGAATAAGAATATACATGCAGGATTTTGCTTGGGTCTTTAAAGGTTAAGTATATGGTTGTAAACGTTAAAAAATATCCTAAATGGCATGAGGAAAATATATTCTCATTAGACTTACTTTCTCCTTCCTATCGAAAGCTGACAAAATGTACAGTTAAGAATATACGACCTGACTGTAGAATCAGACTGATAATCACTGACTTTAGTCAACGACGAATGTCAATGATAGATCTGAAGCTCTAGTGTTTATTGCAAAGGATTTAATAATCCTTTTACATTAGTTAAATGCAATGACAATGTCAAAATGGAAAATGAGGTAGGCACAAAAATAAATTAGAGGTAAATATAAATGTACAGCAAAAATGAAAAATCCTTATCATGGTTTGAAATGAGGATATTTATTAAACTTGTTTTGATCATACAAAAATGCTGCAATATTTTGTTATTTCCTAGATCGTACCCATATGCATGATGTAAGGATCAGAAATAATATCATTCATTATTGTAGAATATGGAAAACTAATTATTTAGAAACTTATGCTTGATTTGTTATCTTTGATTGCTAAACTTCAAAAAGAAAAGTCATGTGAAAATCAAGGTTATGGTGAGGAAAATAAAAGTGGCCCTGGTGTAGAGATATGAAATACGTTGAAATGTTTGTCGATAAAAACTCTTGAACCTGAAGAATTTTAAGGTGTAAAAGTGCCAAAAGAGTAACGGGCAACAATCAGTTACGAAATGGCGTCAACCAGGATGTACTGTCAAAAAGTTCAAAAACATTTCGAAATGAGCCTGAGCACCAGATTTCGGGTCTTTCAATCAATTTAAAATGTTTTGTATTAACAAAAACAAAATGGTCCGATTCTCTACGATAAATAACAACTAGTGGGAACTATTTTTTATCAGCTCTAGAAACCTTGTTTACATTTCACTTCTACTAGCTTTTCAAACCATTGCTTAGTTGCCAGCAAATTAGTCGCCAAGCATTTGTTTGGGCTTAATATTGAAGCAATCAATGGCTTCAGTTAGCAAACCCGTTTTTGTATTGATTTTTGACTTGGCAACATTTCTGTCGTAATCTTATCTCCACGTTAGGGCCACTTTTATTTGCTTCAACCTGTATTATAAGATCTTCCATAAAAATTAGCTAATTCATCCTTACGAAAAATATATCATTTCGAAATAAACTTCTGACTTTCAAGTCTGTATGATTACTTATTAAAATTGATTAAAATACTTTTTTAAAATGTTTCAATAAATAATTTTATACAAAATATTCTAAGTGATTTCGGAAAATGGGATTATAGACTATAAAAACCTGCAAGTTATCTATAGATATCATACTAAAAAAAAACGTTTGTAAAATTCTCCATACAGTCAGAGAAATGAGGCATAGAAAATATTTATTTTACGTTGCGTCAACACAGATGTGCTTTGGTTTGGAGACCCGTGGTCATTTGGGTCTCATTCCCCGTTAAAAGCCGGTTATGAAAAGCCTCAAAATATCTGATCACCGTTTTTTAGCAAAAATAATATGTGCCTAGTAAATGCTATTTTTTTAATAACATATATAATAAAATTATTGTAACTTATAAAAAAGGCGCATACTCCAAAAGTACATGCAATAAGTTTTTCTATAAAAAATTTTTTGAAACTGTTCTGCACTCCTTGCCAACCTAAGTTGGGTAAATAGAAATATGCTATGGAGAAGATCCTTCCGCGCATGTAAAGAGTTCCATAAATTATTTGTGAATCCCTCCAGAAAACATGTTTAAAACATTAATTTCCTTTAGGGTCTAATATATTTGAATATTATTATAGAAAATTGGGCAATTTTATCAGAATAAAAATTGTATTTTTGTTAAATTGTATTCAGATCATTTTGAATGTAAATATTACCTTACAAGAGTTTCCAATTTACGGACCAATCACGCTTTTTATTCTGCTTTTACCCTCTTTGTTTTTACTCAAGCTAGACTGGCACGGAGTTTAGAACTGTTTTTGTTTGTTTTCGCAATTTCAAAATATAATTTCTGCGATTTTCAGTTGATGCAAAACATAAAAACTGAAGTTCTTTATCATCAATTTTTTACATTTTTTTACAGTAGTTTTATAACAGTATGAAAAAGGTTTTGAACTAGAATCGCGTAAAACTATAAAGAATTGGATATTTTGAAACTATTTATACGCTTGCTACTATCTTGTTTATATGTGTTTTCAATATAATACTACAAACTTTTGCCTATAAATAGATTTTGGGCCTTGATATCTTAATGATTTTAGTTCATGACCTATATTAATGTTTGTAAGCATATTTAAATTTAAAAGATGAAAAAAAAGTGAAAATTTGTAAAGAAATGTTTTGCGTAAACGTGGTTTTTGAAGCATATTTTAGTATAATTTTCCACAAATAATGAACAAAAATATATTTGTTATGACTTACTTTCTTAAAATTAATGATAAAATCGCTCAACGTCATGGTTGGAATAGAATTTTTGAAACTTGTTGTCAATGGTGATTGGCTACCTTAAGCGTATAACAAAAATTTATCATTCTCATCTGTTTTTACCGCATCTATATCTAGATTTCACAGTTCCAACACAAATGGTATGGTACATATATATTCCAGCTTGTGTGCTTGTTCAGAGAGCCGCTTATAAGCTTTCGTCAAGTGGGACAGACACAGAAAGAATTTTTACAGTCACAAAGAAAGGAATAACACATAGACAAATAACAACATTTATTGACGGTCACAAACAATCATGCCTGAACGGGATTCGAAACCCACCCCAGCAGCTCCAAAGGCTAGCGTCCAAATATTTCAGGCGTTTTTTGGTGAGAAAAAAATTCGTATAATTGTTTATTAGTTCCATGTGTTTCCATTAAGCTATTCAAAGGTAACAAGTGTTACCTTTGTTGAATTGAGAAGGATATCTTAATTTAAACACGATGAATCGCACGGGTATTTTTTCCGCCTTTTTTTAAAGAGTAAAAACATCAAAAAGTGTACCATTTTAAAAAAGAATAACAAAAATGTACCATTTTAAAACTGCATTACAAAAAAGTTATATTTTAAAACTGAATAACAAAAAATGTACCATTTTAAAACTTAATAACAAAAAAAGTACTATTTTAAAACTGAATAACAAAAAAATGTACAATTTTAAAGTTGCATAACAAAAAATGCACCATTTTAATACTGCATAACAAAAAATGCACCATTTTAAAACTGAATAACAAAACAAGTACCCTTTTAAAACTGCATAACAAAAAATGAACCATTTTAAAACTGCATATCAAAAAATGTACCATTTTAAAGCTGCATAACAAAAAATGCACCCTTTTAAAACTGCATAACAAAAAATGTACCATTTTAAAACTGCATAATAAAAAATTTACCATTTTAAAGCTGAATAACAAAAAAAGTAGAATTTTAAAACTGCCCAACAAAAAATTTCAATTTTAAAACTGAATAACAAAAAATGTACCATTTTAAAACTGCATAACAAAAAAGTACCCTTTTAAAACTGCATAGTAAAAAATTTACCATTTTAAATCTGAATAACAAAAAAAGTAGAATTTTAAAACTGCCTAACAAAAAAATTTCAATTTTAAAACTGCTTAACAAAAAATGTACCATTTTAAAACTGAATAACAAAAAATGAACCATTTTAAAACTGCATAACAAAAAATGAACCATTTTAAAACTGCATAACAAAAAATGTACCATTTTAAAGCTGCATAGCAAAAAATTCACCATTTTAAAACTGCATAACAAAAAATGTACCATTTTAAAACTGCATAATAAAAGATGTACAATTTTAAAACTGCTTAACAAAAAATGTACCATTTTAAAACTGCATAAAAAATGTTCTATTTTAAAACTTAATAACAAAAAATGTACCATTTTAAAACTGAATAACAAAAAAAGTACCATTTTCAAACTGCATGGCAAAAAATTTACAATTTTAAAACTGCATAACAAAAAATGCACCATTTTAAAACTGCTTAACAAAAAATGCACCATTTTAAAACTGCATAACAAAAAATGCACCATTTTAAAACTGAATAACAAAAGATGTACCATTTTTAAACTGAAAACAAAAATGTACCATTTTAAGACTGAATAACAAAAAATGTACCATTTTAAAACTAAATAACAAAAGAAAAATTAAAGATTCAAACCCTTTCAACCCAATGATTCCACTTAGAATCAACGAAATTTCCGTTTCTTTTCTCACTAAGTTAAACTCGCACTTATTTCAAATGAATTTTATTAAATAACGCATACACCTTTTTATAAAAATATTTTTTGTATCGTTAGATGAAATAATCATGTCTTTTGAAGAATTAAATGTTGTGTGCTGTAATTAAATGAGAATTTGGAAAACATGGTAAAAATTAAATTCACTCGGGAACAATTTTATTAAATAAACTGACCCTAAATTCTTCATTAAAAAAATTAAAATTTAATGTTAACTATCAACAAATAAAGATTCTTAAATGTTTTGTTATAATTAATGCATAATGAGTTTCTTTCACAAAATTTAGATTTTTAGAATAAAAAATAAAAAGTTGTGATCGAAAGGGTTAATTTTTTTTATTTAATCAGTGATGAAATTTTGAGGATAATCATATTTTCCAAACTTAGGCGATATATTTTTTTAAAAAAAGTTGACATTTGAAGGTAATTTGCTGCAAATGAGCATCTATTATTATTATTATTATTATTATTATTATTATTATTATTATTATTATTATTATTATTATTATTATTATTATTATTATTATTATTATTATTATTATTATTATTATTATTATTATTATTATTATTATTATTATTATTATTATTATTATTATTATTATTATTATTATTATTATTATTATTATTATTATTATTATTATTATTATTATTATTATTATTATTATTATTATTATTGTTGTTGTTATTATTATTATCATTATTATTTATTATTATTATTAATTATTATTATTATTATTATTATTATTATTATTATTATTATTATTATTATTATTATTATTATTATTAACTATTATTATTATTAACTATTATTATTATTATTATTATTATTATTATTATTATTATTATTATTATTATTATTATTATTATTATTATTATTATTATTATTAACTATTATTATTATTAACTATTATTATTATTATTATTATTATTATTATTATTATTATTATTATTATTAATTAATATTATTATTATTAATTATTATTATCTTTCGACCAACAACCGGATATTTTTATTAGGGAAAGGGAGCACTTGGAACCTCAATGACACTAGAGCTTTCGAAGTTGTACATATATGAAGAGTACACGGGAAAAAAAGATTGATTTTGCAGAGAAGTTTCCTTAGCAGGCCACTTTAGCGATGATAGCGAGTGATCGCCTAAACTTGTGTAAAGAAACCAGTTCCTACCATAGATATCATAGTTTAGTTAAAGTAATAGATTGGCAGATCACGTGACCTCCAATGCTAACGCAAGGTGCTCCCAGAAGAGCCCCAATGAAGTCAATGTTGTAGGTCACGTGATATACCACGCTAATAATTTAACTACTATCTCTGTGGTTCCTAGCTACCAGGATTCAGGCGATCCCAACGCTTGGACCACGGAAATAAATCAATCGTTTATTTCCGTGTACTCTTCATATTGTTTACCGTCAATGACAAGTTTATCGTAGGCTAACTTGGTAGACACAGCACTTTTTCCTTTCATTTCCCTTGACGAAAGTTTATAAGCGGTTCTCTGAACAGGCACACAAGCTGGAATATATATGTACCTACCATACCATTCCATACCATACCATATCTCTGTAATGTGTTTGTCTGTTTGTAATGTGTTTTCTTGTTTGTTTTATTCTCTAATTGTTTGTTCAACGAGCATTGTAATTAGATTGTATATCTGTAATGTGTATTTTAAACTAAGTAAATAAATAATTACAAAGTTTTATACCTAAACTGAATTCATTCAAAATAATGTAGCTTTGAATTAAGAACTTTTTCGAACATTTTAATATATACTGCTGCCATCTACAAACCAGTCAGTAAATTTCAGATCTCTAAGGAAAAAACTCTTTAAGAAAAATATATATTTAATGTTTTCACTGATTTATACCATAAAAATTTATTTTTTGGTTACATATCACAAGCCATTCGCAATAATCCATTGATAATGTAACAAATGAATAGTTAGGAAACAAATAATAGTTTTCAATGGTACTTTATTACAAATAATTCTATGATAAAACTATGCCGCTAGCCAGGCTAAAATGTGTATTGAAATTTTATATTTATTTATTTATTTATTTAAAACAGATTCATTCAGAGACATAATTTTAAAAAAAAACAATAGAAATGTTGTTTTACGAAAAGACAACTTCTTGCATTACAAAAAAACATTGCAAGATTTGGATAACGTTTTCTTCGCCTATTTAAATTTACATTACATTTAAATCAATGGTTCCCAATCTGGGGGCGATCGCCCCCGAGGGGGCGATTTGTGTTATCAGGGGGGCAATAAATAGTTTGGGGGCGATAGTGGGGCGATGAGTATTCAAAGGGGGAAAGTTAAAATACTCTGTACTATAGTACAATAAAACCATTCTAATTTTTTTTCTCACTGTGACAAGTTTCAAACTAACATTCTTACAAGATTTGAAGATTTGACCAAGTTAGAAATTCCTGATTCTATTGTCGATCCATTCCCTTTTGAATCTGTGGGTTGTGGATAACCTTGATAACTCTTTGCAGACGGAGTTTGTAGATCTGAAGTATGACAGTGAGGCGAAACTCATTTCAAGCAGAGAGGTTATGAGTTAGCCTGCGTGAAACTTATTTACACTGATCTGATCCTTAAAATAACTGTGGTAAAAAGCTGAACTACTTCTCATCTCGTTCCGTCAATATATTTAGTTAAAAAAGGGTTAGTTCTGTTATCCAGCTCCTCACCAAACAGAGAAATCAATTGGATATTTGCCTCAAAGACTTGCGTATGAGCTTGAAAACATAATTGATATAAAAAAGTGAAAAAAAGTTAATAAAAAAGCTTTCAACATTCATATTTTTTCTTTAATTTTTAATGTCAACTCTCTTAAATTTTCCAGGATTGAGTTTAAATATCTTAGTTAATTATTTTACTTTCATTCTTTGAAAAAAAAATAAAAATAGAATTTTTTTTCGATTTTATTTAAGAGTAACCGGATAAAGCTGCTTTGGTTGTTTTTATATATGGTAGTAAGTGTTTGAAATTACAAAATTGCTTTATTTGTTACACTTTAACTCAAATTATAATTGGACAAATTATAAAAATTAAAGGGGGGCGATATTCATTAGTCAACTTAAAGAAGGGGGCGATGTTACAGTGATTTAAATAATGCCCGAAGATGAACTTTTAGTGCCATTGCATCCTTCATCGGCAACTTGCGACCTTTCGGCAACTTTTGTGGCCCTTTGCTCCACATAGTAAGTCATTTTTAGTCAGATGAGATCTATAGAAATGTTTTTTTTATGACATCCTATAGAAAAAAATAATTATTAAAAAAACTATTTATAACGTTAAATAACTTATGGCATAACATCTAATTACTTTTATATCATAAAATACGTTTCTCACAAACATCCTTCCTATTCGATCTAAAAACTTCTTCTAAGTTTATAGAAAAGGCTAACAGATGGCAGCATGATCTATAAATATAATTCTAAAATTAAAAATGCGGAAATGGAGTAAAGATGGTAGGTATAAAACTTCGTGAATCTGGGTTTCTACTGGAAAACACTTTTGTCCTCTTCGATTGGTGTTCTGTTTCCACGTGACATTAATTCCCCAATGGGGGCTCTAGAAAAAAATAATAAAAACTGTTATGCTTATTAACTGATATACACGTAACTTGAGCCCTTAAACCAAAATGTTTCAAACAAGCCTTTTTTAATTATATTTATATTGGGAATGGGTATTTCTAATTTAGTATTACAAATAAAAAAAATATTAATAAATGGAGGGCAATTCCATGCGCGATGGTACGACATTTTGAACTGTAGAAATGAAGCAAAACAATTACCACAAAGCCATTTTCAAAGGAATTTTTTTTCCAGTTTATATATTACTGTTGATGATTAAAAGATAATTAAAAAAAAGTTTATTTTTTTTAAAGTGTTTGATTTTTTTTTTCTTTTTGACTAACTTCTTTTTGTGTTACGGGATGACATTTTTGCAAGCACAACTACATCCTGGTTTTTGGTTACCCTAATTTTGAGTGTTGAATATCAATGAGCATTTTAACACTAACCCCCCTCCCTTCAAAAAAAAAAAAAAGAGTGTGGTGAGCAAGAGAACCAAAGGGTGGGCCGAAAAAAACTTTTTATTTTATTTCGGATCGCTATAGTGCGGAAAAGTTGCCATTGGTAACGACATGAAAAATGCACTAACTATTATTTTTTTTCATTACTTTATCTTCCGTTCGCGCAACGCCATCAAAGTTGGGAAAAAAACGAAATTTTTTATAATTTTTCTAAAGCACGATAGATGTTTTTAGTTGCGATCCTATTCATGAATTAACTACTAAAAGTACGTAAAATCAAAATACATGCACCTATCATACATTTGTGTCAGATCTTCCGGCCACCCAACGAAGTACAAAATGAGGAAAATTCTTAGTTTTTGCAAAATTGACAGATCTGACGCAAATGTATGAAAAGTGCATATATATTGATTTTACGTACTTTTAGAAGTTAATTCATGATACAGGGACGCAACTAAAAACATCTATCTTGTATAAAAAATATAAAAAATTTCGTTTTTTGACAATTTTTCCAACTTTGATGGCGTTGCGCGAACGGAAGATAAAGTAATGAAAAAAAATAATTGGTGCACTTTTATGTCTTTACCAATGGCAACTTTTTCGCACTATAGCGATCCGAAATAGAACAAAAAGTTTTTTTCGGCCCACCCTAAGAACCATGCTGTTCTTGGCAGCTTCTAAAATACTTTAATTTTAAAATGTTTATTTAAGTTACATCATATTTTTTCAAATCAAACTTATTTAAAGGCTAAATTTCCAAAGGTTATCCTTGGTACCTTGATCGTAAATTTCCTCAATTAAACCATTTTTATTCCAACAGATGTCAGTACGATATTCACGAAAATTGATGGTTGTTTCAGTAGAAAGTAGATGGCAGCACCAAAATATTAGGTTTTGATCAAGGCTCTTGGTCTATTTTTAAGTAATAGATAGCAACACAATCTCGCAGAAGGTCAAGTAAAAATTATTTTTCAAAGTTGTTACCACCAGTTTTACTAAATATAAACTTATTAACCCCTTTCAGTCCCAATGAAAATTTTGCATCGTCATTTTATAAATATTTTTCTGATCGTCTATAGCAGTGGTTCCCAACCTGGGGGCGATCGCCCCCAAGTGGGCGATTTGTGTTATCAAGGGGGCAATAAATAGTTTGGGGGCGATAGGGGGGCGATGAGTATTCAAAGGGAGGAAATTAAAATATACTGTATTATATTATAGTACAGTAAAACCATTTAAATTTTTTGATCAGCGCCAAGTTTCAAACTAACATTCTTACAAGATTTGACCAAGTTAGAAATTCCTGATTCTATTGTCAATCCATTCCCTTTTGAATCTGTGGGTGGTGGATAACCTTGATAACTCTTTGCAGACGGAGTTTGTAGATCTGAAGTATGACAGTCAGGCGAAACTCATTTCAAGCAGAGAAGTTATGAGTTAGCCTGCTTGAAACTTATTTACACTGATCCTTAACTGTGGTAAAACTACTTCTCATCTCGTTCCGCCAATTTATTTAGTTAAAAAAGGGTTAGTTCTGTTATTCAGCTCCTCACCAAACATAGGAATCAATTGGATATTTGCCTGAAAGACTTGCGTATGAGCTTGAAAAAATAATTGATATAAAAAAGTGAAAAAAATGAATAAAAAAGTTTTCAATTTAATTTTTATTGTCAACTCTCTTAAATTTTCCAGAATTAAGTTTAAAGATCTTAGTTAATTATTTTACTTTCATCCTTCGAAAAAATCTAAATAAAAATAGAAAAAAAATAAACTTTTTTTCGATTTTATTTAAGAGTAACCGGATAAAGCTGTTTTGGTTGTTATGGTAGTAAGTGTTTGAAATTATAAAATTGCTTTTATTAGTTTAGTTACACTTTTAACTCAAATTATAATTGGACAAATTATAAAAATTAAAGGGGGGCGATATGTGTTAGTCAACTTAAAGAAGGGGGCGATGTTACAGAAAAGGTTGGGAACCACTGGTCTATAGCCATTTATGATATCAAAAAGCGCATCATCATATGATTCGTCAAACTTTTTTCTATTTGAGAACTAGCAGTATGGTCCCGCCTTACTGGGAAACCGTTAACTTCGCATTGCTTCTTTTTAGAGGCATACTTACCTTGTGAAAATACACTCAAAATTAAAACAAAATTAAATTCGTGTTGGCGCATGCGCACCTAAAAGAGCAAACACTAATAGAGGATGAAGCAGCCCTAGGGCGAGCGCATATCTCAATCAAACTAATAGAGGATGGCGTCAAGCCCCCGTTTCGGCCCAGACCATGTGTTTTGAGCCCTGTTATGGTCCCGCAATCCCACGTGGATGACGTTTTTTTTTTAAACTAATTATATTAATTAAAAATTTCAATCAAATATGAAAAATCTAAGCCTCAGGTGCACACGTAGGTATTAAAAGGAATCTATATTAAAAATTTCGAATTTTTTTAGAGCAGTCTCAGTAGGTCTTTTGCGATCCACAGACATACACACAGACAGACTCTTTCTTTTATTATTATAGAAGAGTGTGGTGCCCAAGAGACTCAATATATCTTTAAAACTAGCATTTTAGTCCTTATAATGAGAAAGGTTGTCAAAAGTTGTCTGCACAGCATTAATAGCAGTATGCTGTTCTTGGCAGCTTCTAAAATATTTAATTTTAAAATGTTTATTTAAGTTACATTATATTTTTTCAAATCAAATTTATTTAAAGGCTAAATTTCCTATGTTATCCTTGGTACCTTGATCGTAAATTTCCTCAATTAAACCCTTTTTATTCCAACAGATGTCAGTACGATATTTACAAAAACTGATGGTTATTTCAATAGAAAGTAGATGGCAGCACCAAAATAGAACCGAAATGTTAGGTTTTGATCAAGGCTCTTGGTCTATTTTTAAATAATAGATGGCAGCACCACTGATTCCTCAAAAATTACAACAGCCTTGATAAAACTGACCTTGCATACCAAAAAGTACAATTTAAAAGAAAGTTGAGTAGGTCTGACATGAAAATTGAATTGCATTTAATTTGCAAAAGAATCACTTTTTATGACTACTATAATAGAAGACTCTTCCTTCCTTAGGTGGAAACACAATCCCGCAGAGGGTCAAGTAAAAATTATTTTTGAAAGTTGTTACCACCAGTTTTACTAAATATAAACTTATTACCCTTTCAGCCCCAATGAAAATTTTGCATCGTAATTTTATAAATATTTTTCTGATCGTCAGTAGCCATTTATGTTATCAAAAAGCGCATCGTCATATGATTCTTCAAACTTTTTTCTATTTGAAAAAGAGTGTGGTGCCCAAAAGAACCAAGATATCTTTAAAACTAGCATTTTAGTCCTTATAAGGAGAAGGGTTGTCAAAGACGGCACCGCATTAATAACAGTATGCTGTTCTTGGCAGCTTCTGAAATATTTAATTTTAAAATGTTTATTTAAGTTACATTATATTTTTTCAAATCAAATTTATAAAGGCTAAATTTCCTATAGTTATCCTTGGTACCTTGATCGTAAATTTCCTCAATTAAACCATTTTAATCCCAACAGATGTCAGTAAGATTTTTACGAAAACTGATGGGTTTTTCAGTAGAAAGTAGATGGCAGCACCAAAATAGGACCGAAAAGTTACGTTTTCATCAAGGCTCTTGGTCTATTTTTAAGTAATAGATGGCAGCACCACTTATTCCTTAAAAGTTACCAATGGATGTACCACTGAATGTGAAGAAAATGCAGCCGTTGTCAACGGCTCGAGGACAACTATTTGGCTTCTTTTCTAATTTGGCGCTTTTACTTGGCTTCAATTCTTCCAGCGATTTCATCGATCTATAAATGTTACTGGAGAGACCAAAATCGAATAATATATAACAATTAAAAACGTTTAACTTCCCTTCCGTACAACCGAACATGATGAATGCTATTCATTCCCAAGTCTACTAAAAGAAAGACTTGGGAATGCTATTCATTCCCAAGTCTTTCTTTTAGTAGAAGTGTGAAATTAAAACTTTTTATTTTATTTTTTTAGCAAACGATAATAAATGTAGAAACAAAAATTCATATATTCGACGATTGATTTCTGCGAATTCTCACCATTCATCAACCCTCATTATCAATGTCGATTGCAGAAGTAGATGTGTGTTGACACTGGATCACTTCTTCCAGGAATATTTAGCTCGAAAATTACATTTAAATTTAAAAAAAAATTACTTTGGCTTTCAAGTTTGTAAAAATCGCCAAATGACGTCATTTTTCTTTACTGCGCATGCTCATAATTGTCCTCGAGCTGGTGGCAACGGCAGCATTTTTTCTGATCCATTGCGATTTGAGCGAGACACGGTTGAAGTTACCTAACAGCCTTGATAAAACTGACCTTGCAAACCAAACAGTACAATTTAAAAGAAAGTTGAGTAGGTCTGACATGAGAATTGAATTGCATTTAATTTGCAAAAGAATCACTCTTTATGACTACTATTATATTAGACTCTCCCATGGCTTTAGTTGGAAACACAATCTCGCAGAAGGTCAAGTAAAAAACATTTTTGAAAAAGCTATTACTACCAGTTTAACTAAATATAAACTTATTAACCCATTCAGTCCCAATGAAAATTTAGCATCATCATTTTAGAAATATTTCTCTGATCATCTATAGCCATTTATGATATCAGAAAGCGCATCATTCGATTCTTCAAATTTTTTTTCTATTTGAAAATATATTTTTTTATTAATCCCAATAAATATCAGCCAAATTATTTTTTTTTTAATTTATGATCAGGAACATGATGATTCCAAATATCATCACTGAGACTGACAGGGTTAATTCTGAAGTACCATTCTCTTCTAGTATTCAGCATCTGGTCCTGAAATGATAAAGCCAGGTAACTTCATTTTGCAGGCCTTTAACTCTCTGACACTCCCACTACATTAAAAAAAAAGCCTCGATTGAATTGAATTTTGAGTAACAATAAAAAAAAAAGTATGGTTCACATTTTGTTAGCAGTTAATTTTAACTCCAAAAATTGCACCTTATGGCTTTGGTACCAACTTAAATGTTTGGAACTTTGTTTTCGTTAGTAAGTTAATCCCATCATTTGTGACTAATTTACTTTATATTTTGAATGGTTTTAACTAAGTCTCTATAAAAAGATAATTCGTCCAAGAGCCATCCTCTAATAGAATTTAGAATTCAAATAAAATTATTTAGACAATATTCATTAAAGTGGAAACATGTTTTATATTGAATATCTACAAACAGATGGCACTACCAACATAAAATATTTCAAAATAGAAAAGAGAAAGAGCTAAATTAAGAAAGAGCTTTAAAGCGAGCTTTTTGATGACAAAGAAGAATACTTGGTGCCTTTGGATAAGAAGCAAAAATTTCTTTTGATGCAACAGCATATTGTTCTATTTTAATTCTTCATTTCTGTTTCATGTTTCTTATTTTTTTTATTTTTTTTTCTCTTATTTTTTTTATTTATTTTATATTTATTTATTTATTTAAAACAGATTCATTCAAAGACATAATTTAAAAAAAAAACAATAGAAATGTTGTTTTACGAAAAGACAACTTCTTGCATTACAAAAAAACATTGCAAGATTTGGATAACGTTTTCTTCGCCTATTTAAATTTACATTACATTTAAATCAGTGGTTCCCAATCTGGGGGCGATCGCCCCCGAGTGGGCGATTTGTGTTATCAGGGGGGCAATAAATAGTTTGGGGGCGATGGTGGGGCGATGAGTATTCAAAGGGGGAAAGTTAAAATACTCTGTACTATAGTACAATAAAACCATTCTAATTTTTTTCTCACCGTGACAAGTTTCAAACTAACATTCTTACAAGATTTGAAGATTTGACCAAGTTAGAAATTCCTGATTCTATTGTCGATCCATTCCCTTTTGAATCTGTGGGTTGTGGATAACCTTGATAACTCTTTGCAGACGGAGTTTGTAGATCTGAAGTATGACAGTGAGGCGAAACTCATTTCAAGCAGAGAGGTTATGAGTTAGCCTGCGTGAAACTTATTTACACTGATCTGATCCTTAAAATAACTGTGGTAAAAAGCTGAACTACTTCTCATCTCGTTCCGCCAATATATTTAGTTAAAAAAGGGTTAGTTCTGTTATCCAGCTCCTCACCAAACAGAGAAATCAATTGGATATTTGCCTCAAAGACTTGCGTATGAGCTTGAAAAAATAATTGATATAAAAAAGTGAAAAAAAGTTAATAAAAAAAGCTTTCAACATTCATATTTTTTCTTTAATTTTTAATGTCAACTCTCTTAAATTTTCCAGGATTGAGTTTAAATATCTTAGTTAATTATTTTACCTTCATTCTTTGAAAAAAAAATAAATAAAAATAGAATTTTTTTTCGATTTTATTTAAGAGTAACCGGATAAAGCTGCTTTGGTTGTTTTTATATATGGTAGTAAGTGTTTGAAATTACAAAATTGCTTTATTTGTTACACTTTAACTCAAATTATAATTGGACAAATTATAAAAATTAAAGGGGAGCGATATTCATTAGTCAACTTAAAGAAGGGGGCGATGTAACAGTGATTTAAATAATGCCCGAAGATGAACTTTTAGTGCCATTGCATCCTTTATCGGCAACTTGCGACCTTTCGGCAACTTTTGTGGCCCTTTGCTCCACATAGTAAGTCATTTTTAGTCAGATGAGATCTATAGAAATGTTTTTTTTATGACATCCTATAGAAAAAAATTATTATTAAAAAAACTATTTATAACGTTAAATAACTTATGGCATAACATCTAATTACTTTTATATCATAAAATACGTTTCTCACAAACATCCTTCCTATTCGATCTAAAAACTTCTAAGTTTATAAAATAGCTTAATAGATGGCAGCATGATCTATAAATATAATTCTAAAATTAAAAATGCGGAAATGGAGTAAAGATGGTAGGTATAAAACTTCGTGAATCTGGGTTTCTACTGAAAAACACTTTTGTCCTCTTCGATTGGTGTTCTGTTTCCACGTGACATTAATTCCCCCAATTGGGCTCTAGAAAAATTAAAAAACAAAATTAAAACTGTTATGTTTATTAACGGATATAATCGTAATTTTTAACCTTAAACCAAAATGTTTCAAACAAACCGTTTTTAATTTTATTTATATTGAGAATGGATATTTCTAAATTAGTATTACAAATTAAAAATAAATAAATAAATGGAGGGCAATTCCATGCGCGACGGTACGACATTTTGAACTTTAGAAATGAAGCAAAACAATTACCACAAAGCCATTTTCAAAGGAATTTTTTTTCCTGTTTATATATTACTGTTGATGATTAAAAGATTATAAAAAAAAGTAATTTTTTTTATGTATTTATTTTTTGACTAACTTCTTTTTGTGTTACGGGATGACATGTTTGCAAGCACGACGGCATCCAGGTTTTTGGTTACCCTGATTTTGAGTGTTGAAAATCAATGAGCAGTTTAATACTCACCCCCTTCCCTTCAAAAAAAAAAAAAAAAAAGTGTGGTGCCCAAGAGAACCATGCTGTTCTTGGCAGTTTCTAAAATACTTTAATTATAAAATGTTTGTTTAAGTTACATGATATTTTTTCAAATAAAACTTATTTAAAGACTAAATTTCGTATTGTTGTCCTTGGTACCTTGATCGTAAATTTCCTCAATTAAACCATTTTTATTCCAACAGATGTCGGTACGATATTTACGAAAATTGATGGTTGTTTCAGTAAAAGGTAGATGGCAGCACCAAAATTGGACTGAAGTGTAAGGTTTTGATCAAGGCTCCTGGTCAATTTTTAAATAATAGATAGCAACACAATCTCGCAGAGGGTCAAGTAAAAATTATTTTTGAAAGTTGTTACCACCAGTTTTACTAAATATAAACTTATTACCCTTTCAGTCCCAATGAAAATTTTGCATCGTCATTTTATAGATATTTTTCTGATCGTCATTAGCCATTTATGTTATCAAAAAGCGCATCATCATATGATTCTTCAAACTTTTTTCTATTCGAAAAAGAGTGTGGTGCCAAGAGAACCAAGATATCTTTAAAACTAGCAATTTAGTCCTTATAATGAGAAAGGTTGTCAAAGACTGCACCGCATTAATCGCAGTATGCTTCTTGACAGCTTCAAAAATACTTTAATTTTAAAATGTTTATTTAATTTACATTATATTTTTTTCAAATCAAACTCATTTGAATCTCACTTTCCTATAGTTAACCTTGGTACCTTGATCGTAAATTTCCTCAATTAAACCATTTTAATCCCAACAGATGTCAGTAAGATTTTTACGAAAACTGATGGGTTTTTCAGTAGAAAGTAGATGGCAGCACCAAAATAGGACCGAAAAGTTACGTTTTCATCAAGGCTCTTGGTCTATTTTTAAGTAATAGATGGCAGCACCACTTATTCCTTAAAAGTTACCAATGGATGTACCACTGAATGTGAAGAAAATGCAGCCGTTGTCAACGGCTCGAGGACAACTATTTGGCTTCTTTTCTAATTTGGCGCTTTTACTTGGCTTCAATTCTTCCAGCGATTTCATCGATCTATAAATGTTACTGGAGAGACCAAAATCGAATAATATATAACAATTAAAAACGTTTAACTTCCCTTCCGTACAACCGAACATGATGAATGCTATTCATTCCCAAGTCTTTCTTTTAGTAGAAGTGTGAAATTAAAACTTTTTATTTTATTTTTTTAGCAAACGATAATAAATGTAGAAACAAAAATTCATATATTCGACGATTGATTTCTGCGCATTCTCACCATTCATCAACCCTCATTATCAATGTCGATTGCAGAAGTAGATGTGTGTTGACACTAGATCACTTCTTCCAGGAATATTTAGCTCGAAAATTGCATTTAAATTAAAAAAAAAATTACTTTGGCTTTCAAGTTTGTAAAAATCGCCAAATGACGTCATTTTTCTTTACTGCGCATGCTCATAATTGTCCTCGAGCTGGTGGCAACGGCAGCATTTTTTCTGATCCATTGCGATTTGAGCGAGACACGGTTGAAGTTACCTAACAGCCTTGATAAAACTGACCTTGCATACCAAACAGTACAATTTAAAAGAAAGTTGAGTAGGTCTGACATGAGAATTGAATTGCATTTAATTTGCAAAAGAATCACTCTTTATGACTACTATTATATTAGACTCTCCCATGGCTTTAGTTGGAAACACAATCTCGCAGAAGGTCAAGTAAAAAACATTTTTGAAAAAGCTATTACTACCAGTTTAACTAAATATAAACTTATTAACCCTTTCAGTCCCAATGAAAATTTAGCATCATCATTTTAGAAATATTTCTCTGATCATCTATAGCCATTTATGATATCAGAAAGCGCATCATTCGATTCTTCAAACTTTTTTTCTATTTGAAAATATATTTTTTTATTAATCCCAATAAATATCAGCCAAATTATTTTTTTTTAATTTATGATCAGGAACATGATGATTCCAAATATCATCACTGAGACTGACAGGGTTAATTCTGAAGTACCATTCTCTTCTAGTATTCAGCATCTGGTCCTGAAATGATAAAGCCAGGTAACTTCATTTTGCAGGCCTTTAACTCTCTGACACTCCCACTACATTAAAAAAAAAGCCTCGATTGAATTGAATTTTGAGTAACAATAAAAAAAAGTATGGTTCACATTTTGTTAGCAGTTAATTTTAACTCCAAAAATTGCACCTTATGGCTTTGGTACCAACTTAAATGTTTGGAACTTTGTTTTCGTTAGTAAGTTAATCCCATCATTTGTGACTAATTTACTTTATATTTTGAATGTTTTTAAGTTTCTATAAAAAGAGAAATCGTCTTAGAGCTGTTCTCTTATAGAATTTGGAATTCAAATCAAATTATTGAGACATTTTAGACAATATTCCTTAAAGTGGAAAAATGTTTTATATTGAATATCTACACAAACAGATGGCACCACCAACATAAAATATTTCAAAATAGAAAAAACAATATTCTTATATTTTTATTTAAAATGTTCCAGCCACTATAAGAATGTGCTACTCATACATATAAATAAAAAAAAATCAATTTTACAAATTTTCAATACATGCATAACGTTTTTTAATGAAAAATTTGTGCAAAATGTAGTAAAATTGTAAATAAAAGCATTTTAATTAATGTTTTGTCACATATTGCAAATGCTTTCGAGTATATTAATTGAGTTAGGACATTTAATGAGTCAAGAAAACAAAATAGCCAGCATAATAAAACGTTAACTCAATTTCCTGTGTACCTGGTTAATTGTCCATGCATCCCTGTCTCATTTAACCTTACACAAAGGAAAAGTGATTAAGAAAGAGCTTTAAAGCAAAATTTTCGATAACAAAGAAAAATACTTGGTGTCTTTGGAACCGAAACAAAAATTTCTTTTGATGCAACAGCACATTGTTCTATTTTACTTCTTCATTTAGCTTCATGTTTCTTTTTCAATGTAATTAAAGACTTTTTATTGTTGTAAATTTAGAATTTTTTTTATTATTTTTTTTATTAAGTACGCTTGGTATGTTAATAACATAGAATAAGACACGAAAATCTTTATCTAGATTTTCTGGTTAAAAATTTTTTCAGTTATGAAATTTTCAGTCTTTTATAGGAAAGAGTGCTACAAGATGTTGAATATCCTACTTTACAAAAGTAAGGAATACTATAAATATGATAAAAGAATTTTATGAAATATATTTTAATGGAATCTCACATAGATTATTAAAGTCTAGTTTTGTTATGTTTTTAATTTTTCCAAGTAAAGTTTAATGTCTAAGAAATGAGGTTATATCAAAATTCACATTTGTTCTACCCAGTGTAAGAAATAATATAAAGAAACGTAGGAGGTGATCTGTTGTACCAACTTAAAAAACTAGGAGCTAAAGCAAATTTCCTAGCAGCATTTTTTTATTTATCAACAAATTCCTGAGGTCTGCGTACAGTGCTTAACCTAATGATTTTAAATTTTTGTGATTATAGAATATAATTAGTTATAAAACTCAATTAATCACAATTTATGATTTTCAGAGTTCCAGGAAATCTGAATCGTTTCAGTGTTTCAATTTTTCAATTGTTGGGGTTTCTAAATTTAATGATCGCCGAAATTTTGGGATTTTGTTATCGTCGGTGTTTTGCGATTGATAGTTCGCTGAATTTTTGGGATTTCAAGAACACAGCGAAGGTATAGCAAAAATAAAATAGGTAAAAATTTGCAGTATCAAGATCATCGTTTTTGGAGTAATCGTCGGAAAATAAGATATAAAACGATATTAGCATTGATGACTGTAAAGAACTAGTCGTGGTAACTGCACTCTCAGAAATAACACTT
Source organism: Hylyphantes graminicola (assembly GCA_023701765.1). Taxonomy (NCBI): domain Eukaryota; kingdom Metazoa; phylum Arthropoda; class Arachnida; order Araneae; family Linyphiidae; genus Hylyphantes; species Hylyphantes graminicola. The sequence continues at coordinate 72,478,080 of CM043111.1, read as the reverse complement.
TCATTTTTGACGATTCATGAATCTTCAAGCCTCATTTCGTTAATTTTGGGGATTGTTTCGTCAAACTATCGCGTGACTTTTGAGTAAACGCGAATCCTCACTTTTACGATCATGATTTGACGATTCTGTATCTTGATTTTGAGGAAACTGAATCTCATTGTTGTACTCACATGCTCAAAAATGACGAAATATTTTTTTAGATCAGACGACATTCAAATCCTCATAAAAATGACGATTCAAATTTCCTCACTTTGAGGAAACGAAAATTCGGAGCATTTGCCAGTAAACGAATCGTCAAAATTAATTAAAATTTCGTCGTTTTTGAGCATTCATTTTTGAGAGTGTAAGCTGTAAATGAGTTTAATAAAACTGTTGAAGAAAGTAAAGTAAGCAAGAACGGTATTGAACGGTGACCACTTGGAAGATTAGTAAGTTAATACATTACTGGTAAATACATTACAACTAAGTATTAGTACATAATTTGGTTAAAATACAGGTGAACAAGTTGTAGCAATTAAATCATTCTAGTAAAATTAAATCTGTCAATCAAAAAGCTCCACCATATTTCATTTCACCCCAATTAAACAGTGAAAAGTTAAACGGCTTTTAACGTACCGTCAAAGCTCAGTGGACAAAGGTCAAATTGGGGAAAGCGGTTACTGATCAGAAATTCTTGTTGTCACAAAAAACAATAACTTAAAAAAAAAAATCAACTCTACAGGCCACAAACCCTTGACTAAACATCCAAAATACGATCCTTCCTTTTAAAACCCTATTTTTAAAAACACAGTTAACAAAGACCTTTATAAGACAAAATCGAGCATATAATAAGGAAAATATATGTTTAGGCGGGGCCAACATAAATCGTTTAGTATGCAATAAAGACTTCTACTGTTGGGTGACAAATCAATCCGTTGGCATATAATGTAATATTAAAAGGCGATGAATTATATTTTCTAGACAAAATATTTTTTATATAAAAGGATTTTCTATTTGTGTTTTTGCCGAGTAAACAAAACATAGTATAAATAGTTAAAGAACCACAGTGCTAAGTTACGATTGGAAATATTTCGTTTGGCAGCGTTAGTACATTTTCGGCAACTTTGTCTCTTGCTCTCGTGAAATAGAAAATTTTGATTGAAAATATTAAAACCTAATTTTTTCTTCTACTATAACAATATTGACAGATTCAATGTAAAAACTTCTATAACAAATAATCCAAAACTTCCCAAATTTTTTAGAGTAGGGTAAAGAGTATAGTGATTGGCACCCTCCCTCACAGTGATTGGCCCCCTCATTCATTATTGAAAATAATAATATGTTAAAGCCCAAAATAGGTGCGACAAAGTTTTTTAAAATTCCTGCCATTGACGTTTGTCATGTTGGCAACAGTGCATCCACATTCCACAATGGGGAACATTCATGTGATGTCGCGCGCTTTGTTATGCTACAGCTCCCGAAACACGTGCCAATGTTATCCTATACAGCTCTCGAAACACTTGCTAATGTTATCCTACTGCTCGAACCTGTCTAACTGCTTGTTTTCCACAGCGATTTGGAATTGAAGCTCAATTGGTTATGGAAGTGAATGTCCCCCAAAAGAAGGGGGGCCAATCACTGTCTTATGGGGACAATCCCTGTACTTGTTGCCCTATATGGTTTATAAAAAAAACACGTCGATTCCACGTGACTTGGTAACGCTGCGTACGATGTCGCCCTTAACGGTTGCGTTGGGTGCCTATTCAGGTGTTGGCTCGTCATCTGACTGTGGTTCTAAAATACGACGCCCGTCGCCAATAGCCCTCGTGTAGCTCTAGTGCGACGATAATTCAAACCTAACCTAATCCACGTGACTTGGGTAACAGCCATGCTTGCCCTCATCTCCTTTTAAAAATCAACAGTCTGTCCCAATCCCATATCTTTGACCCAATCCACACTTTCGCTCTCCGTGACACATCATCCACGACCAGTCTACCGTGACTATCACGGAGGTCACGAAGCGATTGACCGTCGCGTGCTACGGGGGACGGTCCACTATTTCCGTCCACACGCCCAAGGGACGGACCCTAAAAGATTCAGAAGGACTGATCTTCTGTATCTTTTGAAAGGGACCGATAGATAAGATCTGTCGTCTTCGTGGCTTCGCTTGGGCTGCGGAGTGGCAAATGTCTTCGACCCTTAAGGTTGAAGATAGATGGACGTTTAGGGTAAATAAGGATAATTGGTGAGAAGTAAAATAGGTATGAAATGAGGACAACTACATGTAAAAAAATTTACAATGATTTCACATAGCGATTGCTGTTTTTTCATTACAGTGCTGGGATGTTAGTTGCACTTGTACTTAATGCTGATGTTTTTATGGAGTACAGAGTCACATAAACATCTTACTCCAACAGACTGATTGAAGTTTACTGGAAGACCATGGTGCTTTAAAGTTTGAAATGTTAAAAGTCTGTACACTTTAAAAAAAATTCAGGAACGTTACTTGGAAATAATGGGCAGCTCAGCTGCCCAATTTTTACCAGTAATTTTCCTGGAATATATCAGTGTTCTTCCCCAAAAATATAGAAACAATTCCACTTAGAGCCAGTACCTTCTCTGGAAAATACCTTTAACCTTTCTGTACCCAGTACAGATATCCGATTTATAGGATGACTGGCAGTAGTTGGGATTCGAACCCCCGCACTCTTGAAAATGCCGAATTCTGAGGCGGATGCTTTAACCACTCGGCAAAGGACAGGCGTTTCACGAACTTAGTTATACCATACAAGGTTACAAAATAACTCATTTTTAGCGAAGCGGCGGTTCATAGCAAACGTTGCCAGATTTAAAAGAGAAAACCTGAAAATCCCAGGAACTTATCACGAAGCGATGGATACTTGAGAAAGCCGGGAAAGTTCCTGGTATATATACGGAAAGTTAAGGAATTTTTTTGCAGAGTAATAAAAAAATATATAATTAAGTTAGGAAATGAATTCTACTAAGGTACGAATGATGTCCGTGTCATGTCAAACAGATATTTCACATGTAATATAAACAAAATCCATCTGCTGCATTTTCCGTACTTCAACTTCTCTCAACTGCTGTACTCACATGCTCAAAAATGACAAAATATTTCTTTAGATTAGACGACATTCAAATCCTCATAAAAATGACGATTCAAATTTCCTCACCTTGAGGAAACGAAAACTCGGAGCATCGGCCAGTAACGGAATCGTCAAAATTAGGGAAAATTTCGTCGTTTTTTGAGCATTAATTTTTGAGAGTGTAAAAGCCTTAAATCCTCTATATTATATAAGCTTATAGAAGTTCATCCACTGCTGCTTTCATGACGAAATTATGTGCTATACGCATCAAAGGGATATCCTGAGTAATAGGATAAGAGTCCTCAGACATCTTTTCAATTAAATATAAGCTTCTTTGTGATTCATCCAGAGTGTGGGTATTAGATAATTTTAAGAAGCTTTACGATTAAAAGCATATTCATTGCGTCCAACACTAAATTATAATAAGTGATTATTGTTTAAATCTCCAAGTTCATTCTTGAAATCGTTGTAAAATTACAAATACCTCTGATATTGATGGGAGGCACTCTCTTGGTGGGAGGAAATTTTGTTCCAAGATGAACAATGGAGAGTTCAGCAATCAAGTCACATGGCTTATATTGTTAGCTATAGTTATGCTCTTTTTCAATTTTAAGCGTGCCCAACTTTGGTATAATTGTAAAAGAAGTCTTTGTTTTCAGAGTAATTTGTTGAAGTCTCGGTTTGAACCAATTTTCAACTTAATCATTTAAAAATCGACCCATTTATAAACACCAATAACGCCGTCTTTACGGAGTGAAGGACGTTGAATAAATGTTTTTAAAATTCGCTCATCGTGTAACGGATTTGTTCTACAAAAATTGTTCACTACAATGTCTTAATCTGTCTTGTATTTCAATTTGTTAGGAAAACTAATTTTCTAGTAACAATTTTCTAGGCCAATCTTTGATAATGAGTTACTGATATAAGCATTTTATATCACATTGTACTTTAACGTATGTGTTCTTTTAATATAAACGAGGAAATAGAACTATAAAAATCCACTGATAGTATCATCTATTAAAACAAGGAAGTACATCATTCAATTATTGCACAAACCATCTCCGTCATTTGGCATGACCATTCGAATGCACCATAATGACACAACCATCAAACAATTACAATAAATTTCTAACAATTCCACATTCAGTATGATCATAAAAAGTGGTGCAAAAAACAATTAAAAAGTTTCAAACGTGTAATCATTATACAGATCGTGAAGAAATAACAACAGCTTTTACAAACTTGTTCGTTTGATTATAGAGAATCATTTGTTTTTAGTATTTTATGCATTTTTGAAGTATGGTTTATGAAGATGTAAAAACTCAAGGTTTGTTAAATATTTATGGCTTTACACTTAACCAACCACGATTTTTTTTATAGTAAACAAATGTTTTTATCTTTAAATGTCCCGTATTCGCAACAAACATGTTATAATTATTAGTAAAGTATTATAAATTGAAGAAATTAGAAGATCAATTCAAATAATATAACCTTTCAATAAGTGACAGTCAAATTTTTAAGTGTGCGATATTATATCTGGATAAGTGATATCTGGATCTGTGGTATCTGGTACAACTCAAGTACATCTGAACGATTTTGATTATTATTTGAAGTTGTGACCATTGTTGCATTAAGTCATCAATATATTTAAATCACCAATCAATGACTGACCAATCAGAAGTTAAAATTTTGTTATAAGAAAGGTTTTAAAATGTCAGATGGATGACTCAGGAATCTTCTGTGTTAACGATTAGTTTAAACGACTATTTGTTGCTGACTGGGTGCGGTAGGGATGTTAAATTACTAAGTGATAATTGAAAAAGGTAATTAAGTTGAATTGGGGTTAAAATATAAGATTTTGAGGGGTTAAGTTATAATATGTAATATATATAAAAGTTTTGTAAGGTATAGGTATTAACAAATGATTTTCCAAGAACGATTATATGAGAAATTGAGCTATATATTGCATTGCATGTCATTCCGTTTAGAGTTTGACTAAATTGATTTAAAGAACAATTATGACTACATGTATGATGCATTTAACAATGTTAAATTGATGTTTTAATTAGAAAAAAATCAGGAATCTAAAATAACCACGATCCAGAAATAACATTCATTCCTATAGAAATGCGCTCGACTGAATTCCAGAATGACCATTATTCCAGAAAAGCAGACTCAGCGAGTCTCCTATTCAATTACGCAATTACAATTGATTTCGAGGGGACGGACTCCCAGAGTTCATCGACGGAGTTTGTGGAAATGGTTGTTAAATTGTCACCTAAATGGGTTCAATTGAGGCCAACTTTTACTTTACGTTGCTCGGGTTCTAGTTACATTAAAGCGTTGCCATTAATGGTCACATTGGGACCCGGATGGCCGGGTGGTTTTGACCTTTACGCTACACTATTAAAACGAACGAACGATTTTAACTAAGTCTGATTAATTTTCACTCCTCCAGTCTAGAAAATGCACTTCCCCTTTTGGAGTGGATCCTTTGTGTGTTAAACATCCGACAGGATCGCTCCAAAGGCGTGATTTTAACTCAGTCCGAGTTAATATTCCCTCCTTTCCAATGCTGAAAATGAACTTCACCTACTGGAGTGGATTTTACTCTTTTGTTTTAAGAGTGCAGCATTATGCGAGCCGGGTGCGGGTTCAATTTTTACATTCGCCCTAGGTGAACTTCCTTTCTCTGTGTCAGTAAAAATTCTTTATGTGTCTGTCTTACTTGATGGAAGGCTAATATAAACGGGTCATTGATCAACCACACAAGCCTGAATATAAATGCATCCTACCATATGCCCCCTGTGCTCGTAACATTATTTTAGTGCAAACGAATGATTGTTTTGTATATTCCGTTACGTTGCCTAGATTTGAAAAGAAAAATATTTTCGAGACCAAACTAAAATCCTTGGCGCAACTGCCCATTACTGAGCCAAGGCCTGCCGTGCCCGATTAAGCTTTCATGTCCAAGGGCCCTTGAGTGCTAGGTATATGTCCCGGTTAGGTTGAGGATTCATGAAAAACAAGCGGGACCCTACGGTTTAGTTCCCGAGTATGCTTGGTCCTCATTTTCAAGACTACTAGTGTAAATTACAAAATGAAAGTACGTATAAAGTTTACGCATTTTTTATGATGTTAATTGTATAACTTTAAAGCGTATACATTTAAGATTGTCGTGCACACAATACTTAAACAATGTATTTTTTAAAAAAAATTGGATAAAACACCAAATTTAAGTATCCCATCTTAAACTTGGAAAAAATAGTTTCGGAAATTTTATTTATAAGATGTATTTTCAATCTGTGTAGCCATATTATTCAAATTTATTTATAGACTTCAAATGCACATGCGAAATTTAATATTGGAAAGTAGTCATCCGCGTAAAAAGGAAAATAAAATTTCAACTCTTTCCTTGCATCGATTTATTTCTCGTATAAAACATCGACATTTCAATATTTTTATCATCGTATATATCCTCTTAGAATCTGCGATAGTAAAATGGGATGTACACATCGCGTGTTGGAATGAATTATGGCTGAGATTCGGCTATTGATTTGTACGAATGTGGGAATATGATTTTTTAAATTAAGTATAGTTTTCGAAAGGGAAAAGTGCGAAAATCTTATTGATAAAAACAAGTCACGCAATGTTAGCTATATATTCGTTTTTATTAAAATCTTATGGAGCTTCAAGCAATTATGAATATATTTTTTGAGAAAATTTGCCATGGTTACCGCATATAGTTTGTGATGCAGTAGTTATTTTAACTTATTGCCATGATTTTAATAAGAATAAAAATAATAAGGACCAATGAAACCAATGAAATGAGATTGAAATATCGTTGCACTAGAGCTAAACGAGGGCTATTGACGACGGGCATCGTATTTTAGAACCACTGGCCGACACCTAAGTAAGCACCCAACGTAACCGTTACGGGCGACATCGTATACGCAGCGTTAGGACTTAGAAGGATATTTAAAGTGCATTCCCCCTACAAGGGGTATTATTAGTCGGACATTTTGGCTGCACGGGCCGTTTATAGGTCGTCTGTTATTTTGACGATGCCCGGACCGGCACCTGGGACCTTCCGCATGCTAAGCGAATGCCTAACCGACTGGGCTCCCCAGCCCCATCTCAAAATAGACTTATTTTGACAATGACCCTTTATTTGATTGGTGAAATTTACATTTAAAAATGTGGGTTTTCTTGGCATTTTTTTAAATACAGAATTACTGTGTAACTTTTCAATCCAAAACTAAACATCCTAATTATTTTACCGTTGCAGTAGTAGAGTAGAATGTATCGTGTCCGAACTTAAAGGTTGCGGGCTTTTACTTAAAAGCTTGCGGGTCCGAATCCCGGTGTATTTCAGGATGGGAAGATCTTAGACACTCATGTAAATTATTATGTGGCATTAAAGAAATTCAAATGCCCATTTGGCTTGGTTGTGGTTAAACATGGCCTCCAAACACAACTTAGCTCTTAACATATGTGAGAAATTGCAGTTATATATCAGAGAAATTACCGCAATATCCTGCCTTCAGTCAAGACGTTCTTTACTAGATCAGTTACAATTTTTTCTCATTTTCTCGATATGAATATATTTCAAAAGATTACTTTCTTTTTTGAAAATATACAGCTGCTATGTGCCTATTGTTTTAAATTTCTATAAGTTTGTCCGACCTCTTTCTGTTTATTACAATTATACTGTTTTATATTTTTGTTGCCATGCAAGTTCCGTGCTTCTCTGTTTATGTTTAAAATTTTGTATTTCCTCAATTATGTATTTTTGAGTAGTCCGGTCGGGCCTTGGGTCCCCTGGACTGCCAACATCATGTTCCATAAAGTTCTTCTTCTTCTTCTTTTGGGCTATCTCAATCACACCTCTTTTTTTGAAAATTAATTTTTTTACGGATTGCTATATATGTCCTGCAATTCGGAAATTTGAAAATGAAGACAATAAAAGTTATAGTTATATTATAGATCTATTGAGCGGTGACGGCCAGATCGGATTAATGGTCAAAACCCCTTTTTTTCAAATCCGCACCCTCCAAAAGCAAGAAACACAAAAATCTCCATGTAGAATTCTCGCCCTCAACGGTTGCGTTTCACTACCTTGTATTTAAGTTTAGAAACATTATATAGCAATAAAAAAATAAAAACATGGAGAATTCGTCATTCATTCGTTGTTCGCAGCATTAAGGGGTCTAAGGAGTCTTAAAAATGTGCAAAGAAGATACTACAAAGCATTGTTTGATCTTTCGTGTCATTTTTTAACTACTCAATGTATAAGTATAATTTTTTATATGTAATTCTACAAGATTTATTTATTATAAAACAAGTTTTAAAATTTATGAAACTTTAGCCAAAACTAAAATAAATGATATTAAACATGAAGCTATTTGAACACATTGTGATTAGGCTTGCGCGGCAAATTGTGAGGTCAAAATTGAAAAAATGACCACGAAAATGATTTTATATTGTACAAATATGTACAAACAAAGACTTATACCTAAATTCTCAGCTCAATTTTAATTAGAAATTATTTTAAGAACTTTTTTCTAAAAAAATTAATAAAATTTTTAAAATTTTGATTTTAAATTATTTTTAAAATAATTTCTAATTAAAATTGAGCTGAGAATTTAGGTATAAGTCTTTGTTTGCACATATTTGTACAATATAAAATCATTTTCTTGGTCATTTTTTCAATTTTGACCTCACAATTTGCCGCGCAAGCCTAATCACAATGTGTTCAAATAGCTTCATGTTTAATATCATTTATTTTAGTTTTGGCTAAAGTTTCATAAATTTTAAAACTTGTTTTATAATAAATAAATCTTGTAGAATTACACATAAAAAAATTATACTTATACATTGAGTAGTTCAAAAATGACATGAAAGATCAAACTATGTTTTGTAGTGCCTTCTTTGCACATTTTTAAGACTCCATAGACCCCTTAAGGCGCCAAAACATGATTATTTCAACCCTACACAGCAATTCATGTTAACCATATACAATCGTGAAAAATCCTAAAAATTATGGAACATTCATCATTCATTTGTCGTTCGTCGTTCGCCAGCAATAAGTAGCCAAAACAAGATTATTTCAACCCTACACAGCAATTCATGTTAACCATATACAATCGTGAAAAATCCTAAAAATTATGGAACATTCATCATTCATTTGTCGTTCGTCGTTCGCCAGCAATAAGTCGCCAAAACAAGATTATTTCAACCCTACACAGCAATTCATGTTAACCATATACAATCGTGAAAAATCCTAAAAATTATGGAAAATTATCATTCATTTGTCGTTCGTCGTTCGCCAGCAATAAGTCGCCAAAACAAGATTATTTCAACCCTACACAGCAATTCATGTTAACCATATACAATCGTGAAAAATCCTAAAAATTATGGAACATTCATCATTCATTTGTCGTTCGTCGTTAGCCAGCAATAAGTCGCCAAAACAAGATTATTTCAACCCTACACAGCAATTCATGTTAACCATATACAATCGTGAAAAATCCTAAAAAATATGGAACATTCATCATTCATTTGTCGTTCGTCGTTCGCCAGCAATAAGTAGCCAAAACAAGATTATTTCAACCCTACACAGCAATTCATGTTAACCATATACAATCGTGAAAAATCCTAAAAATTATGGAACATTCATCATTCATTTGTCGTTCGTCGTTCGCCAGCAATAAGTCGCCAAAACAAGATTATTTCAACCCTACACAGCAATTCATGTTAACCATATACAATCGTGAAAAATCCTAAAAATTATGGAACATTCATCATTCATTTGTCGTTCGTCGTTAGCCAGCAATAAGTCGCCAAAACAAGATTATTTCAACCCTACTCAGCAATTCAAGTTGAACCTATTCAATCGTGTTTTTATAAGTAGATATTTGTTTATTTTAATCTCGTCGTTGCATAAACACTTTTAATCGATCCAAATAAACAAAACAAGCAATTATGATTACAAAAAAAGCATCAATTACCATATTTATCACTCTATACATTCAATGACATACTTTCTCATGAACCCCTTCCCTGCACGTCATTGCATAAATCGTCTCCAATCACAAAAAAGAAGCCAAGACAGCCAGCTATAATTTACAACTATTAATGCACCACTTGTGCATACCTGAATGTCAACCACTTAAAAAACATAGCTAAGGTCCTTTTAATGGACAGTCCGATAAATTAACGTAGTAATGCTCGTATAATGTATTATTACGGAGAAATTCAAGAGTGGACCTTGAAACAAGTGCTTTGTAGAAAGAAAAAACTGGTCTTCCAAAGCAATAACCCAAATCACCAGGGTAGGTTTGACAAAATGATAATTGGGTGGTTTCGGGTGACGAAATTCCTTCTAGTTGTCAAAGGGAGCTCAGGTTTCGACATCGTCAATTGACCAGGATTCAAAATTACAAATCATAAATGGTTGTGCTAAAGCTGCATGATAAGAACTAGAGAGAACTCCCTGATTAGATAAGACAGCTCCAAGGCTAGAAGGAGACAAAAAGAAAACCGTACATGTATTTATTTCATATAATTATCAAGACAAACAGCCTAACAGATTTTCACCTAATTATCAGTCTAAAAAAACAATTTATAACCAAGCCTTACCCATGAAACGGACCCAGACCAAGCTCTGCAGTCCATAGCTATGATCGTTACACTACATCGTTTTGGTATCATAAATGGTTACAGACGCTCAAAAAAAAAATTATAAAATGAAAATGCCAAATTGTCATTGGGACTGAAGGGGTTAAAGGTAATGTTCGTTATCAACCATAACATTTACATTAAGTCAAAAGAAATATTAACGTATAGCAGTGACGTGCTGATATCAATTTTTTTCCGAAGCAGTGCGTCGATCGTGACGGACGCAACGACTACGATGCTTAGGAAACCCAGGCTTTAGCCATCAGTCCGTGTCCGAAGTGGCAGTGCCAAGGAATCAAGAACTAAAATAACTTTCACTGTATTCCGGTTGAGCCTTGGACCGAATCAGTCGATTGTCCGTTACATTATTGTCAAGCCAGGGTGGTTGAATGACACGGTAAAATTAACTTACGACCAGAATCGAGTTGCGATAAGACACTGGAATTCATTATTAATGTATCAAAGATGATGGAAGTTGTTCTATGGATTTTATCGGCAGAGTTAAGAAGTCGTTATTTAGGCTGCCTTAAAATAACAGTTACTGTTTGTTACAGTTTTTAGTTTGAAGAGGAATGGACCAAATGCGGAATTGAACCTGGGTCCTTTTGCATGCTAATATTTAAGGATCTGAGATAAAGTAATGACACGATTAACAGCAGTAGCATTGAGTATTTGTGCTAACAATTGCAAATGTAAACAATATTGAAACTGCAATTTTTAAATAATATTTGAAAAGAGTTTTCTTTTTATTTGCCGAAACTTAAAGGAAAGTATGCATGAATTACTGTTGCACTTCATTACAATTATATGCTACTTTTATTCTTCATATTCACTGAATTTTACACTATAATCCAATAAAATAATATTTATTAAATACTTTCAGGCCAAGGCCGTAGCCAGGATTTTATTTCGGTGGGGGGGGGGGGGATTGAGATAAACTTTAAACGGCAACATCTAATTTATTTTTATTGGAAAAATGTGAAACTGTACCGAATTTTTTTGCAGTTTTAAAATAAATTTTAATGTAAGTTATTAAATAAATTTTGATGAATGATAAAACAAATTTCAATTTTTTTTTTAAACGATAAACAAAATAAATTTATAGCTTGATTTTCCGTGGAGTTTTAGAAAATCTGTCGGTTTTGAAGGTATAAAATTAAACAACGTACTTTGTTTACTTCTCTTATGGTTCAAAATTTTTAAAAAAAAGTCGTTTTAAGAAGATTCTCGTTGAAAAAGCATGGGATGAGCAAAAAAACAACAACATAGATTTAGAAAGTAGTTACTACTACTTCTTTCCATAAATCATCTTACTTTCGTAACACGCCCGACCCAATATTTCTCTTCTTCACTTCAGTTCATCCCCTGTATGATGAATAACCCTGATGAGACTCTTTACGCCCCTGATCCTGACGTGCCCTCGTGTCGTCTGAACGGTCGCTTAGCCGAGATTAATGCACTTTCGAATTCCTACACCCCCCTCCCCCACAAATAAATCAGAATGGATGTAATTTTAGGGGGCTTCTTATACAAAAACCGACCTTAAGCTTGCAGCAGAGAAATGTACTACGCGGAGGCAGAGAATGTAACAAACGCTGCTGGCGCCGAATTTTCGCCTGCTCTGATTGGTTGCTCCTTTGACCCTGATATTCGTGCGCCCTCTTACGTCAAAATCGAAGGAAAAAATAATTAAAATTACACTCTAACTGAAGCTAAACTAATAAAAATAATAAATTTATGTCTTGAAATAACAAATAAAATTGCACATGGCATGCCATACGCCGCCAGATGGCATCATGAGATAATTCGACTAATAAAAAATATATATTTAATATTATTAACTAATTAAAACTTTTTACCAGTTTTGCTAGCATAAGTTTATAGCTGGATATGTATTGATAATTTCTGGCAGACATGAGGTATATATTCATAAAAGAAGCATATTAAAAATGCAGTTTTTATTGCATGTAACTCTTCGGCAAAAGCATTGTTTTGTGAACCAGTATCCCGTGATGCATCGCGAAAACGCGAAATGTGGATTCATCACACAATTGCGTGGTTTGTATTGCGTTGTACGGGATTGTGCAATGGATGGGCATATCTGCTACTTTCTAAATCTATGATATTTGCTATGAAAAAAAAATAATAAATAACAAGTTCACTTCTACGAATAGCGCTTGCAGCCTGATTTGATGCAAAGAATATCACAACTAAGGATATGACGTCTTTATTCCTTTTGGTTCATCGAAGATCATAATAAAGAATAAATAGAAACGGATGTAGAAGATAAAAAAAAGTATCGATAAGCCAGTATAGGAAAATTTCGGTGGGGTTTTTGTCCCGTCGGTCCCCCCGTCTACGGCCCTGCTTTCAGGTTCAAAAATTAAAAAAATTCATTTCCTCAAAAGAGCAAGGGAAAAAAGAACATCTAGTTCTCGTTTTTTATGTACCCAGGAAAAAGACGAGTTTCAATATATTTTATTACATGATTGGTAATGCGATATTATATATGGACGCTGTTCACAAGCAATCCTGTGTAGCAGTGATAGGGTATCTGTCAGAACTGTTAAATATTTCAACGCCTATAAATGTGTTTTAATTTTAAAGCACCTGTGCTTTAACCACGACCCAGCTTAATCCCCACGTTGGGTAATGGTAATGGGTAATGTAATCGATTCCGGCTGCCTATTTCCAGCCTCCATTAGGAGCTTTAACACAGCCAGTAACGCCTCGTAATTTAGAACCCTGGTCAAGTGACGAAGTCGACACCTGAGTGGACACCCAATGGAACTTCGAGCGACATCGTACGCTGACGCCGTCGGGACTTTGGACTCCACAGATTTAACGAGCACGTCTGTCCCAGACGTTTATAAGAACGGTTGATGTGTTCTACAACAAACACAAATTGGATTGGATTGGATTACATATATTTTCAGGTTTGTGTGCTTGGTCGCAAGGACCCGCTTATAAACCATCGTCAAGTAGGACAACACAAGACGCACACAAACACATATGACAGATGCTGCCATCTGTCACCACCTCCTCAATTTAGACATGTCCCTGAAGGGGAGGGAAATTTTCTCCGGGAACCTGTACCCGTGGTGAACTGCACAATGACCGCCCACAGGACTTTCGGACCCAACAGATTTTACGAGCACGTACTCCGCGTATACTCGGTAAGTCTTCAGTGGCAACCGGGTCTCGAACTCTCAACCTTTCGATCTCAAGTCCAGGGTCCGGACCACTAGGCTCCTTACAGAACAACACAAATTTTCGTCTGTTCACGTCATGAACTGAGGAACCACATTGTGCTGTGTAAATGGGGGCTGGGAGGCGCCCTGTGGTCAGTGTCTCGATCTACGGATCGGAAGGTCCTGCGATCGAGTCCTGGTCGCTGAAAACTCACCGAGCATATGCGGAGTACGTGCTCGTTAAATCTGTTGGGTCCGAAAGTCCTGTGGGCGGTCATTGCGCAGTTTCCCACGGGTACAGGTTCCTGGAGACTATTTCCCTGCCCTTCAGTGACATGTCTAAATTGTGGAAGTGGCGCGTGATAGATGGCAGCATCTGTCACGTATATGTGTGCATGTGAGTGTGTGTGTGTTGCGACTGTCTTACTTGACGAAGGTTTATAAGCGGCTCTCTGAGCAAGCACACAGGACAGAAAATATTTGTATTCCAAACAATCTCAACATTGCTGTGTAAATGTTTTTACAGTAACAATTGCAATCAATCACAGCAGCGCTGTGAGTATACGACAAAGGTGCTGTATTTTTACCGAAACGTTTGTATAGTATACGGAACCGAGACAACTTGAAATTTGTTTGTGCGAATACCAACACAGTGGAACTATTAATTAATTATTTTTAAAACTATCGTTTTCCTTCTATTAAGGGGGGGGGGAGCCCAGTTTATTAGGCATTAGCCTAGCATGCGAATGGTCCCAGGTTCGGGTCCGGGCATCGCCAAAATAACTGACGACCTATAAACGGCCTGTGCAGCCAATTAATATGCCCGACGAATAATACCCCGTGTAGAGGAAGTGCACGTTAAATAACCTTCAAAGTCCTTGCGCTCGATGTCGCCCTTAACGGTTGCGTTGGATGCCTACTCAGGTGCCGGCTCGTCACTTGACTGTGGTTCTAAAATACGACGCCCGTCGCCAATAGCCCTCGAGTAGCTCTAGTGCGACGATAATTCAAACTAAACTAAACTAGACTAAACTTGTTACTTATATTGACGAAGGAGTACTCCCGGTCTACGTATAAAAAATCCGTGTCACCCATCGTTTGATGTCAGTTCCATTATCTGCATTCATATCCTGATAAAATATTTTAGTATCAAATGTCTTCGTAATTGGGATATATTTTTATAGGTGTGATTAATCTTACTTATTCATAGTAAATTGTATAATAATATTTAAAAAAAAACGACCATTTTTTTTCTATCTTGCCCCTATACAATTAACTGCCGATTCAACTAACGAATACATATAAATTTTGTCCCCTTAAAAAACAACTTTTTGAGTATTTTATTAAAAGTGACGACTTGGATCTGTATTTTTCACTTTAGTTTGAAGCATTTTAATCATATCTGTATGCCAGATGGTTGCCACATCACATTATGTTCAATCTTAATTGTTTCTGTGTTTTTGTTTGTGTTCAATTATAACTATATATGTTTTGCTTTCCTGTACGGGAAATTTTTCTCCTTAACGTGCCATATATTTTATTGTTTATTTTTTATTTTTTGTTTTTGTAATAAAAAAGATTATAATTGTTACCCAAAGTAAAAAATATTCTGGTAATTTCAATAATTATCTAAAATTACCAAATGTAAATACTAATAGAAATAATATTTATTAAGAAATTAAGCAGATAATGAATAAGGAAACAGTTTTTTAAGTTTATTTGTATTTATATTAATTTATTTTATATTTTAATTTTGTTTAGGGAAAAGAGGTGACACAGTTTAAAAGTTTATTTGAAGATATACATAAAAAAAAGCTTTATAGAAGCATATTTAAAAAATTAACTAGTGTGTATGCTGAAATGGAAACATAGTATTTTTGACCCAATTCTGTTATTTACTTACATAACCACAATTCATTGAACTTTCAAGAAGTTGTTTATAAACAACAAATTCTTCTAAATCTCGAGATAAGACAAAACGTTTTTACTTCTAGATTGTGTTTATTTGGCTTTGAGATAAAAAGTATTTTTGTCTAAATTATTATCCTTATCTAAATGAGAGAATCTATATGATGCTGAGATAAAAAAAATGTAAATGATAAGAAAAAATCCTTAAAAGCTAGTGTTTTAATGATAGACGTCTTTTTTTATTGCAGTGATAATGATAAATATCATCCGAAAATAGGACTATGTCATTATTAAATGCGAAAAAAATCCTAAATTAGTTAAGCTTTTTTTTATTGCAGATGTGTAAATATATTTTCCGTTTATAGAGTAAATATTTAATATTTGGTGGGTTTAATGCATTTTAAATGACACTAAACTGAAAATCATATGCCCTAATATTATTATTTACATAGGGGAGAGTGGGGGTTATTGGGACGTATGGCTAATGTGACCAGAGGCCTAAAGCGGGGAAAATCTAGTTTTATAATGATAGGCATCTTTTTTCATTGCAGTGATAATGATTAACATCATCCGAAAATAAAACTATGTCATTAGTAAATGCGAAAAAACCCTAAATTAAGTTTTTTTTTTCACTGTAGCCATGTAAATTTATTTTTCGTTTATAAAGTAAATATTTAATATTTTGTAGGTTTTATGACACCAAACTTAAAAATCACATACCCTATTATGATTCACATTATATTCATAACTTGAGATTGTGATTTTTTTCAAATTCTAATGATAATGATATGTGATTAAACGTAATAAACTAAACTAAAAAAGAGATTGTCACAAAACAATTGTATGAAAAAATTGTATAAAATCATCAGCACTAGTAGGGCTATAATCCAACCAAATTAAAGATTAAAAAAAAAGAACCCATTTCAATTGCATTTAAGACAAATGGAAATGGCATTAAAGTAGCACTTTTTGTGGCTGGGCATGTAAGTCATGTTCCAAAGATTCAATTACTGTTATAAATTAGGAACTTAATGGAAAACCATCTTATAATGCTCACATAAATGTATTACAACATGCCTTCAGACAATATGAACCACATCTCTTATAAAACTAAAGCGAAATTCTCTAGAGTCTAGATATATGTTATATATTTTATACAAAAACCAGTTATTATCGCCCTGAACTCTTTATATTTCTTATTTCCGGATTTCTCGGGTCCCTATATCGTCGTCTTGGCCAATAAAAATACGGATTTCGAACACAGGTCTTTTTTATGGAACAGTTTGAGTTCTTAGCGGTTCTTTTGTAAAAGGCTCTTTTTTTTTTCAAAGTTGCTAAGAAGCTAAGTCGGTTAGGCATTTACCTAGCAAGCAAAGGGTTCCATGTTCAGTCCCTTGCATTGGAAACCAATCCAAACAGTCTGTTAGTTAACATAAGTAATTTGCAGACAGTTAATTAACATAAAATTAAGAAAAGGCACATTTTTGTATGACAAATTGTTTTAGCATTCGTCCTCAATGGTTGGTCGGTTGGCTGGTAGACATATTTTCAGGCTTGTGTGCTTGGTCAGAGATCCGCTTATAAACCTTCGTCAATTAAGACAGATATAACACACACACGTAAGTCACAGATGCTGCCATCAATTGCCACCTCCGCAATTTAGACATGTACCTAAAGGAGATGGAAATAGTCTCCAGGGACCTATACCCGTGGAAAAGTGCGCCATGACCACCCACAGGACTTTCAGACCCACAGATTTAACGAGCACGTACTCCGCATATTCTCGATGGGTTTTCAGTGGTAACGGGACTCGATTACGGGACCTTCCGATTCCAAAACAATTAAAAAAACAGGTATACAGATCGGAGTGTTATTTTCCTTCATAAAAAAAACTATGTCCCTTCGCTACCGGATGGAGGCGATTGCGATTTCAGAAAAATCCGAGCATTCATCAGGACCAAGATAAGGCGCTTATCCCCTTCTTATCTCAGAGACTGGCAATGTCGTCTCCTGACCTGCAAGTGTTATCATCTTTGGAAGGATGAGGCAGACACCAAGTTGCCAATATAAGGTCTTGGCCAAGCGGATTGTGAGCGATATATTGCGGGATGTTTTTCAGATATTTTTTTTTATAAAGATAGATATTCACTTAATTTAAAAAATAGTTCGTCAAAAAATAGTTTTTGATAACCGTAAAACAAGAGAATTGAAACAACTAAACGATCAGACAAAAACTTTTCCCATAAATATACAATGTGTCATAGTAAATAATTGTTTTATTAAGAAGGTAATATATCATGAGGTGTTTAGAAACGATGTTTTTTCATGTTGGCGAAACTATTGGTTTATGGAAATATAAGTCTGCAGATTGAACCCTGAATTACCTTAAGTTTTACCTAAAGTGACTTTACCTTACCTTAAGTTTTGTGAAAGACATGACAGAAGTGAACTTGTGCATTAAATCTTTAACTTCTTCAATTAAAATAGATTTTCTTACAATAAAATTCAATCTTCTAAATTTGTTTATAATTTTTAAAAAATCATGGATTTTATTCGTGTGTAAAATAAACGCTATATTTGCTACATGTTGCTGCTTCATCCTAAACCCTATTGCTTGCCTTTTTTTTAAACCTTATTAACCCTTTCAGTCCCAGTGATGCCATTTGGAATCATCACTTTCAATATGTTTTTTTTCTAAATGTTTATAGCCCATTATAACATCCTGTAGCAGAGTGTAAACTAAATAGAGAGTGTGACAACCACCAGCAGGTAAAACTAAGATATCTTTATTGATAACACAGAACACAGATTACAATACAACAGTAAGGTTAGTATATAAAGGAAGCTGAAGCTGCGCACGCATTTGATGAGTACGCATTTGGTTTCCGGATGTACTTGGATTTGCATATTGCAACACCCTCCCTCAAACCAAAAACATCCGAGAACCACAATACTACTAAATTTTACAAGAAATACTAAATTTTATAATTTCCAAAACTAATCAGTTCACTTAACATGATCACAAAAAGAAACATCCCAACTTCAATAAGAAACAAACACATTTCAAACAAACATTATATTTCTAAATTTTTCAAATAACAATTTCCCAAGTGGTTTGGTTAAGAGGATTTATCAGCCAACTTTATTTTGATTCTGACTCACCAGGTGGCATTACAAATTTTCGCCAAATGATACGTCTGGCGATTTAAAAAAGGGGATACGTTTCTCTTTCTGGGGAGTGGTGCACGGAGAGATTTTATCACAAGATAAGGAGCATTTGATTGTAATCAGGGGTAGACTAACGAATACTGGTTCCGGTACACGTACACTTTTGATAGCCGGGACGATTTCTGGAAATTTATTATTTGTGTTGCTTGGTTATTTCTCTTTCATTTAATTTTTTTTATTTGTTTAATGGGGTCATAGGAGTCTTAAAAATGTGCAAAGACGGTACTACAAAACATAGTTTGATCTTTCATGTCATTTTTGAACTACTCAATGTATAAGTATAATTTTTTATACGTAATTCTACAAGATTTATTTATTATAAAACAAGTTTTAAAATTTATGAAACTTCAGCCAAAACTAAAATAAATGATATTAAACATGAAGCTATTTGAACACATTGTGATTAGGCTTGCGCGGCAAATTGTGAGGTCAAAATTGAAAAAAATGACGAAGAAAATGACTTTATATTGTACAAATATGTACAAACTAGGACTTATACCTAAATTCTCAGCTCAATTTTAATAAGAAATTATTTTTTTAAAAATTTAAAATCAAATTTTTTAAATTTTTATTAATTTTTTTAGAAAAAAGTTCTTAAAATAATTTCTAATTAAAATTGAGCTGAGAATTTAGGTATAAGTCCTAGTTTGTACATATTTGTACTATATAAAGTCATTTTCTTGGTCATTTTTTCAATTTTGACCTCAAAATTTGCCGCGCAAGCCTAATCACAATGTGTTCAAATAGCTTCATGTTTAATATCATTTATTTTAGTTTTGGCTAAAGTTTCATAAATTTTAAAACTTGTTTTATAATAAATGAAGCCTGTAGAATTACATATAAAAAAATTATACTCATTTATTGAGTAGTTAAGAAATGACATGAAAGATCAAACTATGCTTTGTAGTATCATCTTTGCACATTTTTTTTAGACTCCTGTGACCCCTTAATAAATTATATTTATTTTGTAAATCTTACGATCTTTCAGGAAACAATTTCTTTTCTGGTTTGCACGTACTAATATATTATCTTTCTATTTAAAATTATCGAGATGTGATACCGCTACGATTAAAAATGTGCAAAGAGGGTACTACAAAGCATAGTTTAATCTTTTATGTAACTTTTTATCTACTCCACATATAAGTAAATTTTTTATATGAAATTCTATAAAATTTACTTATTATAAAACAAATTTTAAAATTTATGAAACTTTAGCCAAAACTAAAATAAATGATAACAAACATAAAACTTTTTGAACACATTGGGATTAGGCTTGCGCGCCTAATTTTGAGTTCAAAATTGAAGAAATGACCAAGAAAATGACTTTATATTGTACAAATATGTACAATCAAAGACTCATACCTAAATTCTGAGCTCAATTTTAGTTAGAAATTATTTTAAAAGCTTTTTTTCTAAAAAAAATTATAAACGTTTTCGAAAAAAGCTCTTAATATAATTTCTAATTAAAATTGAGCTTAAAATTTGGTGTAAGTCTTTGTTTGTACATATTTGTACAATATAAAGTCATTTTCTTGGTCATTTCTTCAAATTTGACCTCAACATTTCGCGCGCAAGCCTAATCCCAATGTGTTCCAATGGTTTTATGTTTGTTATCATTTATTTTAGTTTTGGCTGAAGTTTCATAAATTTTAAAATTTGTTTTGTAATAAGTAAATCTTATAGAATTACATATAAAAAATTTATACTTTTATATTGAGTAGTTGAAAAATTACATGAAAGATCAAACTATGCTTTGTAGTACCTTTTTTCCACAATTTTTAAGACTCCTATGATCCCTTAAATCTAGTTCCGTACTTTAATTGTTGGCGTAGCAATCTTTATGTTTGTTAAAACTAATGGCATACTAATGCAAAAGTAGAAACCCCAATGTATAATGGCCCCAATGTCGTATTAGCAGTTTTAAAGGCAATAATAAGGTCAGCAAGATACAAACAAACGCGGGTTTATCGTCTCCAAAAACATGTGCAGGAACCTTTTGTATTGCTAGTGACAGTTTGTCAATTTGTTCATTCGGTTGCTCTTGTAAATTAGACACTGAGTCTCTTTATAACAAGCCTTACTCCCGCCACTAATCTGTACATTCGTTCTGAAAGAAGCTTTCTACATTGCACACCTTTGGAGCCGGGAAATCTGGACGTGTTTTTTGCAAACTTTTCAATTCCTCTAAAATAGCGTCGGACTGCGTGATTGGCACATTAAACTTTCAGTACTCTGCCACCATACGACACATGTTCTTGAATATTGCTCGAGAAGTTCTAAAAGAATTAAAAAGCCTACATGTGCAGTTACTTAAACGCTAGAATGAAATTCTCGTCAAAAGGCAAGGGTATTATAATAACATTAACTGCCACTTATAACCACTTCCCCACAAGATTTATAACTTTAGAACAAATATAGACTAACCCAGCATTCAGTTACAATTTGAATCTTCAACTCTAAAAATTTGCTACTATAATTACTATTTTCCTTCCGCAAATTAAATAAATAATCTTTATAGTTTGCTAAATTTATTTGAAGTTTGAAGAATAATTATGTAAAATTGAATGAGTCAAGTCCTGTAGCATCCTTTCCGTGATCTTTGGCAATGCTTTGAAAATCTCACCTTAAATTACACGAGATTCTTATAATTAAATAACAATCAATAACTATAATATTTGAAAAAACCTGATACTTCCAGAACATTTAGCGATGATAAACATGAAAAAACTCCAAATTGCACTGATAATTAAGGGAATGTAATTGTAAATTAATACCAATTAGCTCTTTAAGCAAAAAAAGTAACACTGTGAACCACTTTCTTAGTAAACAAATATAATAAACATTAAAAAAATCACATTGCGGTACATTTTTTATAACGCCATTCCAAATCGATTTACAAAGAAAAAATTGATAATCCGTAACATTTCAACTAAGGTTTTTCGTGATATTGCTGATGAGGCAACAGTAATTTAAATGACTAAAAATTAAATTCCAATGCTACTTTAATGTTTCGTTCGTCGACATGACACGATGACAGATGTCCGTATAGACGTACAAACAGAAGAACAAAAAGTATGAAAGTTAGGTCCCTGCTGTCCTACCTTTCGATGACAAAAATGATTCTTAAGATCTGATCGATAGAACAGATTTCGTCACCGAAGTAAGGACAGACAGACGGGACACGTTGGGAAGACTACCATGTCAATACCTTCTTTTCTATTAAAAAATGTTTCGAATTTAAAAAAAGATTATAAAATATTCTAAAAATAACTTCAGGGCTTCATCTTCATTGACTATACATCCCAGGACCCCTCCCTAAAGATCTTTAAATAAACGTTTATTTTTCTCCCTTCAATAAACCCACAGACTACGGCCGTCATTTTAGAAATGGTAAACCAAAGGTCACCAAGTGATTCGATTGAATAACTCGTCAAATATTCAGCCAAATGTAACAAAAACTAAGAATTAAGGGTTTATGAGGATTCTTAATATTTCTAAATTATTAAAATTGGGTGCTGCCATTGGAAATTTGAAAGTTAATAGCATTTTTAATATGAAGACGGCCCTTTATGCATTTTTTTGTCCTGCAATTAACTCATGATGTTATATAAACACAAGGTCAAAAAGGTCCGATTCTATAGGATGACTAGCGTTCGAAATAATCACTAGTGGGTACTTTTTCCACAGCTGTACCTATAAAAATCGCTTATAGTATCCAACCTACACTACAACTAAAGTAATCAAGTTTAAAAGTCGCGCGCGAAATTCTTTGACTGGATTTATAACGAGCTCCGCCCACTTTTCCATGTGGTTTAGGTTTACAGTTTGAACTATTTAGATATTGGCGTTTTTTTCATTCTACGATTTGGCGACATTTATTTTTGTGTGTCATCAAATTATAAAATCATAGATTCTCGTTTGTTATGAACGTTTTTGTCATAAAAAGTACTTGAAATGCAAAAACATCATTTAAATTATGTATTAACATACAAAGATAATGCATGAGTGAATTATTTACATTAATAAAAAATCTTTTTAATCAATTAAGCCAAGTTGTCCTACAGATGTCGCCACGATTCTCAAAATGAAGCTTTTAAAAAAAATTAATAATTAAAAAACTGATTGATATGGTTCCTTCAAATCTTTTTTAAATTGTCTTTCATCCCTATTTGCGTATCTGGTGCAAACAGATCATACGTTTAAAAAATACTTTACAAGAAACTGTGATTTGAAAAATAAAGCATTACGTGTATAGGACTGACAGTCCCTCTTAACAAGTCAGCAATTTGCTCACTGGAAGGCAAAAATAATATTAATACAGTTTTATCCTGAACTTTTTCTTGAACAAAATGATATTTCACATTTATGTGTTTAAGTCGTTTTGGTTGTTCACAAGACTTGCTTATTCGAATAGCAGATTGATTGTCCTCGTAAATAGGTATTACCAAATTTTCATAAGATCCAAACTGTAGTTCTAGTAACAGATTACGTAGCCAGCAAGCTTCAACCACACTTTGGCTTAATGCAATATACTCCGCTTCCGTAGAAGAAAGAGCGACACAAGTCTGTTGTTTAGAACACCAAATTACTAAACAATTGTAGATTTGAAAGCAATACCCAGTCGTAGATCTCCTAGTAATTTCATCGCTACCCCAGTCGGCGTCAACAAAGCCTTTAACTAAATTAGAGTCCAAATTCTTCCTATATACTAGTTTTAATTGAATAGTACCTTTAATGTAACGCAATACTCTTTTCAAATGTAACAATAATTCATTATTACCATAATTTTGATACCTGCTTAAGATGATAATAGAATTACATAGGTCGGGTCTGCTTCCAAGCATTGCATACATAATACAACCTATAATTTGCCTACATAGAGTTTCATCCGAGTTATTACATTTTTGTTTACTCAAAGAATTATAGTCAAATTTACTATCCATTGGAGTAGAAATACTTTTACAATCAAACATGCCAAACCTTTTTAAAACATTTTCTAAATAATTACTTTGGTCTAAAGTTAAGGTACCCTCACTTACATCTTGAGAGATTGATATTCCTAGGTAATATGATACAGGACCTAAATCTTTCATTTTGAAATTTCTGTTCATTTCAGATTTTAACTCATCTATTTGTTTAGAGTCAGAACCTGTTAAAATTAGATCATCTACGTAAATAAGTAGATATAACTTACTAGTTTCAGTAATCCTGTAATACAAACAATGATCATTATCAGATTTCACAAAGTTTTGAGAAAGCATAAAATCATGAAATTTTTCGTACCAATACTTAGGTGCCCTTTTTAACCCATAGATAGACTTTTTAAGTTTACAAACTTTCCCACTAGGTAAATTACAATTTTTAGGTAAATACATGTATAGATCCTCCTTAAGATCACCATGTAGAAATGCACTACAAACATCCATTTGATAGATTATCCAGTCAAAATTTACACTTATTGCTAATAAGATTCTTAAAGTATTTAATTTAGCTACAGGTGAATAAAGGTCTTCGAAAATTACATTTTTCTGCTGAAATCCTCTAGCAACTAACCTGCATTTATATGATAAGATATTACCTTTATTATCTCTTTTAATTTTGAAGACCCACTTACTATCAATTACCTCAAAGTCATTGGATTCGTCGACAATGTCCCAAGTCTCATTTTCAGATAAGGCTGCAAGCTCGGCATCAATGGCTTGCTTCCACTTTCTAGACGAACTCGATTTCATGGCTTCCTCGTAAGTTGTAGGCTCCTCCACGTCTGTTATGCTCACGTAGCTGGTTTCACAGTCAGGATACCTGGAGGGTTTCTTTAGCTGATCTCTAGGTCTAAGAGTCATTCTGGTATAAGTCTGTGAATTAGACGAGGCTCCACTGGTGCTGTCGACATCAGTAGCAGTTGATTGGTTGTTGCCTAGTACGTCCATCTTGTCCTTCTGTGAATTAGAGGAGTCTTCACTGCTGTCAGAATCCACTTCTATTTGATGGTTGTTGCCCGTGACGTCGAGCTGTTCCTCTTCTTGTTCCTTCTCAAACACTCGCACACAATTATCCTTTGGATAATACGAAGTATTTTTATTCGGGTTGACTACTAAATCTCTGTGCAATGTCACAGTGTTAGTTTTTGCGAAATACACCCGAAAACCTTTGGTTGTTTCACTGTATCCAACAAAGGTGCCTTTTTCACTCTTAGGATCGAGTTTTCTTCGTTTTTCTTTAGGAACATGTACCCATACTTCTAATCCAAATGTATACTTTAAATTTTTCACATCGAAAACCTTATTTTTCCACAATTCGTATGGAGTCTTTCCTTTAACCGAGCTAGTTCCAGTTCTGTTAATTACATACACTGCGGTGTTTGCCGCTTCTGCCCAAAATTTCTTTTCAAGTTTTGCAGCCAGTAACATTGTGCGTACAGCTTCCATAATAGTCCTCATTTCGCGTTCAACACGCCCAAGTTGTTGTGGGCTATATGCTACAGTTGTTTGGTGTTCTATACCGTGACTAATCAAGAGGTTTTTAATCTTACGGTTATTAATTTCAGTGCCATTGTCGGATCTTAATACTTTAATACTTTTATTTAATTGGTTTTTACACATCAATATGAACTCTGACAGTTTATCGTGCACTTGATACTTATTTTCCAAAAAGTAGACTTGTCGAAAATGAGAATAGTCGTCTTTTAGTACGAACATGTAACGAGATTTTCCGATTGATTCAGCTTCGATCGGACCACACAAATCAGCGTGAACCAATTCGCATATTTCGGAAGACTTCGACTTGCTTTCTGGAAAAGGGCTACGATGCTGTTTTCCTTGAACACATGCATCACAAAATGGGTTTTCTGACGAGACTTTTCCCCACCTAATATCATTTTCGGCTAAAACTTTCTTTACGTAGTCAAAATGTTGATGCGCTAGTCTTTCATGCCAATACATTAAATTTTTCATTTTACTTTCTGCAACACAACACGCGTCTTCTTGATGTATTAGCAAATTTGGTTCTACATGCTTATTTTTATCGAGACTGAACATCATTTTAAACAATTTCCTTTCACGTTTGGCTACCGCACAAATTAATTTTGATTTTCTATGAATAAATTTAGCACTATCATAATCTGATATCATATACACTCCCTTGTCTAAAGCTTTACCTTGGGAAAACAAGTTAATTTCCAATTCTGGAACATACAAAACGTTTTGCAACTCAACTTTAAAAAACTTTTCAAAGTTAAATGAATTAACAAAAACTGATCCAATACAAGTTCCAGAAATAAAACTACCATTACCAATTTTTACTTGTTTGGGCTCTTTTAACTTCAAATATTTACTAAACATACTTATATCATTGCACATATGCTCACTCGCCCCAGAATCTAAATAAAAGTTTGCATCATAATTTGAATCTACTATCCCCATAAAGGCAGAATCACCTTTTCCATTTTCGCTATTACTAAACTTAATATTCTTACTTTTCCTGAAGTAACAATCTTTGACCATGTGCCCCTTTTTACCGCAAAAATGACAGTTCACGTTTCTAGTTTTCTGGACGTTATTTTGCACATTTTTACTAAAACAGAACGCCTTTTTGTGTCCCAACTTCCCGCACGCGAGGCATTTTATATTGCTCTTTGCTGCCAGAGCTACAGTCACTTCTCTAATTTTTAGTCTTTCCTCTTCGACCAGCAAACGCGCGGTCAAGGTATCCAAGGTCCTCTGATCATCAGCAACCGATTCCCATGCTGAAACAAAGTGCTTGAACTGTTCAGGAAGAGACATGGTTATCTTGGTTATAACCATCTTTTCAGGAATTTCTTCACCTAGTTGTCTAATTTCTACAACTATATTCTGAATTTTCGAAAGAAAGTTCATCACACTATCTTCGAACTTCAAGCTGTAGAAATTTTGCTGTAGTAAGTGCACACTAACATTCGAACTTCGTTCATAGACAGCACACAACTTGTTCCACATCTCATGAGCCGATGTGCACGACATGATGCGAGATATCGGACTCGAATTCATTCGTGATATCAGAATTTCTTGTGCTTTTGCGTCTTTCGAGATGAAGGCAGCATACCCGTCAGCAGTTGGCTCCGGTTTTACAGTTGCTCCGCCAGTCACATCAAAGAGACCTTTAGATATCAAACTTAATCTAGTTTGAAACTTCCACACGTTCCAGTTTGTATCACTCAGCTTAATAAAGCTACTACCCTGCTGGTGTAATTCTTCATCCATTACAGCTAACTCACACCACACTCGCTTTTACAAATTAAAACTAACTTTTAATTTTTAAACTTATTTTTAAACTAACAGGTCGGCACTGGGCCCATAACCTGTAGCAGAGTGTAAACTAAATAGAGAGTGTGACAACCACCAGCAGGTAAAACTAAGATATCTTTATTGATAACACAGAACACAGATTACAATACAACAGTAAGGTTAGTATATAAAGGAAGCTGAAGCTGCGCACGCATTTGATGAGTACGCATTTGGTTTCCGGATGTACTTGGATTTGCATATTGCAACACATCCAAACACACATCATTCGATTCTTCACACTTTGTTCTATTAGACAATAATTTACATTAATGTCAATAGAAGTCAGAACTACTATTTTTTTTATTTAGAAAATAGCTAACAAGCGTTTCACCTGATTTTTGAAAGTTCACTTCAGTTTCACATTTTTAAAAAGCAATTTAAACTATTTCATTAAAAATAATAACTAAATTATTAGCTTATTTTGTGAATATCAGATGTTTCTGTAGTGTAGTAAATTTTTGGGACTGAAAGGGTTAAAGATTGTTTTTGAAAAGAAAATATTTTTACCTGTGTTCTGTTTCACAACGCAGAGAGCGGACTTAAGTTACCACCAAAAGCATAATAAAATACTCTTTTAACCCTCTGAAAGATAAGAAAGTTGGTTTAAGTGTAAACTTCTTGTTACTTAAATTAAAATTTTTAACTGAAAATGTAATTTTTGATTTTTTTTACAATTATATTTTGTACAAGAAGGCTATAAAGGGCTTCTTCAGGCTTTAAATTTCAAATTAAATACATTTAATAAATATAATTTTTTTAAAGGACCAATCAAAGAAGGTGATGTTTGGAGAAGACAATACAATTTTGAAGTGGCTAAACTATTTGGAGAGAAAGACATTATTAACATCATAAAAACTAGAAGAATCCAATGGCTGGGACATATGGAGAGAATGGACGAAGGCAGAGGCGCAAAGAAATTTTCAAGGGGCAATGTCAGGGAGAGAGAAGAAGAGGAAGACCGAGAAAAAGATGGATGGATGATGTGGAAAGAGATCTAAGTTAAGAAATTAAGAACTGAAAAGCGAAGACCAAAGACAGGCGGCTTTGGAGTCGTATTGCAAGAGATGCCATGGTCCAGCATGGACTGTAGTGCCGGGGAGTTAGTTAATTTTTTAAAACATGGATATTGCAGGAAAACCAGTCAGTAAGGTGACGGGTATATACGCCTGTGCGTGTGTCCCTCAAAGGGTTAATAAATGATAAATGTTACGCTTTGTTTAATATTTCAAGGAAAAAACGAAAAATAAGTTAAAATAAAGCAATCAAAGTAGAAAAGTTTGTTACTCTCAAGTTCAGTTACTTTTTTTTGGTTCAAAGTTGAAAAGTGTTCATGATATTCGCTCCGTTTTACTGTGCTATGTTTATGATCCTCACCACAATCCTCCTATAAATCATCTTCTTAAAATAAATCCCATGCTAATGACATGGACAAGGGACAACCAGCATTTAAACTTACAAAAAATTATTGTGTTAGATAAGTTTCAAAAATATTCCTTACACTCTTAAAAAAACGCATTTTTTTTTCAAAATAAAGTAATACCTTTTCACGCATTATTCTCTTCACTGTTATTCAATAAATAAAGTTAAGTGAATCACATTTTTTCGTCTAGTGGTTTTTTTTCTATTTAAATTTATTAATACATAATCTGCCTGCCTTTCTTCAAAGCTATACTAAATTACCGTTCATAAAAACTCAGTTTCGCACTCTTTAATCTTTCGAAGTAAAAAAAAAGACAACATTCCATTTCAAAAGACATTTCATATTCCAAAACCCGAAAAGAGAACAGTATTAAAGATAATTCTAAAATAATAGAAAAAGACGCAGGAATTTTCTATTATCTATTTCTAATCTCAATTTAAACGAGACAAAAAAAAAATCCTTCATCTTGCATTTGGCTCCCAGATAAAAATTTTGTCAGTTTTATCGTAGCTTATGGATTTCGATTACGAAAACTGACTCTGAAATTTTTTATAAGTTTATGTAGTAAGAATAGTGTCTGGACATGAGTTTTATCCTATTTCTGTCCGACTCACTGATTTCATAATTTTTTTGAAGCTTATATAATTTTTTTTTCAAATATACTTTTTAAAAGTAGCAGTTATTACAAATAAAAAATTTCTTCAAGCAATATTGATTTTTTTCCACGCCACAGTCCTCCTATAAATCATCTTCTTAAAATAAATCCCATGCAAATGACATGAACCTGGGACAACCAGCATTTAAACTGACAAAAAATTATTGTGTTAACTAAGTTTCAAAAATATTCTTTACACTCTTAAAAAAACGCATTTTTTTTTCAAAATAAAGTAATACCTTTTCACGCATTATTCTCTTCACTTTTATTCAAAAAATAAAGTTAAGTGAATCACATTTTATCATCTAGTGGGGTTTTTTTTTCAATTTAAATTTATAAATACATAATCTGAATGCCTTTCTAAAAACCTATACTAAATTACCTTTCATGAAAACTCAGTTTCGCACTTTTTAATCTTTCAATGTAAGAATAAAAAGACAAGATTTCATTTTAAAAGACATTTCATATTCCAAAACCCGAGAAGAGAACAGTATTTAAAGATAATTCTCCAATAATAGAAAAAGATGCAGGAATTTTCTATTATCTATTTCTAATCTCAATTTAAACGAGACAAAAAAAAATTCCTTCATCTTGCATTCGGCTCGTAGATAAAAATTTTGTCAGTTTTATCGTAACTTATGGATTTCGATTACGGAAACTGACTCTAAATTTTTTTTATAAGTTTATGTAGTAAGAATAGTGTCTAGACATGAGTTTTATCCTATTTCTGTCCGAATCATTGATTTCATAATTTTTTTAAGCTAATCAGCATTTTTTTTAAATATCCCTGGAATTGGAATAAGTTAAGTCTTGATATAATTTAACTTGCTGAATTCGATTGCATTCATCATGTTTTTTAATCATCCCTCCCTTTATTTATTTTTTTAATAATAATGTGTGAACAATATTTTTTCTTATTGTAACCTTGAAATAAATTTCAGTTTGTGACACTCAAATACATTGTGTTTGTCGCCCCGGTGGGGCAATCGTAAGGATGATAGCCGTTGAAGCTGCTGTGGGGTTGGGTTCGAATCCCGGTAAGGCATGGATGTTTGTGACCGTCAATAAATGTTGTTATTTGTCTATGTGTTTGTGTTGTCCTTTCTTTGTGTGTATCTTGTGCTTGTAAAAACTCTTTCTGTGTCTGTCCCACTTGACGAAAGCTTATAAGCGGTTCTCTGAACAAGCACAAGCTAGAATATATATGTTCCATGCCATGGAATACATTGTGTTTATATAAAATTATGAAATATTTTTCATTAATTATGCTTTGTCAACATTTTTTTTTTAAATTCTTGTTTGTAACTTTAGATTTTCATCACCATTTAATTGTGTATAATCAAAATAATCGTTTATTTTTTTATTAATAATAATTTCGAATATTTCAAATAATAATGTATTATTAAATTTTAATTTGAACTATTGAATGGTATTTTTAAAATGCAATTTTTGATATTATTTAGTATCAAAAATTATTACTCAATTGTAATTTTAAAGTATACAATTTTTATTTTGAAATTAAAGTATTAATCAAAATTTAAAACTTAAACTTGTTTATTTATTAAAAGCTTAAAGTGATAAAAGATAATGCATTAAAAGAAAATTCGGATATAATAACACAAAGATCATAATAAATTGTATGTAAGTCAAGAACTGATAATTAGAAGACTTGGGAATATAACACAAATTTAAAAAAAAATCTTCCGTAAAGCAAATAATACTTTACGTATTTTGAGTAAACAAAACATTTAGGAACATTTATTTTGAGTAAACAAAAATCTTTATGAATACTAATTTATCAGCTACTATATTTGCTTCCAGAAAAAAATGAAAAATTAAGTAACAAAACAATATTCTTTAAAGGCTTTTGTTTTTATAAAAACAAAAATAGATATTTAAACATTTATTGAGATCTATGAGAAGATTAAGCTAGTTAGGAAAAGTGCTTTAAGCATTCTTTAGTATATAAACTATCTTCAACTTACAAACCAGTTCATAGCCTTGACTGTAAATGCTTTTGATTCGACCAATGAAGTAATATCATTTTTATGGGTATTCTTTGATGCCATCTGTTGAATACAAAAGTGTTACGTGAAAGGACACTGAAGAGGATTGTAAAAAAAAGGCGTCCGCATTAAATCATACCCAGTCACCCAATGACCCAAACGATGAACACGTGAGAAAGGTGTAAACGAAGTAAACAAGCAATCTGCAAACAAAACAAAGATTTAAGGAGAGCCGGTTGGTTCTATCTCTCCCATGCTAATTTTACTAACTTTTCGAGTTATATATTTAAAGGTATCCGACCATATTATTAAAAAAAATTAGCAATTATTTTAACCGAAATAGTTTAAATTGTGTTTTAAATATGTGGAACTTCAGTTCCAGTGAACTTTTCAAAAATCAGGTGAAACGCTTGTTAGCTATTTTCTAAATTAAAAAAATAATAGTTTTGATTACTGTTGAGATTAATGTAAAATGTTGTGTAATCGAACAAAGTGTGAAGAATCGAATGATGTGTGTTTGGATGTCATAACGGGACATAAACATTTTAAAAAAAATATTGGAAGTGATGATGCCAAATGGCATCACTGGGACTGAAAGGGTTAAATTATTTATACTAGCAGTATGGTCCCGCCTTACTGGGAACCCGTTAACTTCGCATTGCTTCCTTTTAGAGGCATGCTTACTTGTGAAACACATTCAAAATCCAAACAAAATTATATTCGTGTTGGCGCATGCGAACTTAAAAAAGCAAATTCTAATAGAGGATGAAGCAGCCTTAGGGCGAGCGCATATCTCAACCAAACTCAACCAATCAAACTAATAGAGGATGGCGGCAAGCCCCCGTTTCGGCCCGGTCCATGTATTTTCAAGCCCAGTTATGGTCCCGCAATCCCACGTGGATGACGCTTTTTTTTTAAACTAATTATATTAATTAAAAATCACAATCAAATATGAAAAAACTAAGCCTCAGGTGCACACGTAGGTATTAAAAGGAATCTATATTAAAAATTTCGAATTTTTTAGAGCTGTCTAAGTAGATCTTTTGTGTTGGAAAAAATATCGAAAGTGATGATGCTAAATGGCATCACTGGGACTGAAAGAGTTAAAAATGCTTATTGAAAGAAAACCACTGAACAGAAATCCATTATCTTGGTTTTAAATGAAAGCTCTAGATATGCAGATTAAAAATAGAAAACACTTTTTTGTCATACGCTAATTATAATGCGAGTCTGTAGAGTATTCTAATGATATGGATTGAATTTTAATTGGAATGTTTTGAATCAGTTACAGGAAGAAATAAAATGGATTCAGTCTTGAATTTCAAAAAGACAACTAATTTTAAATAATTATGATTGAGAATCTTCGGCAAGAACGCTGAAATATGCCTGAGCCTGTTGTTTCGAAAATCGTTAAATATAGCTACGACCTAATTGTAATTGCTTATTTAAACAAGAAGGATATTCAATTATTCAATATTTTATATTTCAGATAATAAAAAAAGTACGTTTTCAGATTACATAACCGAGTAATTTAATGAGTTTGATGAATTTTTTGTTCGAAACATAAAATGTAATTGAGATTAAGCATTCATAAAACGATTCGATAGATTAAGGAAATTTTTGCTTATATGAGAAATACAGATTTAAAAAAAAAAACATTTTAATGGGTGTCAATTATTTTGTCCAACCCTTAAACCTAGCACATAAACAAGTATTGAATGTGGCTTTTTTTAATTTTGATTATAAATATGGTACCAAGAGCATTTGTTTATTCAATCAAATGCAATAAAAAAAATCGAGAATAGCATTGATCAAAAATAATGTTCTAGTAAAAATATATAAAATAACTAGGTTATTGCTTCGATAAGAAAGGAAATCAAGGTTAACCATCGCAAAATTAATACAAACGAAATTAGCACACTTTTATTATCTCTTATTAATAATGACTTAAGGCCAGTGTTTCTCTCTCGCAGAAAGTTAGTAACAAAAATCAGGTAGAAATGCAATCACGCTTTATTATCGCCACAAGCCAGATTCCGTAGGATGGTTGTTTTTGTCATTATATTGAATTACGCTGTTCTCAAGGGGTTACTAGAATAAATTAAAGTAATAAGAAAAGGCGATGCAGCACCGATTGCGAAAATGTTACAAATACAATCGGAAGGCTTGAATTTCGAATTTTAGCTTTCACACCACGTTTATAACGTAAAAAGTGGAAGGTTTTATAATCGTTCAGTCCGTCCGTCTGTCACCCACTTTCACAGAACGAACCGAAAGTCACAAACAAGTGGGATACGTCATTTTGAAGCAAAAAATGAGTTAAGGCTACATTCCAAATTTCATTAAAAAATTTAAGTTTGAAGTTTGTTTAAAATTTAAATAACTAAAAATTTAATCTACATTGAAAGAACATGCAAATTCCATTTTTATTCAATATTTTCACTGTTGCCATGACATCAATTGTACGAGAAACTTTATTTAAAATAAAAATACAAGAAAAATTCCTGAAATAATATTTATTTTTGTGATATTATTCAATTTGGATTGTTGTAATAGCACAATAAAGTTATTTTGAAGGTCCATTATAAATTAATGAAGAAAGATGCATAAAAATATCTAAATTTGCATAAAAAAATATGCAAAGTTTCGCTTTTATTTTTAAAGCAACAATTTAACAATTTGTTTTTCGAAATGTAAACTTGTGGCTGCAAAAAAGGTATTTATTTAAAAAGTACATCAGTATTCTTCGAACTTCAAAAGAATTAGCCAACGATAAAGTTTAATTATCAAATCTGAAAAAGAAGATTAAAGAAAAATATTAAATTTGGCTTATAATAGTTTGAATAAGAACTAGCTAAAGGCCCTGTTTGCGAATTTCTTTCTAAGGTGTTGTTGGTTTGTTTTCTGTTGAGCGTAAATGTTGCGTGTAATTGGTGTAAGCGACAGATTCTGTAACAAACCAACATGTTTTTTAATAATTTGAATTTAAAAAATTAAAGGGAGCATTTGCAAAAATCTAAAATATAATTAAGGTATAAGGTGCGTCCAGGACATTGACGACTTTTAAAAGTCATTAATCGGAATTTTTCTTATGCTGTTAGGCTCTTCATTCTGTGATTTTATTGGTTGCTTTGTTTTATTTCGGTACTACAAGAAATAAGCCCATTGGTTTTTTATGACGTCACACTCTTCGAATTGAGATTTCATTGGTTGTTTTGTTTTCTTTCCGTACTTAATAAAACAAGTCCATTGAATTGAACGTGAGCTGGCTAAATCATTTACGCGCACATTTATATTCAATATTTTAATAATAATCGTGGGAACAACAACATCTAAAAGTGTTTATAAGATGAATTTTATTTAAAAAAAATTAAGGTTGATTAGGAAGGAATATTTTTAATTTGTTAAAGAAAATTTCAAACAAAAGTTTTTTTTTAGCCTACTTTTCTTTTTTTTTAATTCGAAGAATTAAAAAAAATAAAAAAGTAGGTATTGACATGCGGTCGATGTCCGTCTGCGGTCTGTCCGTACCCCCCTTCCAAAATCGGTTCTATCCATCCGATCTTAAAAATTCTTTTTTTGTTAGAAAGCTATGACCTCAGAGACCCAACTTTTATACTTTTTGTCCGTCTGTCTGTACGATTGGACGGACATAAATCTACTATTTGTCGACGAATTTCCCATTGAATTTGCATTGAAATTCAATTTCGAGTCATTTAAATCGCTGTTGCAAACTACAAATGCTACGGACAAGTGAGATACGTCAAAAAAATTCAGCGTATCGAAATGAGAATTTTTTGAAAATTTCAGAAAAAAAATCGAATTCTAAGTACTTCAATTATTAGAAAACTTCAAAATTTAATGCTCATTTAAAAAGCATAGGAAGCCATTTTTATTAGAATTAAATCACCATTGCCATCGCAACAATCGCTCAAGAAACTTTAATTCTTTTAGACAGTGTGGCTCCCAACCTGGGGGCGATCGCCCCCAAGTGGGCGGTTAGTGTTTTCAAGGGGGCAATAAATAGCTTGGGGGCGATAGGGGGGCGATGTGTATTTAAAGTGGGAAAATTAAAATAATATACTGTACTGTAGTACAATAAAACTATTCCAAGTTTTATAGATCACCTTGACAAGTTAAAATGACATGCTTACATGATTTGACCAAGTTAGAAATTCCTGATTCTATTGTAAATCCATTCTCGTTTGAAGCTGTGGGTTGTGGTTAACCTTATAGTCTAAGAACTAGCAACGTTTTTGAGAGAGAATTTCAGGTGGGCCAGTTTTAAGATATGCTATCTCTCTCACTCTCCCGGACATCATATGGGCTATCTGGCTGGCGGTAGTGGTTGCGTTCATCAGTGCGCATCCTACTAATACAAGTAAAAATTTGATTTTTCAAATCATTTTAGGACGTTTTATTTTTTTATTGTTATTTTTAGCGAACTTTTTACAACATAAATCTATTATTGCCAGACATTTTTATTGTTGTTTAAGCTGTGCCAGACGCTAATTTTGATTTTGAAAGCTCAAGTGTTGCCCAAATTACCAGCTCAGGTGTGAATTCACCGATCATTGTAATTACGTCATCGTCATTCATTGCGCAATAAAATGTGGCAATACTTGTAATGAGCTGATAATTTGGGCAACACTTGAGCTTTTAAAATCAAAATTAGCGTCTGGCACAGCTTAAACAACAATAAAAATGTCTGGCAATAATAGATTTATGTTGCAAAAAGTTCACTAAAAATAATAATAAAAAAATAAAACGTCCTAAAATGATTTGAAAAATCAATTTTTTACTTGTATTAGTATGATGCGCACTGAGGAACGCAACCACTACCGCCAGCCAGATAGCCCGTATGATGTCCGGGAGAGTGAGAGAGATAGCATATCTTAAAACTGGCCCACCTGAAATGCTTGTTTTTCCGACGTTGCTAGCTCTCGTACTATTGATAACTCTTTGCAGACGGAGTTAGTAGATCTGAAGTATGATTGTGAGACAAAAATCATTTTCAAGCAGAGAGGTTATTAGTTAGCCTGCGTTAAACTTATTTTACAATTATCCACAACTGTGGTAAAAAGCCAAACCACTTCTCAACTCGTTCCCGTCAACATATTTAGTTGAAAAAGGATTTGGTTCTGTTATTATCCAGTTCCTTACTAAACAGAGAAATCAGTTGGACATTTGCCTCAAAGACTGGCACATGAACTTGACAAAAGATAAAATAATAAAAAAGTTTTCAAACATTCAATTTTTTCTTGAATTTTTATTGTCAACTATTTTAAATTTTTCAGAATCCAGTTTAAAGGTCTTAGCTAATTATTTAACTTTTGCTCTTTAAAAAATCTGTTAAATATCAACATTTTATTTTTTCTATTTTATTTAAGGGGTCATAGGAGTCTTAAAAATGTGCAAAGAAGGAGCTACAAAGTATAGTTTGATCTTTTATGTTATTTTTTAACTACTCAATATACAAGTATAATTTTTTTATATGTAATTCTATAAGATTTATTTAATATGAAACAAATTTTAAAATTTATGAAACTTTAGCCAAAACTAAAATAAATGATATTAAACATAAAGCTATTTGAACACATTGTGATTAGGCTTGCGCGGCAATTTGTGAGGTCAAAATTGAAGACATGACCAAGAAAATGACTTTATATTGTACAAATATGTACAAACAAAGACTTATACCTAAATTCTCAGCTCAATTTTAATTAGAAATAATTTTTTTAAAAATTTTTAATAAAAATTTTAAAATTTTTATAAATTTTTTTAGAAAAAAAGTTCTTAAAATAATTTCTAATTAAAATTGAGCTGAGAATTTAGGTATAAGTCTTTGTTTGTACATATTTGTACAATATAAACTCATTTTCTTGGTCATGTCTTCAATTTTGACCTCACAATTTGCCGCGCAAGCCTAATCACAATGTGTTCAAATAGCATTATGTTTAATATCATTTATTTTAGTTTTGGCTAAAGTTTCATAAATTTTAAAAATTGTTTCATATTAAATAAATCTTGTAGAATTACATATAAAAAAAATTCTACTTGTATATTGAATAGTTCAAAAATTAAATGAAAGTTCAAACTATGCTTTGTAGTTCCTTCTTTGCACATTTTTAAGACTCCTATGACCCCTTAAGAGTGATCGGATGAAGTGGCTTTGGTTGTTTTTATATTAAGAAGTTAGTGTTTAAAATGATAAAATTGCTTTATTAGTTATATATTAACTCAAATTATAATTGGAGAAAACATGAAAATTGAAAGGGGGCGATATGTGGTAGTCAACCTAACAAAAGGGGCTTGGTCCAAAAAAGGTTGGGAACCACTGTTTTAGACAATAAATTAAAATAAATTTATTTTTGCGACATCGATCAGTTTGAAATGACGTTAAGTATATTTCACTTCAAGATTCTGTATGTTGGTAAGCAATGTTTTCATTCTATTTAAAAGCGAGAACTATTACGTATTTATTATTTGAAATTTAAATTTTTGCAAACGATTTGGGTAATAATTATTTAATTTTTGAAATAAAATAAATGAAAGTAGCCGAATTTAGTTGGTAAATGTTTAACATAGAATGAATGCTGTATTTCGCGATTTTTAGCTTTTAAACACAACTGTTGTGGTGTCGAAGCGGGTTAAGTGACATATTCTGTTACAAACCTACTTGTTAATTTACATTTCCTATTTTAAGTTAAATTTATTCTAATGTATATAAATTTAATGTAGAAACGGTTGCTGATGTCACTTACTGTTACGAACCCAGTTTTTTCAAGATAAGAATTTTAGTACTATTTAAGTAACAGGAAAGTAGGCTATTTTAGTTCTTTTAGAACTTCTTGTTTTACAATTATTTTATTGTTAATGATTTGTGCAATTTTTTTTTTGAATAAAGGTTAATTGATACTATTAAGAATACGTTTCAAATTGTAACAATGAAGGTTTAATTGAGCTACATCCCCACCAACTTAACATAAAATTAAAATTCATCTTGAATTAATGAATTGTGCTAAATGTTTGAGTTTGATATCCTTCTATTTATCAAAGTGGTTGATTCAAACATTTTTCGTCGAACACAAATTCTACATTAATTTATTATCTTCTATGAGTTGAATTCCTCAGTAACATGTGATAAAAGCTTTATCTTACATAAATGTTATTTACTTTGTATATCCCATTTAAATCAGCGAAGTTTATTATCTAAAATAGCACGAAATATTTATTTCTCAATCAAGGATTCATTTTTTCAGCTTAGCTTCTACATTTAGGTATTTTAATGATCGAATTGAAATTAATTTAATGATCGAATTAGACATAAAAAAATCCAATTAATTTTGTATATCCAATTCAAATCATCGAAGTTATTATCTTAAATTGCATAAAACAAAATATTTCTTTCTCAATCAAGGAATCATTTTTTCAGCTTCTGCATTTAGGTATTTTAATGATCGCCAAACATCGCCATAAAAAAATCGTATTTGAAATTCAAAATCGAGGTTGAACAGTTCCGTTTTCCGGTGACACACTGCCCTTGTCCAAGCCGATAGACAGCGCTACAACGAACCGGCAGTTGCTATAGCAACCTTCTCAAACTTCACTACCTCTTCTCCAATCCGCGTTTTCTTCTTAAAATGATATTTTGTCGTGATTTGTATTGTGTTAATTGGCAACATTTTTGGAATTTTTTTTTGTTTGTTTTACAGCTGATTTGTGGATTTTGTCGAAACTGTGCATCTAAATAATGGATTTTGGAATTTTGTGGTAAGTTGTATTTTCTTTGTTCTTGTACTGTGAAAGAATGTAGCAATAATATTGCTAAAGCAATGTTTTCAAATTCTACTACCTATTCTCGAATCCGTATTTCTTCTTCAAATAATATTTTGATGTGATTTATATTGTGTTACTTGGCAAAATATCTAGAACTGAATCGTATTTAGTTTCGAATATTGATTTGTGTATTTAGAAAAAGCGGTGTGGTTTAACAATGAATTTGGAATTTCGGGGTAAGTTGTATTTCGTTTATTCTTGTTTTGTGAAAGAATGTAGCAAGCATGTTGCTAAAGCTATGTTTCAAATTTCACCCTATTTCGCCAACCCGCATTTTTTTCCTTCTTGCGATATTTTGTTTTCATTTGTATTATGCTTCTCAGCAACATCTTCAAAATTAAATGGTTTGTTTTTGTTCGATTGCTGATGGATGCTGATGGTTCGATTTAATTTAATTTAAGCTTAAAAATTAAATATTAGTCAGTATTAGTGGTAATAGTAGTCGATAATGCCACCGACAAGCTAAGAAACGTAGATCAAAGTTTATCTTGGCTAAATCTCAGCTTGTGAAGATCTATGATTTGGAATACAATATGGAATATTTTAAATTGTTATACAAATTCTCAAAAAAAACCCCACACAATTGAGTTAGCGAAAGCCAGAATTTGAAAATGGCTTGTATTTTTTAATGCTCTTAACAGATAAAATTTAATTTAATCAGTTATCTCAGAAAAAAAGATAGTGCCTCAATAAAAAAAATCAAAGAAGCTTTCATATTTTGTTTACTAATTGAATCTAGGCACAGGTCCTAATCTAGATCGGGAAAAGCGCAGTTTTTTGTAAATATTTTATTTATTTTCAATTAAATTTGATTACCATACTACTGATACTCTTTACTTATCGCACATTGTGTTCAAGTCATTGAATTGAATGTTGTAGGGAAAAAATTCTTACAGCGTACAATGTATCGAAATTAATATTTAATGATTTACATGAAAACTCTTAGAGCTATCACCTAAATTTGAATTTTGATAGTACATTAGTATACTTATTTTTGCGAAAGTTCATTATTTTTAAGCATTTTATTAAACTAAATTTCTACTCGGATCTCAATAAAACAATATAGATGATTTCGTTTCCTACAAATATATTAAAACTAAACAAAAAAATTAGATTTTCTTTAACAAATTGCATTAGAAACAGTATATTTTTTTATGTCTGTTTTAAACTTAACTCGAAGAAAATTTTACAACAATGTTTTTTTTAATGTTCTAACATTTATTACATTCTTTTGATTGAAATTAAATAAATTATCTTAATTTAGCTTAATCTAAGTTGAATAGCATATTTACTTGGCATGGTGCTCAAAGCAACATTCTTTTTATTGAATTTAAATGAATTATCCTAATTTAGTTTCATCTAAATTCAATAGCTTATTTATTAGACAAGGTACTCAATGCAATTATGTTTCGCACTTGTATCAAAATTCGGTTTCGTATACCGAAATGATTTTTGTCAAATTTGCTTCGCTGTGGTTCTAAATTATGACTCCCGTCGCCAATAGCCCTCTTGTAGTTCTAGTGCGACGATAATTCAAACTAAATCAATTTTCTTCACACGTTTTATTTGTTTGGCTATTATTTCAGTAGATAATTTTAATAAGCTAA
This sequence comes from Hylyphantes graminicola, assembly GCA_023701765.1. Lineage (NCBI taxonomy): Eukaryota > Metazoa > Arthropoda > Arachnida > Araneae > Linyphiidae > Hylyphantes > Hylyphantes graminicola. The sequence goes on along the minus strand of CM043111.1, from coordinate 72,437,139 downwards.
ATGATACTTTAAGCATTATTAAAATGTTTATTTTAAAACATTTCAATAATGCTTAATTTGTAATGAAAACATGTAAGCATCTTAAGATTTTTTGACAACTCTAAATGACTTAAATCGTAACCATATTTTTCTCCATAGCCTTCATTGTCTGCTCATTTAAACTACCCAAAATTGGCAAATTCAGTTCACTATTTTTATCTATTCTGCAACATACCATTCAATTACATATCACGTTTAAAAGTATATCCTGTATACGCCTATACCCACACAATGTAACCATACCAATAATTAAGCTAATTTAAATATCAAAAGTTCATAAAACACCTCAATGGCCTGAGACTGTTAATTACTTTAAAGTTATTCAGATCATAGGATCATACATAGAAATGAATAGAAAATATATCTATTTCAATCCCAGTTTCAACTTAAACAACCCATCTTTGTTGTACAACGAGTTTCATATGCATAACAAAGGTCCACCTTCCTGTAAACGCACCTGTTTTGCTATTATGTGTGGTTTCATTATCGCTTAAGTGAGAAATATCGCCAACTATTCACGCTGTGATGTCGCCAAATTAAATTAATGTGGCAAAAATCATATTGCATTTAGTTAAAAAAAAATCTTATCACGGATATTCAATCCTTTTACATAGTCTAACGTTTTTAAATAATCTAAACATTTTATTTTGTCCACTTACAAGTAAAGTATATCAATTAAAGTGCTGGGTGGAAGAACTTTTTATGTTACAAAAAGATGAAAACCTTACGGTGAGCTTTTAAGTTTTTAGTTTGTGCTTATATTTGTTGAAAACTGTACTTTCAAATGATAAAGAGTCATCTTAACAAAAAGTTATGAATAAGGGAAGACTTGTTATTTCTTTAATAACGAAATATTCGACACAAAAATGTCAAATTAAAAATAAAATGCATTACGTTCTCTCACAAAGCTGTCTAAATGTAAATTAAATTGTATGAATAAAAGTTGAAAATTAGAAAAAATATGAATCAATTAAATAATTTTTTAAAAAAATCAAGAAATTTGTCGATTTCAAAAATTCGCAATAAAAACGTAAAAATAGTTAGAAATGAAAGGAAGCTATCATTTTGTCTGGTTCATCAGATTATGCTATATACACTCTTAAAACGAACGAGCGATTTTAACTCAGTCTGATTAATTTTCACTCCTCCAGTCTGGAAAATGCGCTTCTCCTTTTGGCGTGGATCCTTTGTGTGTTAACCTTCCGACAGAATCACTCCAAACGAGTGATTTTAACTCAGTCTGAGTTAATATTCATTCCTTTCCAGTGTCGAAAATGCACTTCTCCAACTGGAATGGATTTCACTCTTTTGTTTTAAGAGTGTAGTAGAGTAGAGGAACGACTCTTACTGAGCTGCCATCGGCAGCCATGGCTCGCTACGGAGCCCGAAAAGAGTGGCAGTTGAGCCTAATAAGAGCTATTTAATTTGTAATTTTGATACTGAGAAAGGAAGTACACCCAGCGCAAAGGCGAAAATCGAACCTGCGCCCGTTGCAGCACGCTGACTGCTAGCGTTATGGCATGCGATCAAAACCACTCGGCCATAGGGCCCCACATGCCACCCTTTATTGTCTCCGTGTGGGTCCATGGTGTGGTTGGTAGGTTCGTAGAACTCTTTAGTTTTAAAGTACCAAGAGTTTTCGCTTTGTTCATATTGGAAATGAACTAGATGGGCCATTGACAAAGCTTCTTTTCTTTTGGAGCTCAATTGACAAGGCCAACTACTAAATGCTTTTTTAACGCTACCAAAGAACGAAATAGGATGAAAATAGTGACTTAAGCATTTCCTCTAGTCATAATCATTAAATTTTTACTACATCTTAGGGCGTCATGATGATTTACTTCTAATAAAAACTTTTTTTAAAAAAAATCGCCAATTGTGTTGCTTAATTGCCAAATATGGAAGCTTTATTATCTCAAGGACTGTCCAACCTATCCAACCACTAAAACATTGCCAAAGAGTCATTCAATGTTATTCTGTCAAGTTCAAGACCACGTGTTTTCTCCCATTCAGCATGCCTATCAAAAGGGAGTCAACTACATAACACGATATCAACATCCCGATTTAAGGCTGCTGAATAGCACCACAAAGGTCCCAACCCAATGTTTTGGACAGGAATTAAGGATTATGCTTTGCTTTTCACCCTGAATTTGGAATTAAATTTATCAAAAAAAAAGTTTTTTGAATGAGAAGAAAGGCGAATAACCCCTTTTTGGGTTTAGCCCTGCGTAAAAGATTATTTTACTTGTTTTTTCATTAAAAATCTGTAAAACATATGATTAACGAAATTATAATGCTATTCATTTTTAAAATGTACGCAGTTAAAAGTATAGGAAGCATTGGTAACAAAAAATAATTGCCTTTTGATAGTATTTAATTTAGATTAAATGCTTAATCAAATATAAAAAGTTTTATTTTGTAATACTCCTAATAAATTAGTTTAAGAAAGGTAAAAATTTTTCCAGAAATTAAAACTTTGATGATGACCTCAACTATGTTCAATTGACTTAAACATCGATATTATCGAAATTGCAAAGTTTTCTTGGGTCTTCTGGAACTTGTAGTTAAATTTCATTAAAAAAGTATATGAAACGCAGATATTTCACCTTATTTCTTATGGTGAAATTAATAGTAAAATTATTTCAAGAATATGAAATATTAGTTTGGAAATTTGTAATGCAATAGGTAATGTATTTGATTCCAGCTGCCTATTTCTAACCTCCTTTAGAAGCTTTAACACAGCCAATAACGCCTCGTAATTTAGAACCCTGGTCAAGTGACGATTAGAAATATGTACTGTCAAACGCGCGAAACTTTGGTTCCGTCAAGGTTCTTTTAAACTCCGAAATAAATACATTTATTTAGCATTTTTTTTAATTATTGAAAACTATTAACACTTTACCTACGGGCGTCGACTGACCCGTAGACTAAAAATCTTCTAGACCAGCAACTTAATCTAATGCCTAGCTCTTCTAACGTGTCGAAAGCAACTAAAACACTATTAAAGGTTGATTTGTTGATTGGCATAATTGTACTTTCAATTGTAGGGCTACTGTTTCTTCGTAATGTTCTCTGTTAAAAAAAAGTTACCCACTAGTGATTATTTCAACCGTTAGTCATCCTTTTACATCGGACCTTTTTGACTATGTGAACAAATAACATTTTGAGTTAATTGCATGACACAAAATTTGCATAAGGGTCCGTCTTAATATTAAAAATGTTACGAACTTTAAAATTTTCAATAACAACACCCAATTTTAATTACTTAGAAATGTAAAAAACCTTCGAAAACCCCTAAATCTAAGTTTTTGTTACATTTGGATGAATATTTGACGAGTTATTCAATCGAATCACTTGTGGATCTTTGGGGGACCATGTCTAAAATGACAAGCGTAGTCAGTCTGTAGGTTTATTAATGGAGAAAAAGAAGCACAAGGTCAAATATCTTGAGGATGGGCCTACGAGGGATATAAAAGTCAATGACTAGCTGCATATATTCAAAAATAAGTTGTAGTCAAAAATAGATCCCTATCGTCACTTGATAAGGGTTCCAAATTACGAGATGTCATTGGCTCTGTTAAATCTCCTAAAGGTGACTGCAAATAGACAGCCAGAAACCATTACATTAGTTCCCTTAGACACAAAGGAGGCGCGCTAGTTTCTATGTCAATTTCAATGTAGAAATTCTCCAATGAGAGTTTGAAACTTAGAGTGTTCCTAGTCTACGGGTCAGTCGACGCCCGTAGGTAAAGTGTTAACAATGAAAAGTATTAGTTAAGTCGAAGGTTTCCTAAATTAACTTCAATTAAAACAAGTTCTTTTTGAATGAAATACTATATTTTTACAACTCAGTTCGTTGCAACTGTAAAATAAAGCTGGGTTGATCAACTGGAAAAAAAGTCCAAAATTTTAAGCCAAAGCAAGAATGCTTCAAATATGACATATATGTTTATGTTCAACTTGTAGTAATTACCGCTGTCATTCTAAAAAGTAATTGCCATTGAACTTTGAAGTTAGTTTGCCTGGAGCGCCCAATTGACAACTTTTGGCCTACGTAAACCTGCTACTTTTCATAATTATTGATGTTTTTAGGATTCGTAAATTCCTTTATAAATTTTTTGAAGGACAAACATCTGTGATTTTTTTTCTACTGAGAGTATTTTACAGTTTTGCGTATGATGGGTGGAAAAGATTTTTTCAGTATTTTCTTCAATGATTAGTCTATAATGTTGGGTAAGGTTTTGCAAATTTGAGAATGTGCATGCACTAATATATGTATAGCTCAGTAACTTTAGATAAACTCTTTTTTATTCGTTCTGTTTGCTATTATGCAATGAAAATTAACCTTTTCACTTCCAAAAAGGCCCAAAGCGGCCGTACAACTAAGGTTTCGATAATGATATTCCTATTACACATTACGCGGAAACAAAAATCCTACTTAGTGAAAGTGTTAATGATGTTTAATGAGAAAATTATGAAAAATTAAAATTCTGTTCTCTGGATTCTCTGAAATAAAAACAATGCACACAATTTAAATTTAAGTATACACATTTCTATAACTATGTATTGCTAACTTGTAAGCACTCCAATCAATATTATATAAATAAATATAAAATACATTAAACATTTTAACACGTGAGTCCCTAATGAAACATTAACATCAAACTCTGTCAGCTTTGTACATTAATTTCCCCGCAATCCCCAAAATAGTCCCAAACTGTCACAACATTTTCCCCTACATTTCCCCATCATACTCACTGTCACACATTGCATGGTATGAGCTCTTCGTCGTGACGTAACCCTAATTAGGGCGCCATTACCAGAAATGCATTTTAGTCGTAGGCTTTTCACATGTTGCTAATGCTTCTCAAGGCAAGCCTCACTCTATAGTCTATCAAGATTTAGCTTGTCGCCCACTATGATGGGCGCTTAAAGTCTAATTCAACTGGTATAAAAGATTTTCTCAAATATTTTAAATTTCTGATGTAATTGGTGCATGTAGTTTTGCTGCGATGCTCTTTTTAATAATTAAAGATTTTGAATTCTGAAGAGTTTTATTTATTGGTTTGGACTTTGTGGAGGGGAGTCAAATGTGCTACGGAGCACTATTTGAGATATCTGTATTAGGAATCCGAGTTCTTTTTAATCATTCTTTTGTTCCAAATATATAGATAGCACCTTTTAAAAAAACCAAGAAACAATGAGAATTCCAATGTTTCACATCAGAAAAACATGAAAATATAAACTTAGCTAACACCACAGATTATTTCCCTAAGTAAATTTTCGTTACCAATGACAATCTAGTGCATATAATCTCATTTATAAAAATGTCCACCATATTGTTGTTCTGTTGATTTGTCCATACATTGAAAATTAATTTTTTTTAGTTTCCTCAAAAGCATACTTTTTTTGGATTGGCCCTTAGTGTTCGATATAAAACAAACTATGCTAAAATATATCGAAGAACATTACTACTTGATGTTTAAAGTCACCAAAATATTTTCATCTCCATCAGTTCAATTTTTAATTTGCATTTTCAGTGTAAATGAATATAAAACTTGATTTAGGATATGTATTCACAGAAAAATTAATTTAGTTTTTGATAATTTTACGAGTATAAACAATCGCATGATGATACGAGTATTATGTACCAAAAACTGCTCTTATCCTCAAATAATTCCTCTCTTCAGATTCTATCCTCTGTAAAATAGCTAGAATTTTTTTCAGCTCTAACACATGCAAATACTCGAGATATCGTATAACAATTGTCCTCTTTAAGGGGAGTCGAATAGTCCTTACTCGTCTATTTTAGTTTTTATAACTTTAGGAACATTTTCCTCGTTAACTATATGAGATATATTGCGAATTTTTTTAAATATACTTTGTTCTTTACATTAGCTCTTTGAATTTAACTGAGAATATTAAATATATCTGCTTAAAATATATCTTGTGTTTTTCCAATACATATTTTTTAAAAAAAATCACTGTAAATGTTTTTTTTTACTGTGAAAGGTTCTCAGTTTAAATCAAAGAGCTATATGTAAGGAACAAAATATATAAAAGTTCATAATCTTATCTTATATAGCTTCCGAGAAAAAAAAAATAGTTAGGAAAATTAACATGGACGAGATACAGCCACCCGACAATACTACCCTGAAAATGTATTGGGATTGGGTTTTAATCACACTGCTTTGTGTGTGTTTACGCGTTCAGGGCATGACACTAATCGAAAGACAAGTTGCCTTGATCCCCCCTTATCGCCAACAACGACCACGCTTTTAGAGTAAGTGCAGGGCTGTTTAGTATTTCTAGGTAGCTAGTTAATTTCCGTTTGAGTACTTTAAACTCTAATTTAGTCCGTTAAAATATTAACCTCTTAAGACGCGAGTAAAATCCTACACGTATATTCTTAATCTAAACATACTTTTATTACAAATATATGCTAAAAAATATGTTTTTCAAAGAAATTTAAAAAAAAACACTGTTTAATAGCTACTTAGGGACAAGCCTTAAAGATGAAAAAAATGCACATTTATGTGCTATAAATGCAACAAGAAAAGCCGTATCACTTATTTATAGTTAACAGATTGTTTTAACATTTTTTTAATGCAAAATGCCTTGAAAATTAGCTGCTAAAATAAGTTTTTGAAAAGTTTGGAAAATAATAATAATTTTATGTATTTTTTAAGAACTCTAATATTGTATTGACCCTCGTTCAACTTATTTTTTTTACCGAAATAAATGACTGATACCTGTAATCAAAGGCTGAAAACTGATATTTGGATCTTCTTCTATCGGACTATGTCAATTTTGAAAGTAATTACGTGTTAATGGGGGAGGTTGAAAATGTCCCCAAATATCGACGCCAGGTCGCAAGAGGTTAATCTTTACTAACGAAGTATATTTAACTCTTTTAAAATCTTCACACTACGTATTGGTAACTTATTACAAACTAATGATGCGTTAATCTATTATAATATAAATTCACAATCATAATATGTAGTTTTTTTTATTTTTAAAGTAAATTAAAAATAATATATTAATAACTCAGTGACAAGTCTAATCAACCACATGAGCAATACATTGCAAGATAATAGAACACAAAAATACTTAAGTGAATAAATAAAGTGAATTTCGTTTACTAAAAGCAAAATGTTAACTAATGTTTATCTAATAGTTTTTATTAAAATGCAAAGACTCTTAATTTATTACTAAATTTTACAGTTAAATAAAATTTCAATGGGTTTGTTTCACGAAGGATCTAAAAAATAGCTTCACGGTCTTGTTTCTATTTCTCTCGAATTACTTTTGTTTTGGTTGGTTAGTTGGTAGAGATAATCAGGTTTGTGTGCTAACCAAGCACACCACCATGAATATAGGTCTACGAACCGACCAACTTAAACAAAACAAAATTAATTCGAGGGAAAGGAAAGCAAGACTGTGGAGCAATTGCCAGATCCTCCGTGAAACAACCCCATTATATTATCTTTCAATATTTTTTAGGACTTAATCAACAATTATGTTAAAAATATGTTACTTTTTTATTCAGTAACATAACATAATAAAAATGAAAAATATTGGCTATTGTGTGATTTTATTCCAAACTAGCGAAACTAACAACCTTTCAAAAATTTAAAAATAGTGATTCATGTATGTTTAGAGTAATCGAAGAAAAATAGAACCTCCAAAATAGACATTTATAAACGGCCCGTGCAGCCAAAAATGTCCGACAAATAATACCCCGTGTAAGGGAGTGCACGTTAAATATCCTTCAAAGTCCTAACGCTGCGTACGATGTCGCCCTTAACGGTTGCGTTGGGTGCCTATTCAGGTGTGGCTCGTCACTTGAATGTGGTTCTAAAATACGACGCCCGTCGCCAATAGCCCTCGTGTAGCTCTAGTGCGACGATAATTCAAACCTAACCTAACCAAAATAGACATTAACATGAAAGAAAATGAAAAGTATTAGTTTATTTAAAATAAATTCCAGATACAACCAAAATTCAATGTACATAAAAAATATTTCAAGATATTGGCTCTTTTTTTTAATTAATCTTTCTTAGTATAATTCAACTCGAAAATATGTCATTGAAATAAAATAATATCATTTATACAAAATCGATTGAATAATGTATTGCATTAGTTTTATTAAGTTGTCGCGTGCGGATATGTTTCAATTAGTTAAACAACAATGGAATACCGAGAACAAATTGTATTCGATTACAATGCGAAAAGTTAACCTGTATCTTTATTGCAACACAAGCTCTTCATTGTATGGAGTTTTCTCTTCACTTTGAAATTCAACTGCTAAGGTTACATATTTTATTACATGCGTGCGAAAAATCAATTTTTCATTTTCTATGTCCAATCTTGTTGCGCTAACATTGTCATCGAAATAATTAAAAAAACAACGTTAAACAACAGTGCAAAAACAACGTCAGTCTGTTGAGTAGTTCCGTAAATACAGGCCGTTTGTTTCGAGTGCTGAGTGCATAAATAGATTAGGAATTATTACGTTTTTTTCTCCCTCCTGAAAAATTTGAAATTTGTGACTGACGTTGTTTCTGCACTCACCGATTCAATTTATGTTTTAAGAAAGTCACTTTCATTTTAAAACTTTGTTCGAATTAAATTGTGGGGCTGGGGAGCCCAGTCGGGTTAAGCCCTCGCCTAGCATGCGAAAGGTCCCTGGTTCTTGTCCGGGCATCACCAAAATAACTGACGACCTATAAACGGCCCGTGTAGCCAAAAATGTCCGACGAATAATACCCCGTGCAAGGGAGTACACGTTAAATATCATTCAAAGTCCTAACGCTGCGTACGATGTCGCCCTTAACGGTTGCGCTGGGTGAATATTCAGGTGTCGGCTCGTCACTTGACTTTGGTTCTAAAATACGACGCCCGTCACCAGCAGCCCTTTTGTAGTTCTAGTGCGAAGATAATTCAAACCTAACATAACCTAACCCTGATCCAATTTTAAAAGAATTCTAACTCAATCATTAAGGAAACACAATGAGAAACATATTATGTCCCTTTATCATTAGAAATCAATGTCTGAAAGAACAAATTCAAATCATTATTCAGTTTAACACAATACTCCCTAATAAGGCTGCGCATTTGAGTCATCTCTCGCGTGTACTAATTCAAAACAAAATCCACTTCCGCAATACCATGTCTCATTCGTAAGACAGAAATCCTTCATCCACGATAATACTAATGAATGACTCTTCGAAATCCTTTCTCTCTTGCAAGGCGAAGAGCTTCGGCCTGAAATATTAAGAGAAATAAATATAAAGAAAATATAAAATAAATAACAACTGTTTTTATTTTGTAAGTTGGAGTACAAGTGAAATAGAATTATAATTATTATGAAGAAAAAATCAAACATAATTCATGCAAGTATTTTGTCAGTTCGATAACAGTGATGCGATCTCACATACTACTTTTATAAGTTTGGATAATTCTTTTTGGAAAACTGGCTCTAGTAAAAAAATAATAATATAACATACATTTGTTTGAGTTAATTATTAAAAAAGAATCGAAAAAATAACTGGGAAAAAAAATTGTTGCAACATTAAAAAAACATCTCCATATAATAAAAAAAAATTTAATAATCGGACGCTTGAAAGCCACGTGACTTACGCTGCTTCAGCCAATCAGAAACGCTGAAAGTAAGTTTGCCCGCTAGTAAAGGCATAAAAAATAACAGATGCTGACAGTAGCTATTCTAACGCAACCATCGTTTTACCCAACTGTGATAATCGCGTGATGTTGTCCGATCCCTTTCGTTTGAAATTTCTTGAATCGAAAGCTATCTCCTACAACCTTTCTGCATTCAGAGTATTCTCATTTTTCGTGCACTAAAAACAATAGTAGTTCAAATAGGCTTGCATAAAAGGGTTGGTGTCAACGCCCAGCCTAAACGTAGTCTTGTTATCCAACGGATACAATTCTTTATCACTTTAGTAATGAGCCAGCGTAGCGCGGTGAGTTGAGGTGTCGTGTGATGAAAGGTGACATCACAGGTTCTGTCCTTTTAGCCAACATATAACCTATTGCGACCTGGCATGCCCATTTGGAGACATTTTTTAAAATCTCCTCATAAACGATTAACACGTTAATTAGTTCCGAAATTGACCTGGTCCAATAGAAGATCCAAATACCAGTTTTCAGCCTTTGATTACGGGTAGGTATCAGTCATTTATTTCAATAAAAAAATGAAGTTGAATAAGGGTCAAAACATTATTCAAAAAAAGTATTAATTTTTTTTCAAACTTTTCAAAAAGTTCTTTTGGTAGTTAATTTTAAAGACATTTTGTATATCAAAAACAACGTTAAAATAATCTGTTAACTACAAATAAGTGATACGGTCTTTTTTGTTGCATTTATAGCACAAAAAATGCGTATCTAGAGTTTAAGTCGTGTCCCTTAGTAACTATAAACATATTTTTTTTTAAATTTCCTTGCAAAACATACTTTTTTAGCATATATTTGTATTAAAAGTAAGTTTAGATTATATATAAGAATATACATGGTAGAGGATTTTGCTCGGGTGAACTGATTCGCAAAAATAACTGCCGACAACGGTCTGTGCAGCCAAAAAGTCCTACTAATACAATTCCTACTGTCCCGACGCTGCGCTCGTCACTTGACTGAGGTTCTAACTTACGACGCATGGCACCAGTAGTCGTCATATAGCTCTAGTGAGATGGTGATTCACCCTAACCAGCTCAGGTGTTGTTTTTGTCACTTAACCAAAGCTCGAAATTCCGGCATCTAGTGCAGCTTTAGTGCGTGGTTATTGAACGAAACCAAATACTTCGACAAATTTTAACAATGGCAGCATCCAAACAACGTTTTAATGGACCTACAAAGAAAGGGTTGGTTGGCCTATCATCAACGCCCAACCTAAACGCTCGTTATCTAACGAGCTACAATTCTTCAACATTCTCCAGAAGAATAATGAGACGGCTTATCGCGATGGATCCCTTATTCTTATAGGAGATAAAAAAAAAGTATACGAAGAAAAACGACGCATCTGTTACGTTAACTATATAAGACAAACGTCATTTCCGACAATTCGAATTGACAGGACTCATGACAGGACTATTTGGAAAAAGAAAGTAACTATTATCTTGCCATAATGATTATGTTGTTTTCTCCATTGTTATTATAATTATTTTCATTGATATATATTTGATTACTTTTTTCCGAATTAATAAATAATAAAAAGTTATACTTAAGCTTTTGAAAATATATTTATGTCTAGTAAATTTTGAAGATACGGTAAATGTTCTGTATTTTTAAATTTTCAAAGTGAAATACTGATATTAAAACAGTTTCTAAGTTAAGAATTAAAAAAAAAACTAATTAACTGTTCCAAACTGAAAACAATGCTAGTTCTAAGCTAAAGATTAAAAAAATGTGTTAATCCAAACTCAAAATTGAAACTATTTTATTCAATCATCCCAATTCTCTTAATCGTCAAAACTAATTGTTAGTTCGAGAGATTATCTAATCTGTTCTAGTGATATCCGACAATTTGAAAAGATATTCACTTCAATCTCAATTTTTTTAAGGAAATGCTATCGTAAGTCATGGTAATTAAATTGATTCCTGATTATTATATACTTTGTGGAGCTTACTCCCTGAAGATTAAGGAAATGAAGACTTTGAAAAGTGTATATAGTAATCGGAATTGAAAATAATTGTTAATTTAAGCTTTAACTTAATACTTTATTAAAATGCTTAATGTTCCTCCTAATACATTAACCTTCTTTTTGTGGAGCTTTTAATTTTTTTAAAGCTTTGAGATAGTATGTTATAAAAAAAATTCTTCAAGAACTAAAACAATGTATTAGCTCTTTTTTGTAAAATGAAAATAAACTTACTAACATCAAATTGAAATATTACTATGCGTCAAGCTACTTAACTATTTTGAAAGTTTTATTCAGAGTTGATTTTATTCTTCGAAAAAAAAACAAACAATGATTAATATTTTTAAAGCTTCATGTTGGTGATGAAAAAAGTAAAATCTGAGCTCAGACAAGATAATCTGCCACGATAATTAAGAAAATTCTTCATCCAAGGATGCATTTGACATTTAATTAAAGTTTTATAAGATTACCTTTTTATAAAAACACTTGGTATTTAATTTTGGGATAGTAATCTTTGTTAAAAATTTGAAGAAATTAAAAATTGTTTTTAGGGAATGTAAGTTCAGTTTTTGTTCAAAATGAAAGTTGCTTTCTTAGAATTAATCTATTTTTAAATTCGATTATTTTTGTTGTCTATGCGCTTTTTTAATAGATATTTTTAGCAAAAAAATTTAGCTTGTATTCGAGCTTATTAAGCAATTACAATTGTACATATTTTTTCGTAAAAACTAATCTCATTATACTTTTTTTTTCATATTAATTTTTTTATAACTTTTCTTATTGTATTTAAAAAAAACTAAAGTTACAAATGAAACAATTAATTTACTTATAGATCATAATTTACAGTGGTGGCCAAAAGTGTGGACACTTTTTGAAATTTTACATATTTTTCAATTTTGTGTGATTACAGAATATATGAATTGTATATCAAATTAAACAATTGCCTATCAAATTAAAAAGTAATTTAATCTTTATGAGGACCCATGTGTGCAGATCGCTGATGCCGTCTATGAGACCTTTGGTCCCATATAATCTATATCCATGGACACAACATCATCATCATCATCAAAGTAATTTCATGTAGAATTAAAAATAAATACAGTATTACAATATCTGTATTACGAATAAGTTATGCAACTAATAGTATGATCTGTCTTAGTTTTGCAAGTCATTGAACCACCAACTTGTATTGTAATATAAGCATAAGAGAATCCATTGATTATGCTTGTTTGTTCAACTAAAATGAGCATAAATTTATTTGTAATACAGATATTTTAATTCTGTTTTTTTAATGAAATTCTACATTAAATTACTTTCAATTTAAATGTTTGTATTTAAGCGAAATTTAATTGAAGCAAGAGCACAGGTAACAGTTGAAACACATGAAACTTTCAAAAAGTGTTCACACGTTTGGCCACCACTGTACACTGTGAAAAAAATCTGTAACCATTACAGAAAAAAAAATTTGTAAAAAACTTTTCCTAGAAAATTTCTAGTAAATAATTACTAAAAATAGTGCTGTAAAACACATAATATATTTTTGTTAGCATTGCATGAATATATCATGTAGATTTACAAGACTATTTTATGTATCACACACAAGTATTGTTTCTGTAACCATACAAGAAAATTTTATGTATCCTATACAAGTAATGTTTCTGTTACTTTACACGACTAATTTATGTGTCCTATACAAGTAATGTTTTTGTAACTTTACAAGACTATATTATGTACCCTCTACTAATAATGTTTTTGTAACTATGCGCGACTAATTTATGTAGCCTACACAAGTATTGTTTCTTAGAAAATTCATCTTTAATTTAATAAATGTTGGCAAGTTTTTTTTCCCCAACTTGCAATTATGTTGCCAAAAATTTTTTGCGAACCAACCAATAAATGTTCCAGAAATATAAATTCTTGGATTAACGTTTTGGTTTGCCACAAAAGACTTGAACGTTTTACAATTCAAATCCCTTGTGGTAAACTGAAACAAGCAAAGAATGCATGATTTTCCTATTTCCAGTACATAATGAATAGATACACAAGAAGTTTTCGGCAACAAATACATATTTAAAAAATATAATAAATGTTAATTATAAGTCTAAAAAACTGAAAACGCTAAAAAAAATAACTCCACACTAACTCACGAAGCTGTGGGAATAAATTAAAACTTAAAATTACTAAAATTAGTTGAGATATATTTATATAGAAATATCGTTTCATTTTATATAACACTTTCAAGACAGAATTAGAAATTTTGTTTGTAACTAGGGATTTCAGCTAATGCTTGCAGTAAAAATGCAATACTGAAAAAAAAAACTAAAAAAATGCAATACTGAAGATTACTAACATAATGTACACAAATAGTAATGATATAACTCCAGTTACAAATTTCATATTTATTGACAAGCAAAACATTTTTGCCCTAATGGACCAAGACATTTCTTCTTCCTGTACAAGATCAGCATGTGGTGTTTTCAGTCTTCTGTATATTCTTCATACATCGCGAGAATTTTTTGCATCCTTAAAAAAACCAATTTGTTAGAGAATTTAAGAAATTAGTTGTATACATATCACAAGTAAAGAAATTGAAGAGTACAGGGGAAAAACCGATTGATTTTGTAGAGAAGTTTAATTAGCAGGCCACTTACTCGATGATAGCGAGTGATCGCCTAAACTTGTTTAAGGAAATCAGTTCCTACCACAGAGATCATAGTTAAAGTAATAAAGTGGCAGATCACGTGACCTCCAATGCTAACGACAGGACGCGCAAGGAGCTCCTAGAAGAGCCCCAACGAAGCCAGTGTTGTAGGTCACGTGAGCTTCCACTCTAATACTTTAACTAATATCTCTGTGGCTCCTAGCTACCAACATTAAGGCGATTGACAATCCTGACGCTTGGACTAAGCGAAGAAGAAAGAGAGAAAGCGTTTTTCTGCTGCCAATGTAAAGCCTCGGTTTCCTCGGAGTCCGTCAGCAGTTTTAAGCGGTCGGACTTAAGGGGTCACAGGAGTCTTTAAAATGTGCAAAGAAGGTACTACAAAACATAGTTTGATCTTTCGTGTCATTTTTTTAACTACTCAATGTATAAGTATAATTTTTGTATATGTAATTCTACAAGATTTATTTATTATAAAATAAGTTTTAAAATTTATGAATCTTTAGCCAAAACTAAAATAAATGATATTAAACATGAAGCTATTTGAACACATTGTGATTAGGCTTACGCGGCAAATTGTGAGGTCAAAATTGAAAAAATGACCAAGAAAATGACTTTATATTGTACAAATATGTGCAAACAAAGACTTATACCTAAATTCTCAGCTCAATTTTAATTAGAAATTATTTTTTAAAAAATTTAAAATCAAAATTTTAAAATTTTTATTAATTTTTTTAGAAAAAAGTTCTTAAAATAATTTCTAATTCAAATTGAGCTGAGAATTTAGGTATAAGTCTTTGTTTGCACATATTTGTACAATATAAAGTCATTTTCTTGGTCATTTTTTCAATTTTGACCTCACAATTTGCCGTGCAAGCCTAATCACAATGTGTTTAAATAGCTTCATGTTTAATATCATTTATTTTAGTTTTGGTTAAAGTTTCATAAATTTTAAAACTTATTTTATAATAAATAAATCTTGTAGAATTACATATACAAAAATTATACTTATACATTGAGTAGTTAAAAAAAATGACACGAAAGATCAAACTATGTTTTGTAGTACCTTCTTTGCACATTTTTAAGACTCCTGTGACCCCTTAAGTCCGACCGCTTAAAACTGTTGACGGACTCCGAGGAAACCGAGGCTTAAGCCAAGCAGACAATTGCGGGCGTCCGCCTAATAAACCAATCGGTTCTTCCCCTGTACTCTTCAAATGTCTCCGCTTGGCGGACATTGGCGACCGGAAACCGGTTTTTCTTATGGTTCTTCATTTGCGGTACAAACGTGTGACTCGTTCCACTCAACTCTGGCGTGAATTAGGGTTGTCGCGAAAGATAAACAAAGCGAGTAACTGGCTTACTTTACACCAGTTTAGGCGATTTCTCGCTATCATCCCCAAAGAGGGTATTAAGAAAATCCTTGTACAAAATCAATATTTAAAATTTTGTTCAAATATTTACTTTTACGGACGGAAATCTCCACGGTATCAGTACCCTGTTTTCATTTTTTTTCTATTTAAAAGAATTGACTAAAAAGGCGTAGGATCAGGTGTAATAATTAAGTGGGTCAAGGATATTGCAGTTTGCAAATTTGGGTAAAGTAGGTAAATTTATAAAAAACAATTACAATTTTTTCAATAATATTTTTTCAATATTCAGGAAATTTTTGAATAAATAAGTTATGCAAAAAAAGATGTTATAATTTTACAAATAAATCACAATTTACATCTACTTTCTTAAAACTTTATCACCTTTATAACACACTAACCTCACAAACACAAATATTTATTAGTTACCTAAAAATATTTTTTTGGAAAATTTATTTTTGCCACTAAAATTTCATTTTACAAAATTCAAATCCATTTAAGGTATTTATATAATTATAAAGAAATGAAACTTTTGTTCCAAAATTTAGTTCAAAGCAAAAAAAAATCTTAATAAAGAATATATTCTATCAAAGGAATGTTTATCAGTACCTCTTTAGTATAAAAACTAACAAAAATATTCAATATGTTTAACATAAAAAAATACAAACACCTGAAAAATCAAACAAGAAGTTTTAATGGAACTAAAATAGACTACTTTCCTGTTACTTAAATACTTACTGAAATTCTTACCGCAAAACAAGTAGAAAAATCCCCAAACACAGCATCCAGGTTATATCCCAAATTTTTAAAAGAAAAATATCGATTAGTTGCGTTAATTTTATTTCATTTTGAATTTAATTATACATTTAAAAATAAAAAAAACATGAAAGTACTCCAAACTGCTCCAAAAAAATGAAAATTAAACCCGACCAGATTTCTTATTAAACAGAGCGTTTCTTAGAACGGCACCCCCAGTGTTTAGTTCCCAAGTATGCTTGGTACCCATTTTATCGACTCTCTCACGGGATGAAAGGATGGGTCAACTCGCCCAATCCGAGATTCGATCCTCGAACCCGCAGCGTGGCAATGCAAATCACTACCACTAAGCCACTGGGCCTCCTGGGGACTACATATTACATAAGTTATAAATACAGCAAACACAATATCCATACAAAACCAAAAAGGAACTTTAAAAAAATCAAATTGCTTATTCTTTGTTTAATAAACATAGCTGACTTTCGACTAATTTATCACCAATCGCAAATTATATTTTGTTTATAATTACTCCGCGAAACTAAACACGATCAAAAAAGCAGTAATCCTATTGTTGTGTAAAATTCTACCCTACTATCTCGCAAACAGAACACTTTTCATGGTATATTCACGAAATTTTCATGAACATAAAAACATTAAACAATCATTAACAATGCTGGATACCCTAATAAGAATTATAAATAGAATAATTGAAAAAAATATTAGTACTTACCTATTTTTAAACGTGTGTTGCGAAAAAATTTAAAATGGCGATTTGCGACTTAAATTACGATCGAGGTCAAACTTTAGTTGTCGATGCGCGCGCAACTTCATGTAGAAGAAGATGATTGGCTGGAAGAAATTGAAAACACTAGACATTTCTTTGTAACTGTAGAAACGAAGATTTCTTGTCCGAATTACAAAAACTTATTTTGTAAAATTGTTTATTTCTGTAACATTACTAAAATAAATTCTGTATGTTTACAGTATTTTTTTCTCAGTGTATATAAAACTGAAAAATGTGACACACATATCTAGGTTCTTTAAGCAGTCGTCTGAAATCGTTAGGAAGAAAACAAAGTTTTCAAAAGTGCAATTAGTTAAAATTGTTAGTGGTCTTTTTTATATTTAAACAGATGCTATAAAATGATTTTGATTCTGAGTGTACTTGAAAGCATATTTAATGAAATAAAATCGAAGTCTATAGATCAAGCATCGATGAATGACAGATAACATTTCGCTATAGCATTGAGTTTTTTAAATACATGATGCAGATGATTTTTTTTATTCAATTTTACTTACAATACCCCACTTACTATTTGAATTTGAAACTACATTTTTCTCGTTCAATTTCCTTGATTTATTTACAATCTCTTTGAATAAGAGTGATTGATTTACAATCTCTCTAATAACTCTTTGAATTTGGATTCTATTTGACTTCAAATAAATCTCTTTTTTTTTTCATTTGCGTTATTTTGTTCGTAGACTTGCGGCCAAATGTAAATTAGCTAAAATTGTTGGTGGCCTTTTTTATATTTAAACAGATGCTATAAAATAATTTTGATTCTGAGTGTACTTGAAAGCATATTTAGTTAAATAAAATCTCACTCTATAGATCAAGCAACGATGAATGACAAATAACATTTCGCTATAGCATTGAGTTTTTAGATGATGAGGCAGTTTATTTTTATTCAATTTTCTTAGATTTACTTACAATACCCCATTTACTATTTGAACACTGCATTTTGGACACTACATTTTTCTCGTTCTATTTCCTTGATTTACGTACAATATCCCTATTAACTTTTTGAATTTGGTTTCTATTTGACTTCAAATAAACCTTTTTTTTTCCATTAACGATTTTTTTTTCGTAGACTTGCGGCCAAATCTCTTAGACGGACAATGACATCTAGGAGGTTTGCCAAACGAGCTGACATAAAAAAAAGGCACTTTTTCACTGTAAGTTTGTTGTGGTGGCGAATTCTTTCTATGACCTGGATTAAAGCCACTTTCCTTTTGATAGAGGAGATTCCAACTTCGATCGATATAAGAACTGTTTAGTAATAATGACAAGCTGCTATCGTCTAAGAAGTTTTTTTTAAATAATAACTAATTTAAATTAAGATATTCCATACGTTACCCCATAAATTTGTAAATGGTGTTTCATTATATTATCAAGTTAGAAATAACTGAATTTTAAACTGAAACAACTACCACATTATAACGGTACAAAAGTACGATGTATCTCATCAATGGCACTTGTGTTGTTCCAGTGAGACATTAACTCAACAAAACAACTACATTATAATAAAAACGCGTATCAGAAACTTATTTTTTATATTTTCCAGTTTATGCATTTTATTTTGTGCATGCGTTTTACTTGCTCTTATTCTCGGCTCTAAAAAATTACGTCTAGAATAATTAGAAAACAAATCCTTGAGTAAATAAAGATATATAATCTGAGGTACAAGAAACATGTTATTTGTTTCTACTTGTATTTATATTAAGTGTGACAAAATATTTTATATGCGTCTTCATAGTTGCACAGAAAATTAAGTGCTGTTAATCACGCAATTTTTAATGAACTGTCACAGAACATATTACCTCATAGCATGTACTTATTTATCTCTCCTATTTACTTATCTTAGATTAACCCTAAATGTTTTGGTAGTCGGTAGTATTTTTCTTAAGATACCATTACTTTTTTTTTGTCTTTAAATGTAGTTCAGTTCTTACACAAATGATTTAAGAATCCAGGCGCGCAACCACGGGGGGGGTTTTTAGGGTCAGAACCCCCCCAGAACCCATATTATAGTCAAATTTTATTTTATAAACAATAAAAAAAAATCGAAAGTGATGAAAAAAATTCCACAGAGAAACACTATTTCACTTGCCGCCAACAAAATAAGAAACTGTAGGGATGGCGGTTTTTCAGAAAAAAAACGATGTTTCAAAAACCGGTTTTTCGGTTTTATTGAACCTTAAGACTGGCCTTATGAAAAACCGGTTTTTTGGTCGAAACCGTGGCACAAAAAACCGGTTTCGGTTTTCCATCCCTAAAGTGTTTCAAATATGGGTGGCGGGAAGTATAAATCTGTATAAAACAAAATGTTTCTAACGAAACTCTTTTCTAATGTGAAGGGGGGGGGGGGGGGTTGAAAAAAAAGCGTCAGCTCTGATAAAATGACATGTCTTGCCAAATTTATTCATTTTTTTTCGTTTTTTATGAGTTGCTCAAATATTGTGCATTCAAAAAATCAGTAAAGGTCACGGTACTACGCAATGATTAAGATAAGAAATAACAGAAACTGTCCCCCCCTCCTCGGATACTATTTTAAAGCAATAATACGCGTTATCTTTGGATTACTGTACTTTTTTCACCGTTTTATATTTTTAAGGTTTTCATTTCGCGCCTTTTCTATGTAATTTCTACTTTAAAGTACCTGAAGATATGAGTATGTTTGTTGGGAAAGGCACTTTTTTTCTCTCTTTTTACTGTTTTGTATGAATGTACCATAGATTGTAAAACCATGCGCTATCATACACTATCACCCCCATAGTGGGCTATAGCATTTAAATACCACTTCGCAGTTTACAATACTCGCCGCCAACCAAATTAGAGCATGAAAGGGATTAAGGGATGTCGTGTTTTCAGAGAAACCGTGTTTTTGCCACGCCGTTCCATCCCTAAAGTGTAACAAATAATACTGGCGGCAACTATAAATCTAAATAAAAGAAATTCTAACTCTTGTAATGTGGAGGAGAGGTAGGGGGGATAAAAAAAAAGCGAGGCGCCGAGCTTTTTCTTTTTTTTTTATGAGTTTCTTTAATATGGTGTATTTGCAAATCAATAAAGGTCATGAGATTGCGCAATTTTACAGGAAATGAATTCTTTCTTTGTTAATAAAGTGTGGTGGGGTGGCGTCTGTAAGTCGGCGTTTTTACTCTGAAATCAAAGAAATTCTACTCGCCACGTGCTAAAGATGAATATTCCCCCCCATCGTTCTATTTGGTTGTTAAAATAAGTTTATGCAGGAACTTTTTCACGCTTTCTCTTTAGAAAAATTGTACGATTAGAGGAGGATATCAAAAGACAAAGATTGGTTTCTACATTTAATCAATAAGTAAGTTCTAATTTAAACTATCATTTCTAGTAATCGATTCAATTTATTAAAAATTGTATGTTATACGTTAACATTTTGTGTTAAGTTGCTGTACTTACGATACAATATTTATAATGGTGGTACTTTAACGAATTGGGAGAATGTATGAGATAGATGATAAATTTAATTTTTATAATTCCAGCCTGCGCTCCAAGAGCGGCATTCAGTTCCAGTTGATGAGATGAGAACTTAATTGAAAATTTAAATATGACTCCTCGCGTAGCTTTAGTGACACAATAATTCATACTAAACTTAAATAACCTTAATTTAATTTCATCATAATGATTTCCAAAATTTTGATGTAATATTTTTAGTTTAAAAATATATTTTAGAATGGTTACATGAAGGCTTTCATGCCAAATACTTTTTTTTTTAATATCTATTTTTCATTCTTAAAAACAATAAAAGTATCTTAAGATATGATAAGTATGCAGAAATCTGAGGAGATTATTTTTCTCTATTTTTTTTTTGTCTGAATGATAAATATAAATATCCAGGAATGGCTGCTTTGTTCTGTTTTTATTTTATTATATTTTAATTGTTTTTTAATATTCAAAACATGTTTTGCATAAATTGGTTGCTATTTTTACATAACTTCATAAATGCAATTTTTTTTTATTTGTTTTACTTCAGAGATTCGCCGGTACGACATCGTAAATTTTATCCAAAGGAGGAAATACGTAGCTTCGTTGAAGTTTGAAATATTAAATCATTTAATTATTTTATTATTGAGCTTTAACTTTTTAATGTCGTATTTAATTTATAAGTTTTGTTTCTACAAATTACTACGCAATTAGTTAAATATTCAGATTTTTTTTTACAAATTAAATAAATAACTGCCGACCTATAAACGGCCTGTGCAGCCAAAATGTCCGACGAATACCCCGTGTAAGGGAGAGCACGCTAAATATCCTTCAAAGTCCTAACGCTGCGTACGATGTCGCCCTTACCAATTGCGTTGGATACCTATTCAGGTGTCGGCTCGTCACTTGACTATGGTTCTAAAATGCAACGCCCGTCGCAAATAGCCCTCGAGTAGCTCTAGTGCGACGATAATTCAAACCTAACCTAACAAATTTAATAAATGTTAAATTTATCTTTACACTAATCTATTCTTAAAAAATGATATTTAATATTTGGAACTTATCATTTAATTTCTGTACAACTAATCAGGAGATTTAAATTATCCAAGCAATTAAATTTTCAGTTATTGTATTCTATAATTAATGGGAATGTTTCTTATGATAAAACGTTCTACGATTTCTTTGATAGCTTCGTATTCTTTCCGTACTACGATTTCATTGATTGATTCGGTTTCAACTGATGATAAGAATGCGGTAAAGGAACCTTTTATTTTTGTATGCAAGTTTTCTTTAATAAATGATTAAAACATCCAACAGTAAAGCAGGAAGTTGACATTAAAAAAGAAATAAAATATTCTTAGAAGATACCAAATACGTTCGAATACCAAAACAAAAGTAATTCGAGAAAAATGAAAACAAAACCGCGGAGCTGTTGCCAGATCCGAAGTGAAACAATCCCATTGATTTGTTCCTATTGCACTAATTTTTTTATTTAAAAATAAAACATTAATTATCGATTAAATAATGCAATCAGTAGTTTTGTAAAATGAAAACTAAATTAGTATGTAATAATAAATTAATAGTGCCATGAATATTACCATGACAAATTTTAAAATAATTTAAATTAAAATAAAGTGAATTATAAATAATTTTAATCAACTTTTTTCATTAATTAATTAAATAATTAAATAATTAATTAAATAATTAATTAAATAATTAATTAAATAATTAATTTTAATTAAATAATTAATTTTAATTAAATAATTAATTTTTAATTAAATAATTAATTTTTAATTAAATAATTTATTTTTATTAAAAAAATTAACTGAAACATAATTTTGAAAAATTTAAACCCCCCCCCAGAAATTTTTTCTAGTTGCGCCCCAGTAAGAATCAAGTAGAGAATAAAGGCACTTTTAAAAACATCTTATCAGTTCCCATAATTAATTTGAAAGTTTATGATAAACATAAATAGGTATTTTTTCGACCGAGACATTATTAAATTTTCAAATTTTTAATTCTTTGGGAAAATCTAGTAAATGAGAATTAAAGTGTATAGTAAAGTAAAAAGTGTTAAAATAAACCTAGATAATGGTCACACTATAATTTGAGGTTCTGAAAAGCATTTTCTTCAAACGTGTCGCTTTATCTGATCCCTTTTACTTTTGTGAATTTTTTTGCTTTACTATTCATTCACTTGAAAGGAAGGTGTAGATATAAAATTTATCTCTAAAAAACACTATATCGAGAATAATAAGATAAAATATGAAACTACTATGTATTTATTAATTTAATCTGAAAATATCTTTGGATGAAAGAACAAAATGTTTCTCCTGTAATATTTATTTAGAGATAGTAAAATATTATGAAAGGTAATATTTGTTTTATGTTCAGCCTTTGTGCCTTCGCTATACAATTTTGTATTGCCTAGTCACGAATTTTTTTTCAAAAGAAACAGTTTAAACTTGTTGTTTAATAAAGTTCAATATAAGAACTTTTTTTTTTAATTTAGATTAGTTTCGCTATTAAAGTAATTTCTTCAATATCCTCCTACGACTTGTTATCCATTTAGATGGATATTTTGTTTTACGTTTCTGTAACTGCTCAACTTCAAATTTTAAACACTGAAACGGGTAATAGGTCCGAAAAAATAAATGCAAAAATTCTTCTTCACCCCACAAATTTCACGAAATAGTTACATGGCACTCAACAAATTTCCAACAAGAATACTGTTCAAAAATTGCATGGAAACATACTTTTTGAATCGATATTTGTTTGAAAATGTGGTTAGATAGACATAGATATTTGTATGATTTTGCTGCAGCTTGAAACCGATATTCAAAAATGCTGCAAGAGCCTATTTATATCGTGGCTTTGGGCATCAGATCCGTAAAAAGATGACTACTACACTGTAATTTTTTTTAAAATATGTATTTTGTAGTTCAAAAACTCAAGTGTCGGTCCTAATCTGCGCTGAATGTTGGCACTGGTACCCAAATCTTTCTAAAACGCATGGCATTAAAACAATTATAAAAAGTTGGTTTTCCATGTACAAACAGTCAACTTTTTTCTTTTTTTAAAGCAATTAAAACTTTTCCTTAAATCCATCAGATTTGAAAGACCATCATCTAGTTATTAATAAAATGAAAGAATCCCCATCCATGCAAAACATACACTCTTAAAACAAAGGAGTGGAAGCCACTTCAATAGGATAAGTGCATTTTCTACACTGGAAAGGAGTGAAAATTAACTCAGAATAAATTAAAATCACTCGTTTGGAGTTATCTTGTCGGAGTTTTAACTAAACAAAAGAGTGAAATCCACTCGAATAGGATAAGTGCATTTCCGACACTGAAAAGAGTGAAATTTAACTCAGACTGAGTTAAATTCACTCGTTTGTTTTGAGAGTGTATACAGCCTTGTACAGCTGCGGAAATAAAAAAAGTACCACTAGTGATTATTTCAGCCATTAGTCACCCTATAGAATCGGACCTTTTTGAGATTGTGAACAATTAACGTTCTGAGTTAATTGCATGACACAAAATTTGCACAAGGGGCCGTCTTCATATTAAATATGTTACGAACTTTGAAATTTCCAATAGCAACACCCAATTTTAATAACTTAGAAATGTTAAGCACTCTTGAAAACCCTTAAATCTGAGTTTTTGTTACATTTCGATGAATATTTGACGAGTTATTCAATCGAATCACTTGTGGACCTTTTGGGGATCATCTCTAAAATGACAAGCGCAGTCTAGTTCTTCCTTTTGCAAGGCCGTCTTTATTTATCAATTACACATAATGTTATACACAGTCCCCTGAAGGGTAATTAAAAAGTATTTTGGGATTTACTCAGCAAATTATGAATAAAAAATTTTAAAATTTGGGATTTCGCTTAAACTTCCTGTCTTAAATGCATTTCTATAAAAATATTGAGGGGTTTCTATTCATATTTTTTTAAAAAATTAATATAATAATTATTAAAAAATATAAAAATTGTTTTAAATACCCCACTATTGAATGCATTTTGTTTGGGTTATTATAATTTCTTTTCAGTAAAAAATTCGTTTCATTATCTTAATTATTTATAGATTGAGATAGTTTTTTATGTGCAACTCATTTAACATTATGGGACCTAAACTTTGCATGTCTCTAACTCCCCTAATAATGCTTAAAAACTAACAAAATTTGGCATTTCGTATTAACATAGGTCATAGATTTGAAATATGGACTCAAAAAGGGGTGTTACTATTGGAAATTTTCAAGTTAGTAACATTTTTAATATGAAGATGACCCCTTATGCAAAATTTGTGTCATGCAATTAACTCAGAATGTTAATTGTTTACAATTTCAAAAAGATCCGATTCTATAGGGTGACTAACGGCAGAAATAATCACTAGTGGTACTTTTTTTATTTCCGCAGCTGTACCAATATAGCTCGTTTAGTCATAATTTCCTAGAAAAATGTTGTTCCCCAAAATTCGCTGGAGCGTAACTGAAGGCCAATCGCATGCCATTTTCATAAACTCGCACGAGAATATGATTCACTGGCCTTTGAAAAATAAATTACCGTGCTATGTTGATGCTATATATTGCTTAGCGTAATTCGTTCATATAGCAATATGTACTCATATTTAGATTGTATGCGTGTGTCTAGCGGTTATTTGTAATGGGAAAGGAATTGTTATATATTTAAACAATCCTGAAAAACCAGAAAGTTAATCAACATCGGTTGGAAATAGCATGGGAACTAAAAAGTGTGATGTTTGTGATATCTTTCAACAAGTGTTATTTTTTTTTACTGTTCTTTTTAGAAAAATAACTTGATTTTAACTTTGCTTTTTATTTTGCCTTAAGCTTTCAAAAAAATGAGAATGCTATAAGGGCTGATTGAAATGGCATGTAGAAACTTAAAAATGTGCTTTAACAATTTTGAATAACTATATTAAAAAATTGATTAATTAGTAACATGTTATACTTAATTATATATTAACAATATTTTTAATATTAAATTACTTAATTTCGAAGAACTTAAAAATATTATTTTTAAAAATCATCCAATTGAAAAATAGATGAAAACTTTAGTTTTAAAACTTTATCGAAATAATTTCAAGTAAAAGTTAATTTTCTATTTAGTGATAAACGATGTGAAAATGTAGTGACTTAAAATTGAACAAAAAAAAAACTTAATTTCAACTCACAAATTAAATTTCACTAAATTTTCCTATCCAATCCAAAAAGTTTCGAAATAATTCTGAAAATTATTCTCCTAGTTAATAAAGGAATGGGAAGAAAAAAACAAGAACATTCTTTATTTATCCCTTTTCGACTGACGATCAGGTGGCGCTGATTAAAATTTTGAGACTAAATTTGAAGTTTTATAGAAAAAATGCGTGAAACAGCATCAATGCCACCAATTCCTTAAAAACAAAGCCAATTTTTATACAAATAACGAATGGTACAAGTCAGCTGCTTTGGTTTCGATATTTTTTTAAAAGCTTGAACATTCTCTTTAACACCCGCACGATCGTGCGAGCCCGGTCGGAAAGGGATATACAGTATTTACCTAAAATTCACATCACGCGACTTTTTTCTCCCATGTGCCCACTCAATTATATATCTTCGTGTCACGTGGATGAGTGTCACATGTAAGAATTTAGCTGAGTGTTTGTTCATGAACTTTATATTTATTTGCTAGAAAATTATATTTAAACAGGCCAGTATATTTCTTTTAAAATATAGTGTGTTGCAATGTTAGTAAATTTGTGTTTATTCAACTGTTTATGGCAATTTTATTAAGATTCTTAAAATTCTCGAACTTCAAGTATACCTCTGTATTGTATTTAGTTATTAGATAGTCGAATTTTCCAATGTAGTCATTTGAAACTTGAAATATGTTCTAAGCAATAAAATTCAGATTTATCCTAAGTGTTTTTCGTTAATAACGACTATAAGTAAATAAAAGACAGGTTAAATTTTAAAATGAATTTATAAAACTGCAAAAGCGCAATGGTAAAGACTCATAGCAATTTAGGATTTCAAATACTTATTTTTTTAGTGCCAGAAAAGAATTTAAAAGGGTTTGGGGACAAAATATCGCGGCCGAAATATCGCGGGCCAAAATATCGCGGCCAAAATATCGCCGTCCGAAATATCGTGCGCCCAAAATATCGCGTGCCCAAAATATCGCGGGCCAAAATATCGCGTGCCCATAATATCGCGTGGCCAAAATATCGCGTGCCCAAAATATCGCGTAAAGTATATATGGAGTGTATTTAATGGATTTTTAGGTGTTTGGCAGTGGGAAGGGGTTCGATGGTAAAATGATATTGCACTACTTACTTATTCAATAATTTGTGGTGAAGTTCTGTTTTACGAAATGGATCCTAAATTTTTATTAAAATGTATTTTAAGCCATGTATTTTTATCCCTTATTAATTATGACAATGTAATCACGAGTTAAGTTCAATGGGTTAAGGTTTTTTTTATTTGAACTTGATTTTTATTAATACCATTAATTTTTTTTAAAGAATTCAGTTGGGGTAATTGTAGTTTAAAAAGTGTCTGAATTTTAAAAATTAGTAATTATTTAACGAAAATGTAGGCGATGTTTGATGCGTTATCTTTCTGTACTGCTCTTTAAAAAGAGACTCGTTTTTAATAGGAGGATTAGTTTAGGGTTATTTCGAATGTGATTTTGGGAATGGGAGGAAGTTGAAATAGTACAAACATTATTATTATTTATATATATATATATTAATTTTTTAAGTGCATTCATATAAAATTATGTAGCAACTGAATAATTTGCTTACTTTAGTGAACACTTAAAGAACAAAAAATAAGTTGATTAATTAATTGCAGCCGAACTCGTTTATAGCGAGTCCAGATTATACGAGTACCCGGATTTATCGAGGAAAGCAAGATTATTAGGTTGGTCCAGGGGCCCGGATGGCCGAGTGGTTAGCATCGCAGGCCAGCAGTCTGCGTGCTGTTATGGGTGCGGGTTCGATTCCCACCTTCGTCCTGGGTGTACTTCCTTTCTCTATGACCGTAAAAAATGAATAAGAAGATTGGTTATGTTGTTCAACAGCTTATTTGTAGAAGCAGTGTGAGGAAAGGGTTCTTCATTGTCATACTGATTAGATAGATGGTTCGAGGTTCAATCTTCGACTTTAAATTCGTAGATAAAGTTTGCTAAATTTTATTGGTTGATGTCTAAAGCGGAAAGTTATAACTTTTGAAAAGAAGGTTAGATATTTAAGCTAGTTTGAAGATGGAGCTAAAAATATAGATATTTGCAAAAGTATGGATTGTCGTCTAACACTGGTTCAAAGCTGTTAAAGAACAAACCCATGTTGAAGAAAGCATCCAATTACGATAAAACTGACCGTGAAAGTAAGAAGACCGTAAGGATATTTATTTCTTTTTTAAGATATGTACTCGTTTTTTTACAAGCACTTGGATTTAACTTACTCGTAGTTAATGTTGCGGTCCCTTCGTGCTCGTTATAAATGAGTGTAAATGTATTTTGTTTTTAATATAATTAATATAAAAATAGTTTCATAGTTAGGACCAGAGACTATTCTTCCATAAGGCCTGGTCCTAGGGCCCCCAAATTTTAGTGGCACCTAAATTTCAATTTCCATTATGCTAAATACCGAAAAAACCCAAAATATCAGTAAGTAAAAAAAATCTGATACTCCACTCTGTTTTTTGTTCGACTTTGACTAAGAAATTGACCTAACGTGATAGTTTTGATCAATGTTTATAAGGAAGCTAATAAAATTGTAGCAAATATCTGATACATAGGTCAAAGAGCACCATCATTTCTGGAAATCACAAATAAAAAAGTAAAGGGGCCCCCAAAATCGGAGGAGTATGGTTTTCTAGGTCAGGCCCTGGTTAAGACTATTATACACTGTTAAAAATAATAATTCAATGTTGATTTAAATTGTACAAGGTTGATTTAAAGGTGTGATTTAAACTGTTCTACATTTATCCGCCAGTCTGTGTTCTGCTAATATCTTACACTTATTTTGCTTATTTAGATAAATTTATTTAGAAAGATTACCCCTCTCTTAATCTTTCTGAATAAATTTATCTAAATAAGCAAAATAAGTGTAAGATATTAGCAGAACACAGACTGGCCGATTTATGTAGAACAGTTTAAATCACACCTTTTAATCAACCTTGTACAATTTAAATAAACATTGAATTATAAATGAGTTTAAATGTAAAGAAAGAAGGGAACATTTCGCTTTCCCGAAATACGAGCTTTTCTTGGGAGGGAAAATAGTAAGGCATATAATAGAATGGTCTACTTTTTCTGCTAAATGCGTGACGGCGGCTTTCAGACAGAATTGTCAAGGTACGAATGTTTCCCCCCGTCTGTTTATTTTTCTAAGTATCACATTATAAGCTCCGCAATTACATGTATCTACGAAAAAGAGGGGTTTTCAAATAAATCATGCTAACTGCCAAGCAAGTTGGATCCCTCAGTCCAAACTCTTTTGTGTTTTGACTGAATGGGTTCTACAACAATGACCAACAACGTCCTTCTCCTCGAAGGCAGGGCCGTATTTCTAAATAGGCTGAGTAGGCTGTAAAATTTTGGGGGCGGCAAATTTTGCCACCAATTAAAACGGTATTTGGCAATAATTTTTTTAAATAAATATAACAATATTTTTAAGAAAGAAAAATATTATTTACATTAAATTAATGTGTAAACCGCAAACTTAATATTAAGAAGCAAACATGGCCTCTGGGAATTCAAATGCACTCTCTCCCCCACCCGCCCTCGATTTGGAAGTTGAAAGAAAAATAGTAGAACAGTTTAAGAAATTCGCCTCGCTTTCAAAAAAGAATGTAAAGGTACATAGATAATTCTAACACAAATGTGTAGACAGAAGAAAAAAAATAGTCAAGAAAACTATATCTGGGATATCTTACAACGGAAACGGGTAAGAAAAAACGCCATTCAGACGCCAAACAAAAAAAAGCACAAATAAATTCTTTATTTCAAATGCAATCGTCAACTTTATTTATTTTTATTCCATTTTCTTTTGCTATGGTGCCATCTAGTCCCAATGAGGTAACAACTTAGTTCATACCCAGATCTTCTTCGAAGGTTACTGCTTTTTTTTTTTGTATTTACATAAGGATTTCAGTGAAAATTTTGTTTTTGCATTATAATTCGGAAGAAATCAATAAAAGTAGGCGTCCCTGTAATTAAATTGTAATTGCTTTTGGATCAATTTAATGTGCTTTGATTGTGTATCACATTGTTCACTGTAAAGTAATTGTGTTGAACAGAAGTGCATATCGTCGAATTAGAGCTACTTTTAAGGGGAGAAGGAGAACATTAATTGTTAGCGACAGCAAAAAGGAGCAATTCTTAGTATTGATTTCGAAGGGCTCTAAAAAATTTATAAATTATGTTTCAAGAAAACAAATTGTACCAAGTTATAAATTGTACTTTTTTATTATATTTACACCTAAGAATCTTATTATTATTATTTTATGGAAAAAAGACATCTCTTGAAACATACAATTAGGAATTTTCAAAAATACAATTATTTTTCGGTACCATTTGTACAAAAAATATACAATGAACGTACGTAAAACTTGTTTCAAATGCAAGTAAACAGTTGAATTTATATTGGTCGCCTGTTTTTTTTTTTTTTGCCTAAAATATTTTTTAAATTTTATTAAAAAAAAACTTATATTCCAAATTCATGGAAATTCTGATTTTCAAAGCAGAAAAATGTAAAATAATAATAAAACATTTTTTTAAATTTGTAAGACTAAATGAGGTGACCTAAATAGATCTAAAATGGTTTTATAACACACAAAAAAAACCTATTAAGAAATATTTAATAGATTTAGAGAAAAGTGTACCGATGTGATGAAAAGTATAGTTTTGAGAATAATGCGGAAAACAAATACAGTCGATTCTGTTAACACGAACTCGAAGGGACCACCGAAACATTTCATGTTAACCGAATTTCATGTTAACCATCATCAATTTTTTCTTACATTGTACCAGTGAATAGTTTTAAAAATCAGCATAAAAAATTCTTATTTTATAATATTATACACCAATAATACAAGCATACAGATACAATTAATAACTTAAAGGGGCGTGGTACATTTGTTTATTTTTATAATTTTAATTCTTTATACGAATTAACCGATCGATACAAAATTGGTCTCATTCAATAGATCGGGCTTCCATCTATTAGAAAATACTGGTTTAAAAAATTCTATTTTAGTTAACTATATGTTCCCCCCTTAAAGCGCAGTGCGCATTGGAAAGCAATATAAGTGTCATCGCTGGTTGTTGTACCATATCAGTTACACCTTATGCGGCCAGGGTAAGTGAGGATGGCCGACCCGGCAGCGCGACGGTTAGGAAGCTAGCCTTTGAAGCATCTGGCTGCGGGTTCGAATCCTGTTCAGGCATGGATGTTTGTGTTTGTCGATTATATGCGGAGAACTTGCTCGTTAAATCTGTTGGGTCCGAAAGTCCTGTGGGCGGTCGTGCACAGTTTCCCACGCACGGGTACAGGTAACTGGAGACTATTTCCCTCCCCTTCAGGGGCAGGCCTAAATTGTGGAAGTGGCGCGCGATAGATGGCAGCATCTGTCACGTATGTGTATGTGTGTGTTTGTGTTGTGTCTGTCTCACTTGACGAAGATTTATAAGCGGTTCTCTGACCAAGCACTTAAGCCTGAAAATATGTCTACCAACCAAGTGAGGAT
Source organism: Hylyphantes graminicola (assembly GCA_023701765.1). Taxonomy (NCBI): domain Eukaryota; kingdom Metazoa; phylum Arthropoda; class Arachnida; order Araneae; family Linyphiidae; genus Hylyphantes; species Hylyphantes graminicola. The sequence continues at coordinate 72,405,654 of CM043111.1, read as the reverse complement.
AGAATAACTTTTTGCTATTGTTTTTATAGCAATGTAAAAACTATATAATAAGCATATAACTTATGCAAGACTTTAGGTATTATATTGTAAATAGTTGTATTTCTTAGATTGTAGTTTACATCAGGGTCTTTAAGGGTGCAGAATGATCTGTTTTTATATAAATATAGAAGAGACTATTGTACACGTATAGTTGTCTTATAGTTAAAATAGGGTTATCAAAATTTTCTGGATCACAATTTAACATTCGAATCAATCTGTATTGAGTATTTATTAAAGATCTGATATTATTTATGTTGTCACCACCCCATGAGGATGCCGTATTGTATTATTGAATGTATAAACGAAAAGTATAATTGTTTTAAAAATGCTTTACTGAGACTATTTTTTAAATAATAAAATGCATAAATTCCAAAACGCAACTTATCCTTTAATTTTTTTTTACATGTAATTTCTTTTTCAATGTTTGATCGACATATAATCTAAGATATTTGATATTTTATACTCGGTTTATAAGAGGACATTAACAATTTAAAACATTTCCTTGGCATAAAATATTATATTTATAAGTTAAGTCTACTGCATGACCAGTGATCATATTAAAATTTATATATTTAGTTTTATCACTATTAATAATTAAGGTAGGCAAATACCCAAAATTCTAAAATTTTTACTATTACTTTAATCTTTTCCAAATTTGGCAGAGTGATTTCAAATATAATGAATAATACTATTTAGGCATTTTGTTTTATTTAAATATAATTTATTTATTTTAAACGGTGTTTCTCTACTAAAAATGAGGTTTACGCTAACAAGTCTACCACATTGAACTTTCATCCTATAAACATTAATTATGTGTTAAATTCTTCGTTTTGAACTGATGCATGCAATGACCCTTTAGAGTTACATACAAATTACAAGGAAAGAAGTTATTAAGAAAATTTTTATGAATTAACCCCCCAAAAAAGATTTTTTCGATTAACTTACACTTGGACATTTAAAAAAAAAATCTTGTATATTTACACCAGATGTTAGGGGTTCATGGCACAGATATATATTGAAATAGCATCTGTAAAAAATTTCAGGTAAATTAATGTAAAACTTTTTATGCTATAAGTGTTAGCGTAACCCCCTTTTTTTAGTTGAAAAACACCGTTTAAAATAAATCAATTATATTTAAATACAAAAAATTGCCCAAAAAGCATTGTTCATTATATTTGAAATCACTATGCCAAATTTGGAAAAGATTAAAGTAATAGTAAAATTTTTAGAATTTTGGGTACTCGCCTACCTAAAGTTATTTTGTTGATACCATTTTTTAACTTTTATTAGATCAGAGTTAAAATTTCCTTTAATAAGTTGTAGTTTTTACTTGAATATACCAAATTAGTATCATCTGAATATATGATTAATTTTCCAAATAATGATAGATTACCAAAATCATTTATAAAAATTATTAACAGCATAGGGCCCAAAATTGAGCGCTGATTGAACTCATTTAACTAATTTTATTTTAAGTCATTGCAACATGCCGCAAACACGCTTAGAGAAGCTAGATGAAACTCGAGTTGTTCTAAGGAATGTCAAACTGTTGTTTTACCAGTGTTTATGACCCGCCCACAAACCCAAAAACTACCGGGCAAGTTTTATTGAAAAAAACCATAAAAAACAAACAAACAATAAAACCCAGGCTCAAGTGTTGTTTTTTTTTTGGGGGGGGGGGGGTCAAAAGTATTAATAATTTATAACTTTTTTGTGATTTTTATAAGAAAAATATTTTTTGACCCTTTAACCAATGACAGTTATTGCGAACTTTATAAGGGAAGAGTGTAGGCTTTTTAGCCCATTACCCCGCTCACCAGAAGAGACAGTCACAAGAGACACACAAAGAAGTACACATAGACAAATAATAACATTTATTGACAAACATAAACATCCACGCCTTAACCGGGATTTGAACCCGTGCCCAGCAGCTCCAAAGGCTAGCACTCTAACCATTGCGCCGACGATCAGGCTATTAACCCTTTCAGTCCCAATCACAATTTTGCATCATTATTTTAGATTTTTTTTTTTCTGATCGTAAAGGGCCATTTATGATATCAAAAAGCCGTAACCCCAAAAGCACATCATAATTTCTTTAAACCTTTTTTCTATTGGAAATATTTTTTATTAACCCCAATAAATGTCATCCCTATTATTTTTTATAAATTATGATCAGAAACATGATGATGCCAAATGGTATGTATATCACACATTTTTAAAGAAAAGTCTTCCTTTTAGCTAAAATACAAATAAAACAAACTTTGACTCCATCGTACGCTTGAGCCCTGTCTGACAAAATGATACAATAGGGCACGAACTCGACTTGCACGCGTAAACAAACCTTTTATAAAAGAAGCCGGCTTTAACAAATATGTCTATGTGTTAAAGATGGTAGTTAACCTATAATTATGTTTAGCCTCTACGGGATTTCGAAAACTCAACACAAAGAAGCAGACACCTGTTCAGAGTCTCGGAGTTTTGAGTAAAAAGGGGGGGGGGGGTTAAAAGAAAAGTTCCTTTGTCGAAACGACAGAGGGGTTGACCCTTTCAGCCCAACCCCCCCCCCCCCCCCAGGTTCCATATACCTGCATGTCTGCGTTTTTCTTCCATAAACCGTTTTACTTAGATTTAAGTAGTGACCAATTGCTGTTGTTGGTGATGATAAAAAAAATATTTATTGAACAATAAGAATTACTTGTACTTGCTACTTAAACCATTGGCGATTTTTGAAATAAATTTAACGGAGAGTTATTTGACAGTAGTAATTGATACACTATTGAAACTCTTAAACACCTTTCGAAGAACTCCTAAAACCGCGTAAACTTTAACGATGAGTTTTTGAAAGAAAATTTATGTTTTACTAAATGGTCTAAATGAGTTCAAAACGTATAGAAATATTTCAATTACCCAACTTGGTAAAAAAATTCCATATATAATGATATGAATATGTAAAAATAATATAAAGGAATCGAATATGTTTAATTTTTAAAAAATAATAAAATTGAATCAATGCATTGAACATCACTTAAGTAGTGATAGATTTTCTTACAACCAGATTCAACTATTGATAACTATTTTGTCCAATCTGAAATAATAAACTATTTATAATATAACACTAATTTAAATGCTCAGAAACAACCTTGAAATTCATTCAAAAATAGACTTAGACAATCTTAATTATTTGAAAAGAAAATTAACCAGCACGAATAAGCCGCACATCGGACAACGCTTGTGATTTTTATAAAGAAATCGCGAATTTACAAAATAAGATACATTTTAATAATCTCTTTTGACCCAAATGAACAAATGTTAAAAATTAGTTTTGATTAAGAAAATTTTTTAAATAACTGTTTCAACCTTAATTATATATCCACCAATAATAAATACTCCCAAACAGACCACGCATATCGTATCAAACAAACCATACGTAACTTACCGTACAGCATATACATATAATATTATATACGCACTTTGTACAAAGCACTATACAAATTTACCATCTCATACCGATCACACACGAATCCACTTACTTTAGTCGACGCCATATTTTGGCCAAATTTAATAGGATTTATAAAAATCAAGTTCAAATATAAAACCTTGGCCCATTAAACCTACCTCGTGACTAAATGCTCATAACAAAAAAATGCATAAAAATGCATGACTTAAAATACATTTTTACAAAAATCCAGGCTCTAATAAGTATATGACAGTGATTGCGCCTTCTAGAAGGGAGAGTGTAGGCTTTACAGCCCATTACCCAGCTCGCCAGAGGAGACAGTCACAAGAGGCACACAAAGAAGGACCACACAAACACATAGACAAATAACAAAAATTATTGACAAGCAGAAACATCCATGCCGTTACCGGGATTCGAACCCGAGCCCAGCAGCTCCATGGGCTAGTACACTAACCACTACGCCGGCGGGCCGGCAAGGCTCTAATAGGTAAAACCGAACTTCATCACAATTTAATAGATAAGTAATACCATTTTACCAACGAGCTAAAAATCAAGTTCAAATATAAAACCTTAACCCATTAAACCCCCCTCGTGACTAAATAGCCATAACAAAAAAATGCATAAAAATGAATGACTTTTAATACATTTTTATAAAATCCAGGCTCGAATAGGTAAAACCGGAATTCATCACAATTTACTAGATAAGTAATACCATTTTACCATCGAACTCCCTCTCACTGCCAAACACCATAAAATCCACTAAATCCACTCCATTTTTACTTTACGGCGATATTTTGTCCACGCGATATTATGGGCACGCGATATTTTGGCCCGCGATATTTCGGCCCGCGATATTTTGGGCCCGCGATATTTTGGGCGCACGATATTTCGGCCGGCGATATTTCGGCCGCGATATTTTGGCCCGCGATATTTCGGCCGCGATATTTTGTCCCATTACCATTTAAAAGAAACAGCATGACTCAGTTTTATTCGTTTTCTGCTCTGACGTTGAAATTTGTTTACTGTCTCGAAATATCTATATTCCTTTTCAGTGTCTGTTCAAATTTTATTTGCATTGCTAAAGCTGGTTCTCAATTTATTACACATCCCCTGAAAATATGTGGTATATATACGTGCAATTTCGGTACGACGGATTGCTGTATAGAATGCCCGAGTGCGAATAAATACTTAAAATGAAGTCATTCATTTTAGTGTGCTGTTATAGCATTTTATAGCATTCAGAATCATCTCAAGAGAGACATAGACAGACAGAATTTTTACTGACATAGAGAGAAAAAGCACACTCACAGACGGGAAGACGAGAATCGAACCCGCACCCAGTACAGTACACAGACTGTTTACGGCTGTCCCCTCCTCACCTTCCATTAAAATAAAACAAAAATTCGACGAACATAAAAAAAAGTGGTGTTAACTAAAAATTGTTTAATACACAATTTAAGAGTAAATGCCCCTCAACACTATAGGCAACCACAATAAAGTTTACATCATACCACGGATTGAACTTATCGGGTTTATATACTTAACTTTGCTACTTATAATATCATCGTACTGAGCAAAATACCCCACAGTAAAAATTTCATTGAATAAAGGCGATTAGTGCAAGTTAAATCTCCCATGGTATGAAGAGCTCTACTGTAATTTTAATTAATCCCAATCAAACTAAAACCTGAAGCTTTTGCCACAAAAGCTGTAAAAATGAATGTCGTCACATTATGGTTCAAAATTACAAAGCTCGTTTAAATGTCCCTACACTCTTAAAACGAACGATTTCAACTCAGTCTGATTAATTTTCACTCCTTCAGTCTGGAAAATGCACTTCCCCTTTTCGAGTGGATCCTTTTGTGTTTAACCTCCGACAGGATCACTCCAAGCGAGTGATTTTAACTCAGTCTGAGTTAATATTCATTCCTTTCCAGTGTCGAAAATGCACTTCTCCAACTGGAGTGGATTTCACTCTTTTGTTTTAAAAGTGTATGTGTTCCAGTGACGTTAACTCACCCAAAAATAAGTACTCATGGCAAAATAACCATTAGCAATATATTGATAATACACAATAATGCTACTGAACCGCAATCACGAACCCACAGCCAAAGAAAATCCAGTTAAGATCCCACCTACATTAACTTGCCAAAACCCCTCCAGGTATAACTTTTTTTTCTTGTATCTCTTTCCTTCATATGCATTGCATGTCTTTTCATTTTTTTTAATGGAACCTGAGTTGCTATTGTCCAAAGCTCCTTTCATTGCCTTCTCTTTTAATCATCTTGAGTTAAACAATAGCGGGTGGTCGTCTCAAGTTGGATAATGTCGATATTCGGCAGAGTGAAGCTGGTTTAAGTCTAAAACAATTTTCCCCCAGATTTTTCGTATTAAGAGAAAGGGTACCCTTTCTGTTAATACGAAACTCTTCTCTTAATACTTCAGCTTTTGTACAAAAGCTGAGATAAGCAAATTGGCGAAAGTGTAAACTTGTTTTCAATTTTTATTTATAACTTTCTTTTTCTTTAAACTTTTATTTTATTTTTATTTATAACATTTTATTTATAACTTTCAATTTTAATTTATAACTGAAAATTCGATTTCCTAAATTTTTTAAGTATTTCTGTAGCAGATGATTATAGACAATATCTCCAAACTTACATTTTAAAATTTAATACAATTATAAAAATTTATATATATATATATATATATTTTTAATTCTTGTTTCTGGAACACCTGACAGTCAGGTGATGCGTTTAACGCATGTATCCCCCAAATTTAAGAAACATAGTACTGTGCGCAGAAATGTGTTCGAATACCGTTTCATGTTGGGATGATCGTTTCATTTTGTAATAGAGAAAGTTATAGGTTTCAGTCTAGTTGTCTGCTTCCAGAACTGAAACATAATTAGCAAGGCTCCAAAACATGAAACAAACCTAAGGTAATGTAATAGTTTTTGCTGCCTATTCTAGTATTCTTTAGGAGCTTTAACACAGCCAATAACGTCTCGTAACTTAGAACCCTGATCAAGTGGCGATGTCGACACCTGAGGGAAAACCCAACGGAACTTCGAGTGACGCCGTCGGGTCTTTGGACTTCACAGATTTAACGAGCACGTCTGTCCCAGTTTACTCGGGCCCATCCGTCACGAGTTGAATTTTTCTACTCTTTCCAGTACAGATATCCGATTTATAGGATGACTGTCAGTAGGTGGGATTCGAATCTGAGAAGGTTGAATCCTGAGGTTGATGCTTTTACCACTCGGCCACGGACGGGCTTTAAACAAACCTTAAAAATAACATGAATGGACATACACTCCTTTAATTCTGAGGCATAATTTAAGAATCTATTGACGATGCTGGTCAAAAAGATATTTCAATGACACCATAGCTGAATAAAAGTATTTGGTCTCAATTAATTTTACATAAAGAACACTCAATTTTGTTGAAACGAAGTGTCAATTGTTGCGTTGTCCATTGTAACGATATGATTTCCATACTTTTAATTATTGTTATGGAAAATTCCTCTTTGAGTGTCGGGATTTTGCAGAGGATAATGGACACATATGTGAGAAACTTTCTATTTTAATGGATATATTAGTTATTTGAAAGGATATTCTCGTGCATTAATAGTAATCCTTTGTACAATTTTAATTGACGAATCGTTTAGTATTCAGTAATTCAAGATTGATTAATGAACGACTAGGGTAGGTCAATTGTCTATTGATTTTATGAAAGAAAAGAATACATGAAATATTCATGTACACAGAACTTATATTAAGTGTTTAAAACTTTGTGAAATATATCAATGCTTAATATTTAAGTTGTAAACAGAAAATTTTACGTTGATAGTTCACAATATTTTGTTTTCGTTAGTCACACTTGTATGCCTATTTAAAACCCATTTTAATTTAATAATTTCATATCTGGATGCACGGCAGTGCATCGCCAAGTTCATAACGAAGGCGGCACTGACTATCCTTTACTGGGACCATTTCGGCATAATTTTGGAGACCCAGTTCTTTTCTTCTACGCACTTTAGATTCGAGTTTAGACTTTTTTCTGTGTGTCCTAGTGAGACTTAACCTAGAAAAAAATTTCCAGCGTTCGAAATTCATTTAAGCCAGAGATAAATGAACCAGAAAAACGACAAATTTGTCCCTCACTGACTCACTGACTCACTCACTGACTGACTGACGGGCGATCATAATGTTTAGGTACAACGGCTTGTTATGGAGTTACGAAAATTGGAACACTTATAGAATAGAGCATGCATATTACAGGAAAAATCCGAAAATCGAAGATTTTACCCGGGGTTGGGCGTAAACTGATTGGCGCCCTTTTTCATAAGCAGTTGCAATGCTCTCCATACGCTGATATACCAGCGGCGATTAAACGTCGTCGCCAACAATTCAAATAGTTATTTGCCTTCAGATACGTTAAAGGTTTTCATGTGTGGGATTTAGCACACGATATTACTAATTTAATGTGTCAATCAGCATTTTGACTAAATTGAATGGTTTTCAAGTGCAGCACCTGAGCTGGTAACCAGCACCATGTTTCATAAAGAGCCATTGGTTGTTTGGAGGTAGGATTAACATCGCACAAGGACTACATATGAGTAATGGTTGGAACCAATGCTTCGCAATGGGCAAATGTTTTTTTTTAAGGATTTTGCTTGCAGTAACGTTGTACTAGAGCTACATAAGGGTTATTGGCGGCGATTCTCGCATTTTTTAAATCGTGGTCAAGTGACGATTTCTTGAACAGAATCTTTCAAACAGTACCATCGGATTAAAAAAATATTTTTTTTGTTAGAAAGAAATGACATATATCAAAGGCTTGACCTATGTTTTATACTTTTTGTCCGTCTGTCTGTACGCTTTTTCGTCCGTATGTTCTTTATAAGACGGTCTGTCATATTTCCGGTTCTAATCGTCCGATTTCAATTTTTTTTTTTTGTTAGAAAGGTATGGCATCAGAGACCTGTATTTCATACCTTGTGTCCGCCCGTCTGTACGTTTTTCTGTCCGTCTGTCAATCTCCTTTAAAAGCGGTCTGACATATTTTCGGTTTTAACCGTCCGATTTTAAAAATTCTTTTTTTGTTAGAAAGAAATGATATCGGAGACCTATATTTCATACTCTCTGGTCGTCTGTCTGTACGCTTTTCTGTCCGTCTGTCCTTTATAAGACGGTCTGTCATAATTTCGGTTCTAATCGTCTGATTTTAAAAAATCTTTTTTTTTATAAAGTTATGGCATCATATTTCATACTTTGTGTCCGTCTGTCGGTACGTTTTTCTGTCCGTCTGTCAATCTGTCCTTTATAAGAAGGTCTGTCATATTTTCGGTTCTAACCGCTCGATTTTAAAAATTATTTTTTTGTTCGAAAGGTAGACATCAAACACCTATATTTCAAACTTTTTGATTTTTTGTCTGTACTTTTTTCTGTCCGTCTGTCCTTTATAAAACAGTTTGTCATTCTTTCGGTTCTAATCGTCCACTTTTAAAAATTCTTTTTTTTTTGTTGGAAAGGCATGCTTATAAAAGTTTAAATTACAACTAAATGTTGTGTTTGGCTATTTTTTTCTAAGGTGTATAAATTTTGTGTGGAAGCAGTTCCAGGTGACAGTTACTATTACAAACCTACTTGTTATTCTCTAAGAATTTCGGTGAGTATTAAAGTGACAGGACATCAGTAGGCTATTTTAGTTCTTTTAGAACTTCTTGTTTAAAAAGCAGTCAGAACAGGAAATAATTTCACTATAGATATTGTTTGGTTTTAGCTCTAGTGCGACGTTAATTCAGTTGTTGTTACAGAATATACTTAAAAAGTTATAAACTATTTTTACTGCTTGTTGCCACCAATATATATTTCTTTTAAACAGGAATTGTAAATATTGTACTCGCCGCAGTGTAAATCTCCATCCTATGTTTATTTTATTAGGATACTGCCTATTCACTAAACACATTATTTATTATACATCACTATGTGTTCCCACTTACAAAAAGAAGTGAAATCCCAACAAAAACATCTCTGTAAAAGAGGGCCAAGTTCTTACAAAAAAAGGTATGGCCTACAAAAGAAGTGAAATCAACAAAAAGACCAAGTTCAATGGAATTTGCTGAGTTAAAGTTCTAGAAAAAATTAAGCCTGGACAACCAAAGATTTGAAAACAAAAAAGGATCAAGTTCAATAGAAGTTGATGAGGTTATAAGCCCCAAAACATTTTGTTTTAAGATGCAGCTTAGGTCTAACACATTCTTACTAGCTGTTTGTGTAACTTGGCCAATACGCATTGTGAATATGGAGTTGAACCCTTCGTACCTGGTTGAATTTCACCTCGGGGCGTTTGAGTGTGTCTGTATTTGATTTATCCCTAGTTAATCGAATGGTTAATCCTAGTGGGATTATACGTGGTGATGGCTATGTGGTGTATATCTATAGAACAATAATGTGCTGTGGTGTTTTAATAATGAACTATAAAGTTTACACATTTAGTTAGTTTGTATTATGTAGTTTTATGTATATATATATGTTCGATATTATTGCATTTCTGTTAGTGTTTTTATACTAATAAATGTTGTTTGCAATTGAAAAAACATGTCTTTTTCCTTATTCAGCTGAAACCTTTTTGATAATCAAATAAAATAAAAAAAATGTTTTCAAAATTTTAAATAGATCAATACAACAGTCGATGGAGATTGGAGCATTTCTTTAGATCACGTAAGTAAATGTAGCATCTCGTTTTTCAATGCTTGAATCTTGTAGTAAAACCGCTATGCTTTACTATAATATATGGAGCACTGCCTTGTTCTTGTCTGTAACAAGTATTTTTTTTTCAGGGTTACTAATGACATGCTACATTTATTTACAGATTGCAGTTATTGTTCGACGGGGACGTACGTAACATATGTTCACCGGAGCCGTAAGAGTCCTCCCAAAAGGTAAGTCCCAGATAGGGTGAAAACCCCGGGGAGAGATGAATAGGGCTATTTGGAAGGCGAAACCTCTGCTCATGGCTTACGGGAATCGGTTGCACATACCTGCTAAGATGCAGAAAAAATATCGGATCTTAAGTCTAAAAAAATAATATTCACCGTAGCAGTATCTAATATTTCCAATTAAATTGGATGTCTGCTCAGATCATGACTAAAAATATCGAAAATCTGACTATTCTTGAAGGAAATAGAACGATTATCTTATTAAAACACTTCAACAGTTGCAAACAACTAAATGTTCATTCAGATATGTATCACCAACTAAGTGTGATGGTAATCCTGGCAACAAACGAAAACTTTTTATTATTTACCTGCAACGCATATGGAACGACTACTATTTTACTCCTTTCCACCCGAGAGGTTCGTGTCATTTACCACTTAACAAGGGATAAATCAAATACAGACTTACTCATACGCCCCGAGGTGAAATTCAACCAGGTACGAAGGGTTCAACTCCATATTCACAATGCGTATTGGCCAAGTTACACAAACAGCTAGTAAGAATGTGTTAGACCTAAGCTGCATCTTAAAACAAAATGTTTTGGGGCTTATAACCTCATCAACTTCTATTGAACTTGATCCTTTTTTGTTTTCAAATCTTTGGTTGTCCAGGCTTAATTTTTTCTAGAACTTTAACTCAGCAAATTCCATTGAACTTGGTCTTTTTGTTGATTTCACTTCTTTTGTAGGCCATACCTTTTTTTGTAAGAACTTGGCCCTCTTTTACAGAGATGTTTTTGTTGGGATAAGCTCTTTACAAAATCAAATTGTTTTATACTTTTAGTTTGAAGTTTTTAACTCACACGTAGTACATTTCTTGCGTTGAGCAATGATATATATCAATGATTGGAACACAAAATTCATTTTTTAAATTAAAAAAAATATCAATTGTGATATATTTGCATTGTAAATATTATGTCGATAGAAAAAAATGTAATATAACACAATGTTTTGTAAGCACAAGAAAAATGAATTTGTTAAAATATTCACACTAAAATTCTGTGATTTATGCCCAGTGAAACCATGGAAATGCTTGGTTTTCTTGTATGTTCTATTAGTTAATGGGATAAACAACTTAGGATTTAAAAGGATTTTTTTTTGCATTTAATACATTAAATACCGCTTATGGGTCTTAAAAAATTATTTGCTGTTAAGTGTATTATTCACATTTTAATACTTTTCTTAAATTATTTAAGGATGGATTGCAGTTTTTAGACAGATTAAAAAGTTATTAGAATTGAACATAAAAACTCCCTACAACCACATCATTAAATAGTAGTGTAAATTTCTTTAAAACCAAAATCACTGACCCAGACCTTATGCACTTCACACCTTCTTTACTCCATTATAAAAAGAATTAGCCATTTAAAAAAAAAATATTAATTGCAAATGACATTTTAGAGGTCATGGATAGGACTTTTAACAAAGACTCTCCCCACACCCACATAGAAGCCTCAAGCACGAAATTTGGCGAGATTATTAGATAACAACACTAGACAGGGCGTCCTCTTTTCCTTTCACTTCTTCCAATTTATCGTCATGATTAAATCTACTTAATAAAGAAGATGAGGCTTAATCCGAGGGGAAGGGATGCCAGGTTTAGTGCTTGATCTCTAAATTGGCAAGTTGTTTTTGGAATAGCAGTATTTGAATAAAAAAATATATATATTTGACATACAAAATCACCAGCAGACCCAAAAAGATGGATTGGTTAAGAAATTACAATGAATTATGATAATTACAGAAATTGTAATGAACATCTAATATATAATGAGCTCATTAGCGGATATAATCTTTTAAGTAGCATTGGTTTTCTTGAAGATGGTTTATGTATACAAAATTTTAATTAAAGTGAGAGGTTTAGAGACAGTGATTACTGTTGTTATTAATCATATGAACCCTATTGCTTAACTCTCGCTATATCGCGCCTCGTTATAACGCGCATTCGGATACATCGCTCCTTGTATCATGTGTCCTAATTTTTTCAATGTAATTAGCATAATATTAATCAAGTCACTCGTTATATCGGGCATTCGGTTAAATCGCGGTTTTTTGCTTGTCTCCCGGGAAGCACGATATAACAAGGGGTTGCTGTACTACTGTATAAATATTATCTGTAATAATTATTACTGTAAAATATTTCACTGCTTTTGATAAAAACTTAATGTGACTATAACCATTTCTTGTGTTTTTACCATAAGCAACAAACCATCTTCCAGATAAAGCCCATAGTAAGTGACATCAGAACTTAAAATCTCGGCGTACTTAACACGTGTCAGCCGCTCTTGCATCATGAATAGTATTTACATCCGATTAAGATTTTTTTTTATACTTCATCTGTTCATCTGTTATCTGTTCGGTCGGACGATTTAAAGGTATCACACGATCCAAGCCGTACCAGAAGGGAGTAGTGGTCTATTGAGTATTTAGTTGCAAAAACTAAGGATGTCTAACACTACACGACTTTCAATTAGTACCTTTAATTAACCAATACAATAAAAATGTAATTATTTGCAAACTTCTGTAATTTAAATACCTAAAAAATTCCATCACAGCTATCTTTGCACACGCGCGATTTTCTTCAATAACCTATTATGACGTTTGACTGATATAAAAAAAGTCGCGAACCAAATTTAAAGTACGTAGCTCGATTAATTTTTTTATGTAGAAGTATTTAAAACGAAAACGCGTACCACATGTTCAAAATCGATTTTTTTTTTAGAATGAAAACTTTCATAGGACGAGACTCAATCTAAAATCATTTCAGATTTTTGACCAAATTGCAATACATTATTACCTTCCATTTTATATCAAGCATTTTAAAAACTCTAAGAAATAACATGTTGCAGATTTCATTCTCCATTTACTCAACTACAAATTGGCGACATTTAGTAGTGGCAGCCCTGGTCATAACAGAGGGTGACAAAGCAAATGGTCACGCGATGCCAATTTGGCCCCCACGGACCGGATGTGATATCATCCTACCCCATTATTCAAAATGGCTAAAAGATCGCGTGGAAAAAAAATCCTACCTCCCATCAATTCTACCTATTTTACTGGCGACACGGTCTCGCGAGTTTAGTAATGAAAGATTGTGTTTTCGAATTCAAACTGACCATGACATTGGTCGTTATTTCGAATTATTCTATTGGAAAAAACGGTTCACTTATTCTGAATCCTTGTGTTTAGTATTTTTTGTAATGAGTTATACCATTCATCAATCAAATTAAACTTATGGGCATCTTAGTGTTAAGTGAGATTTCAACTGAGCAAAATAATGTGTGCTATCTAATTTATCTATTATCATATCTATCTATTAATCCATTGTCATCTAATTTTTAATTATAATAATCGGTATTTTAAACCAATATTTTCTTTTTAAGGAAGAATCGGAATGTTAGCCTTGTCGGAAAACGAAGTCTTATACCTCTGCGTTAGTTTATATTTTTTTCATTGTACTAAATTTTTTCTATGTATTGAATATTTTTACAAACGGTTTCTTTTGTATAACAAATTTATCTAGCTTACGCGGGCTATTATTTTACTTTTGGTAAGAATATTTCTTTTTAATTTTTTTATAAATAATTTTACGACTCAAATACGAAACCAAATTTTAAAAAAATGAATTTTAAAGCCATGTACGCCAGCCACATGTATCATAAAAAATTCAATGCAGCAGAAGTAAATTGACTCAGAGAATTATTATTCTTTAAGGGGGTATAGGACGCAAAATCTTTAAAAAAAAATTTAAAAAAATATTATTATCATAAAAAAATAACACAGATATTTTAGAATAATTTAAAACAAAAATTTTATTTTTTCTTCAGTAGAACGTGAGATGTGTAGTTTTTTGTGTCACGACATCTGTGTTGGCCAACCACGTTTATAATCTTTGCTTCCTCGTAATATTAGATAGAAATAACGTTATCGAATCCTTAGTTGTTAGGTCGGTTTGAAGCGCTTCAGTAAGGAAAGTGATAAACTTCAAAGCTGTTTTTCTCCTTGATCGTGTTTTCGATGATTTTTGGACTTTAAATTGATATAACTCAAAATCTACTGCCCATAGAGTGTCAAAATTTTTAACTCGTATTTTTCACACACATATCTTTAATTTGTCTTTAGGGATTAGTTGTAAATAGTTTATTTTTTTATTGATAATTTTTATAAAAAAAGCGAACCTGTGAAATTATTAAAAAAAACTTCAATAATTTTTTTTAAAAAAAACTATGGCAAATATGTAAAATCGGTAAAGACAGTTTGTTAAATACATTTTTCTGTTCGTAAAAATGCTAAATATTTGTTGCCAATAAATAAGTTTTTGACTTATAACAAAAATAAGAGACATCACTTTTTGACACATTTTTTTTTAAAAAATAAATAATGATAATTTAAAACCTTTGACTATCTAAAGTGTAAGTATATTTAGTATACATTTATGGAAAAAAAATTATATTGATATCTGCAATATTAAAGAAAAAAGTTGAAAGTGTCCCATACCCCCTTAATGGGATTAAGGGGACAGGGGAGGCAAATTAATTTTTTTTAAGTTACAGACCGAAATGGATGAAATTTTTTCTATAGCTCACTGACATAAAATTTAATGAAAATACAAAATAATAAAAGAAAAATATGCAAAAGTGTTTTTATTAAAAAAATATATATTAATTTTTTAACGTTTTTTAAAAATGCTCCTTGCGATTCAATTTTTTTTCTAAAATGTCTAATTTTTTTTATATAAGATATTTAAATATATGTTAACAAAACTGTGCATGGATTTTTTATTTGTCCTATTGGTTAATTAAAATTAAAAATTCATGTTACTTGGAAATTTTTGATTTTTTTTCGTGATATGCTAAAAGTAAAAGTGAGTAAAATATTAATTTTTTTTATCAGATTTCAAAATCCATGCACAATTATGTTTGAAAGATTATCAATAACAATTTTCCACAATTTCAAAGCAATACAAAAAATTTTGAATCGCAAGGAACAATTCGAATGTACGACAAACCACTAAAAACACTTATGGAGAAAAAGGCAAGTAAAGAAAATAATAACTTCCACTTAACGTACGATTTTCGGATTTCGGTGTTTACGAAAACTCCAACTGTATTTCGAATTCTTTTCGGATCGTTAAAAGTAAGATATGTTCTTAAAGATAAAAGTTCAAACTATAACTTTTTATTAAAATACCAAAATCGATATTTTTGACACTTTTTGCCTCCCCTGTCCCCTTAAGCCTGAGATACTCCGGTTTTAAGACCCGGCTTACCGATCTCATTCATCATTAATAAGGAAAATACTAATTTGAGTAATTTCAAAGTTAATTAAAATGGTTTAATTATAATTGCATTAAGAAAATGTATCAATTAAGAAAAACATATTAATGATCATTCAATTCTAGAAGCTAGTATATTTAAGCTCATAATACAAGTTCACATTTTAAATCTACTAATAAGATAAACATTTTTTTAATATTAAAATTCTTTAAGAAATAGCTCAATTTTACGAAGAGCAGAACTTCAGTACGAAACGCCTTGTTTATGTTACTATTTACACTTACATCTGGCACTACTCCAAAAAAGCGACAGAAACTATGTATTTCATAATCTCATAACACTCTCACTCTCATCGTGTCTGGTTTCAAAAGTTCAACAAAAAGTCAACGTGATTAAAGCAACTAAAAGTTTCTAAGATCTTACCTGCTCAAGATACCGAGATTTGTCTATTCATAAAAATAAAAAGCCTTGTCTTCTCCTGATTTTACACCCACAATGTTGGAGGAGAAGGACTTCGTACATAAAACTGATTGTTTGAAAGATTGTGCCCACGAAAGTAGTAGGCAGTGCACTTGGACAAGATTTAGTTTACACCTGATTCGTTGACATCAGAAAAGAAGAAAAAGTGAAAGTTTTAAATGTAAAGCTAAAGACGGTCCTTTATGTAAAATTAAAGTGTGTATAATAAAACTAACGTCTACAGTTAGACATACATAACACATAAGAAACATAAATTTTGCACTATAACCAATATCTTAATCCTAACACACCTCAAGCAAATTATAAAATTCATTATTCAAAACATTATTCAAACAATGAAATTCTTCAAATTTTTCTTAAGAGATCCTTTGGGCGATTTTTTTTTTGCTTCTTAACTTTGCAATTATTTGCCAAACTAATAGAAAATTTTACTCATTTAAAAAAAAGGACATTTAAATATTTATTTAATAGGGTTTTTTTTAGTTTAGTGTTTGAATAGCAAAGTTTATTATTACCAAATTTAACAATTATTTAGAAAAGAAAACGATTGTATACCACAAAAGCGCAACAAATGCTTGCACTAACTTATACTACACAAACTAATAACAATAAGCAACTAGTGATTTCCATTGCAAACATTCCATAAGGGGCTGGGGGACCCAGTCGGTTAGGCACTCGCCTAGCATGCGAAAGATCCCAGGTTCGGGTACGGGCATCGCCAAAATAGCTGCCGACCTATAAACGGCCCGTGCAGCCAAAAATATCCGATGAATAATACCCCGTGTGGAGGGAGTGCACGTAGAATATCCCTCCAAGTCCTAACACTGGGTACGATGTCGCCCTTAACGGTTGCGTTGGGTGCCTACTCAAGTGTCGGCCGGTCACTTGACTGTGGTTCTAAAATACGAAGCCTGTCGCCAAAAGCCCTCGTGTAGCTCTAGTGCTACGATAGTTTAAACTAAACTAAACATTCCATAAACAACAGTGTTTCACACGCACCATTCCTCTACATACACACTCTCAGAAATGAATACTCAAAACGACAAATTTTTCCTTAATTTTGACGATGTCGTTTACTGGCAAAAGCTCCGAGTTTTTCTTTAATCAAAGTGAGGAAATTGGATTCGTCATTTTTTATGAGGATTCGAATTTTGTCAAATCTAAAGAAATATTTCGTCATTTTTGAGCATTTCAGTACAGTAATGAGATTCAGTTTCCTCAAAATCAAGATACAGAATCGTCAAATCAAGATCGTTAAAGAGAGGATTCACGTTTACTCAAAAGTCACGTGATAGTTTGAAGAAATAATCCTCAAAATTAACGAAATGAGGCTTGAGGATTCATGAATCGTCAAAAATGAAAGTGATATTAGGGGGCTGGGGAGCCCAGTCGGTTAAGCACTCGCTTAGCATGCGGAAGGTCCCAGGGTTCGGGTCCGGGCATCGCCAAAATAGCTGCCGACCTATAAACGGCCCGTGCAGCCAAAAATGTCCGACGAATAATACCCCGTGTAAGGGAGTGCACGTTAAATATCCTTCAAAGTCCTAACGCTGCGTACGATGTCGCCCTTAACGGTTGCGTTGGGTGCATATTCAAGTGTTGGCTCGTCACTTGAATGTGGTTCTAAAGTAGGACGCCCCTCGTCAATAGCCCTCGTATAGCTCTAGTGCGACGATATTTCAAACCTAACCTGCCTTTTTACTCTTTGTTTTTACCCAAGTTAGGTTGGGAAGGAGTAAAGATACATTTCTTTACTAAGCTTCAAAAGATAAGCCCCTAGGCTCTAAAAACAACTGGCGATTAAAAGCCTCCCACCCGCTTTCTCTTTCTCGGACCGGCACAACTCTTCATTTCAGTTCCACTTGCTCAGTTCACCTGTCGCGGAATCTCAACTCGCTCTCTAGCCCGGCGGACTTTTTATTTTTTTCTTTATGTCGAACACTGTGACTGTACCGTGAAATGATACAATGTCGAAGAAATTAACTGGGATCTGAAATTTGTTAGAAGGAATTTAAAGGTATTGGAAACAATGTTGGCTGGAGTCTCGAAGCAAAGGTAGGTTTAATAGTCCTCTTTAAGTTATCTACCATATGAATTATAAAATTCTTAAGCTTGACTTCTTTTAATATAAAAATCGATTCTGGAACTGAAAAAAAATTATTTTCTGAAAATAATTTGCTCGTTCTTAAATTTGGTTTTTTAAACTATTATTATGTCGAAAGAATTCATTGTGGTATTTTACTAAATATTTTTGGAGTCCATATTCTCTGTGAATAAGAAGCTCGGTTTTGCTTGATCACAAACACTTTAGTTGATAAAATCCATCCTTTGAATTCCTTTTTACTGGGGATTTTACACATAAAGTATCCATAATGGTATCTTCATCGTATACAGTACAGCGTACTGGTAATGTTTTATAAAGTTATGTTGCGAGACTGCCAACTTATAGCTCATTATATAATTGTTGCGCATAAATCTTATTTTGGAACAATATTAATTAAATTTAGTTAACTGATTTGTGATTTTGATGAAATATACAGGAAATGATGTCGAAGCATAGAAAATTATATTATAGAAATTTAAATCCTTCATCTCCTTCAACCTTCCTTAGTCAAATATATTCATGAATTTAAAATTTATCTTAATTATAACTTTCTTTTGAAAAATGATTTTTTCCCAAACTGTATTTTTGTATATTTACCACATATAACTATAGTTCAAGTGTTAAATAGTCCCCAACACTTAAGTATAAACATAAAATCATAGTTATTTAATTATCACAAAAAAAGTAACGTAAAATAAATTTAATTTCATATTGCGTATTCATTATTTATATTTTATTGGAATAATACCTTAATTTGATTTTTAATTTAATTACATTGTCTTATATTTTCTGTTTCTAAATGTAGAAAGCTAGAACAGATTTAAATATTTCTTCTAAAATTACACCCAAGAGTCAAAAGTAATTGACCATTACTTTGCTTTAACAACTCACATAAGTATCGTTTTAAGCAAGGTTTAGAACAAGAAGTCCTATATACAAAGTAGCTCTTCTGTGGAACATTATTTCAACCAAAAAACAATTACGGGAAAGTAAGCATAAAAACATGTTTTATAGAAACCTTATGATTTGTGGCATATTTTCGTTTGCCCTCTACTATATATAAATTATACATTTCTCAAGTTTGATTTTTTTTATTGAAAATTTACATGATAAAAAGCGGTTCTGGATCTAAGGTGCATTCCTATCCTGAAAATAAATCGCCCTTTTTCGAGAAATTGGCTTTTCTCAAACCTATCATTATTTCGTAGGAATTCATTGCGGCATTTTAATAATTTATTTCCATTTTCTATATTTCTAATATTTAGTTTGGCAAGAAGCATAATATGCACTGTTTACGATATTACATTTTATTTAAAAAAAAACTCTCACATAAGACTTGTTATTCGAATTTTTCGATGCTTTTAAATTTAAACTTAGTAGGGTTTTTGTGTATCTGATCGTAATGTATATGTTTTTTAAAACTTAAACATATCTTCGATACATAAAGCGATTTTTTTTTTGTGACGAATAGGCTTATAAACTACACTCCGTGCTAGCGTAACTTGGGTAATAACAAAGAATACAAAGGCAGGGGGGAAAGCGTGGTTGGTCCGTTAGTTGGAAACTCTTTTAGGTTATATTTACATACAAAATGATCTGATTGCAGAGGCGGATTACCATAGGATAGGCTCATAACAATAACGGGGATTTAAAAATTGTGCAGAAAGATGGATTTACACTTCGCGATCACTAAGATCATATTTTAAAAATTTTCATTCTATAAACTGGCCAACATGTAAAATTTGAGTAAAAGAATGGCCTAAAATTATGAAATAATGCGAACATAGAAGGAACAAAGGATAAAAGTTAACAAAAATACACACAATAGTTTCATTTTTAGCCACAACGAAAAACAGTACTAGGAACACCGTGTGTTTACCGCGAGTCAAATGGTCCAAAACACCATTATTTCGCAACAAAAACATGTGTAAGCACATGCCAACGCTATCGGGGTTATCTTAGTTTAATTTCTTTAGACTCTGACTTGTCACGATATATAATCTGTTGTAGTCTCCATTCTCAAGAAACGTAGTTTGTTATAGACAAATGTGGCGTAACTAAATAGATAATGGTAAACAGCAGAATGCCCTTTGGACATAAAACAACAACATTTCGAATATTGGAATTTCGAACTTCTGGTTTTCAAGTTAAACATAGACTCAAAATGGCAGTTTGAACAGGATAATGTTCCCAAAGTAATCGTGGAAATTTGTAAACAAATGGTTTGTTGAAGTTTGAGTTATACTGATTAAATATTTTTGTGCTGTTATTTCCAAAGCTTGTTAAGTTAGTTCGCAAAGCTTTCCCAGAAGATTATTTAATATAAAAAATTTATTTAAAGGGTGTAGATATTAACTGAAAATAATATATTTTGTCTACACTGACTTATCGTTAAAATCTAAAAGTTTGTAGTATAATTCGAAATGGACCAAATGTTTAATTTTGAAAAATAAAATAAACCTCAAACTACTAAGTATCACTATACATAATTCAGAGCACCTTCAAA
This sequence comes from Hylyphantes graminicola, assembly GCA_023701765.1. NCBI lineage: Eukaryota > Metazoa > Arthropoda > Arachnida > Araneae > Linyphiidae > Hylyphantes > Hylyphantes graminicola. Next base: position 72,384,790 of record CM043111.1, on the reverse strand, counting down.
CACAACTTTGTTGTTCCGTTCTAGCGACACAATTCTACGCACTAAAACCGGATTCCAAATTATTAAAATAGCACCGGCGATCTTTGACAAGTCTCGATCGCTGTTTATGTTTACCCAACTTCCCCCAGGGCCTGGCTTGGACTCGATTCGGAAGGGATGTGCAAATTGCCCATGTAAAATCAATCTACATCCTATTTTTCGGACAATTGGCGGAAACCCTTTTTGGGTTCCTTGGGTATAGACCAGTGGAAGTGCCTCAGGTTGAGTGACCTAAATGAGAAGCATCTTTTTGGGCATACTAAACACGGTCTTCTTCGGAAATGAAAGCAATATTATGTTTTTCATTCATTCTTCGTGTGTATGAACCAGCTGCATGCTTTTTTAAAGATCTTTTAACTCTTTGTTGTTAGCGTTTTCTTATTAACCCTTTCAGTCCCAATGATGCCATTTGGCATCATTATGTTTCTGATCATAATTTTTTAAAAATAATAGGGCTGACATCTATTAGGATTAATAAAAAAAAATTCGAGTCGAAAAAAGTTTGAAGAATCGAATGATGTTCTTTTTGATATCATAAATGGCTATAGACGATCAGAAAAATTTTCCTAAAAGGATGATTTCAAATTGTCATTGGGACTGGAAAGGGTTAATGAAACAAGGGTTTTTGTAACTTTTTATGTGAAATCAGCGTCATCAGTATAAATGGAGTGCCGTATTATAAGAGAGAGTGTGCTTCATTTTTATAGTAAGCACTTTTGTCTGATACTCCGTATGTACATTCTTAAAAAATCTGTCCTATCCGCCGCATCTTAAAAAATCTTTTTGGTAGATATCTGATGCAAAATTCGTTGTGTATGTATTTTTTCTATTTTTTGTTCATTGCTGTTACCACATCAACAATAATGTAGTAACCTTCAAAGAAATTACTATTCAAAGCAAATCTATCAAATTAAGACAGGTAGCTATATCATAACTATTTGACACATTTAAAAGGTTTCACCCGTGTAACACTGTGTATATAGCGATAGCTTTTTTTTATTTGAAATATAAATTCATTTTCTTAAAAATAAAACTTTTGGGTTTTGAACTTATGAATGGAAAATGAATTAATTAAATTTCTGAAAATAATTTCAATCCACTTTAAAGAACGTAAGGGTTCCTTTTAACGAAATTTAAAAGTAAAATTTATTGAAATCCATGATTTTATCTTCCTTATTACAACTGTTAAATTGGAGTCGTTTTTAAAAGTTTCGTTTAAAAACATAATTAATGAAATGTATTAGTTATTAAATGATCAATTCATTAATTGCATTATTTGTATAATGAATTTTAATTAGTGGTTGTTTTTAAGTCTTAACATTATTCAATGGTGTATCGTATGTAATATTGCAGTTTAAGGTTCTTAAATCAGTAAAATATTTTCAAATTTTAGAAATTTCAAAGTACCGAAAATTTCAATTAAATCTACTCGTCTTTCATTTTTCCCGTAAGTTTTTATAGAGCATGGATATTTTTTACTGCATACTTTTTGAAGTTTCAATTAATAATTCTTTCAACACCAATAAATCTGTTTTGTAACTCTTTCTTTGTTGTTCTTTACAACCTATAATAAATTACAAATTAAGTAGGATAAAAACTTCTTTTAGGCGTGTTACTAAACAAAAACTTCTCCAATCCTTCATTTTGTGAGCACTAAATCATATCTTAGAGAAAATTACTTATTATTTAACAACAGTTTAACTTTAAAAGAAAACTTTCTTTGACTAAATAGAAATTTTTATGGTTCTGGGAAAAAATAATTTTTTGAATCATGTTTCATGAATCAATTAAGGAAAAAAATTCCTTGATATATTAAATAAAAATTAAAATGCATAGTGTACTTTATGAATAATTTTTAAAAATAAATTTAATATACAATACTTTAAATGTAGTTTACAAGTATGTTTTGTAGACAGATTTTTTAGAAGAAATTCAATAGTTTACTTAAACATTAAAAATTATGTTATGCATTTCTTTATTTCATGGTTGACTAGAACCTTTATTACATTGATACTCACGATGTGCCCTGATATTCTTTTTTTGTCATTTGAAGGGCGATGGCTGATTGATAAGTACGTAAATTTCAAAGTTGGTTTTCGAATAAACAAAATTCTCAGTAATAACTACGACAGAAATTGAAAATATCTTTGATAAATATAAAACTATATCCCTAAATATTAGTAAAAAGAACGTATGCTGAATAAAACAGTGATATTTTTCTCCTAGACCCTTCTTTATCTTCCACCAAAGTAACAGCTTGGTGACATTTGTGCTACCATTATTTTTCGATTTAAATGTAAATCCGTTTTGTCCTGTTTTCAGAATTCGAGTTTTCTATCACTTCGTAGGAACATCACTTGAAATTCAACACGTTTCATGTGGGTGAGGGGCAGAGCTAGGGTCATGAGTGCTACACCCATCAGCCAGCTGTTACATGAATCAATAGCTGTAAAACTGGAACGATTTCCGTAAGGGTTCTTCTTTCTTTAAAAATGTTGAAAGGAAGAAAGCAAGCGGAAAATTCTTCAACGGGATCGTTCATATATGGTCTACTGTTTGTTATAGAAGAAGAAGGTTTATAGGGGTGGTAGAAGATGAATGAATTCAATTGGTTTATAGTGTTTGGGTTGATCGGTGATGACTAAAACTCTAAACAATTAGATCATGGTCTTTTGAATTTTTTACTTCAGTTTGGTGTTTATGTCAAACAGATTTATTTCGCTTATCGCTGTTGAAATAACAATTTTTTTTTTGAATTATCTGGCAATATAAAATAAGTCTTTCAGTCAGACGCTATTTTTGGTCACAAGTTTCTTGGAAATTAAATTGCGTATTTCTAATAAAATTAACCAATTCAAATATTTTTAATCATACATTCTAATGTATCATAAAAAGTATAAGTGAGCCATTTCGAATTAGATGCAACTTACTCATTAGCATATATATTAGTTTTACTTCCTATCATTCAACCACACCAAAAATTTGTTCCGATCCTTTCACCACAAGCGTCGTCAGTTGACCGCAAAAATTGCGAAGAAGAGCAATGCGTAACTCCATCGTGAAATTATCCAATCAAGACCACCATCAAAATACCTTTTTAAAAAAATTGCTCCTCGAGATCTCGCCAGTAAAAGCACCGTTGATATGCTTGTGGTGCACATTAATAATGCCGTTTTCCTAAGTCTTGACGGAGCTCTAGTGCGGCGTTGATTCAAGCACACCAAACAAGTCATGATGCAGCTGCTGTTTGGACTTTTCATGTGTGGGATCACTATTAGCATGCATTTTTAAGTTTAAATAGTATAAAAAAAGTTTAAAATAAAATAAACGAAAAATATCACGTGATATTATGGGGTAAGAGATGAGGGGGGTATAGCCAGATATCATCACGGGCGGGGGGGGGGCAAAATCTCCATAACCGTATTGTGTAATTTATGGACGTCCCCTAAGGTTGTAAGCCTTCCAGCTCAAAGGTCGCCTTCGTCACTTAACCGCGATTCAAAGTTACTATGCCCGTCTTCAATACCCCTCGCGTAGCTCTTGTGCAATAATTTATTCAACAGAAAACCACAAACATCCCATTACTAAAATACCTAAAAAACCGCACCTCACCCCCACTACAACAACAACCTGCAAAACGCACCCCCCCACAATCAGAGCACAGCCATTGGTCGAACAGGTTTCCGACATCCGACACAACACCTGAGCCTCTCTCTCCCATCTTATCTCTCTCTTCCTTCCTTTCTTCATTTCTACTTTTGTTTGCATCTCTTGGGAGGAAAAAAGAGATCGCTCCTGATGCGTTTTGCATGAGGGATTTACTGTTAGAAGTTTTCTGGACTTGTTTATGTATGGATATTGGTGTGGAAGCAAACATGTGAGTTTTATGTAGTTCTTTTTTTGTGTGTGTGTGTGATCTTTATGTATGAATTATTTATGTGTATGGTGTTAGAGGTGCAAAAAGTTTCTAAATTTAAATATGGTTATTTGAAGTTAGATTTTTTTTTATTTTATATGTATCAAAAACTCAATGTACTGTGTAGCTTATGCAACACTTTAAATAAATCGTAGCAAAAACTATAAAAGTTGCATTTCTTGTCGACAGGATTTTAGCCTTTATGTATTTATTCTGACAACACTTTAAAGCTTAATAATTTTTATTTAAATTTTTATACAAGACTATGTTTGCAAATACTAGCGGATGTGTTTTTTAAAGTTTTGTAACGTTCTAACGAAGTCTAAAAAACCACCAAGTTCAAAAATTTCTTTAATTTTGGTGTTTGTAATACCAACTAATTACCATTTAATATTTATTCAAATGAATTTCTGTAAGAAATATTTTTTCTGTAACTTTTTGTTAGTTTTTCTTACACAGTACTTTAACTTAAAACATCCTTTAAGTAATATTATGGTGTAACAGTTAACAACTTAGGTGTAACAGTTTTTTTACTTTTCCTTTAATTTAAGTTTTCCTTTTATTTTTATCAAAATTATATTTTAAGCAGATATTTGTAGTTGACTAAAATAAATATTACTTTAGTATTTTCGTAAACGTAATCTTTAATATATGTCTTTATGTAGACCAATAATTATATACTTAGATAGACTTACTTATACTTAAAGGTTGATGCCCTTTAGCGTTGAAACTCTAAGCTTAAGCAATGCCTTTATATATTTATAATCTTTTTTTTCCACTCTGTAGTTTTCATTAAAAAAATATCGCGTTAGGATTATATTCACAGAATTAAAAGTTAAGATGGTTTTAACACTAAATTCTATTGTTTTTTGTGCTTATTAATTGAATTAAAATTTAACTCTTAATGAAAAAACCATATTCACATGCTATATAAAGACAAATTTAAAGTTTGTACTAATGTTACAATTGTGTTTAATGAAGTTTTACTTTAAATAATTTAGGTTTTAAATTGTACCACTTCATATTTAAGGATGCTAAAAAATGTATAAAAATACGCTTATTACTAGTTATACTGTTGAAAATATATCAAATTAGTTTTAACATTGCCTGAAAATAAAAAAAAAGACAAAAATGTATACTAACTACTAAGTGTTTGTAATCAACTGAGAACTCTTGGATATTTACCTAAATTCTAAATGATTAATTATTCATACTAGACACATCTAATTTAAAGATTACTAAATTAAAATGCAGCATGACCAATTGAAGTAACTAAAATATAATTTTTCAATTTATTTTCATGGATGTCCTATAATAGGATAATGTATCTATAAATCTTACTCTATTGCAGTAACTGTATAAAAATCTTCTTTCAAATAGAACTTTCGTTTTACAGATGGGTGATAGTCCGGTGACATTTTCTTTTTTAAATCTATTCTTAATCACCATTAATCCTTAGCACATTCATTTGTCACTTCTTACGTCATTGTTGGTGTCCATTAATCTCAAGTTAATGATCTTCAGGGGTCGTCTCTGAATTGCCAGGCTTTTCAAGGGGCCATTAATAGTAAACTGCTCGTCCGATGGAAACTAATTGCGAATGAGATAATTTGAGATATTTTGTATATCACTATAGTAGGGGAAGGTGGGTTACCTCGGACCTATTTTGACTTTTCAATTTTTAATTTCTTAATTACTTGCAAAAAGTGAATAGAAATAGTTTTACTAAATACTTTATGTTGTTATACACAACATATATTTATTTTAACATGTTATTTAAATTATTTCAACTATTAAAAAAATAAATACAGAAAATTGTAAATAGGACCAAGGTACACCACCGGCGGTGTACCTTGGTCCAACCGGTAGTGTACCTTGGACCAATTATTAACAGGTAGAGAGACTCGATTTACAGTCCGAAAACCAGTATTTATTAGCCACATAAAATTCAAAAATACATTTTACAGCCTACTCTTATTTCTAGCCAAGATTGTGGTAATTGGTTATGTTAGGTCAATTGGCTTAGTAAGGGTATTTATTGCCTTAGTTTTTTTAGTGCCCTTTTGGCTTTTTCAGCTGCAATGCAATCTTTCTCAGGTGTATCCGTTAAAATGCAGCATAAAATTAAACTGTTATTTCATGCCATATAAAATATTTGGCTATCTTTCTGTCTAAAATTTGAAAAAACAACTCAAATATTCTCCCCCTATGTTTATACAACTAGGCCTAAACGTAAAAAGGATGTTCTGCTTAGATATTTATTATAAAAAATATCTTTTTAGATGAGCATGCAATAATTATTTTCTATGCTATATAAATATGGTTAAAATTTTATCGGCTTCCATAAATCTAAATAATTAACTACAAAAAAAAATCTTTATCACACCAAATAAATATTTCTTACAAATTTCCATTTTTCTAGATTTTACAAATCAGGGTTGCATATTAAGAGCTTAAAATACTTAATTTTTCAAAGGAAAAAAATTACTTGAATTTTAAAATGGGTTTTCAACAATCTGAAGCACATAAGACCTATAGTAGTGTACCTTGGACCAGTCCAAGGTACACCACTTGTATTAGGTTCGAGGTACACCACTTGGATATTAAAAACAAAATAGTTAATCACCATGTTAAGGTTAGACTTAACTTAATTTCAGGCACACTGTTTTATAGCTAAAACTTTCCTTTATATTACATAACCATTGTTTCTGAATAAACACTACATGTTTGAGTAAAAAATACACTAAAGAATCTGACAAAAATTTACTTTTGAACTGTGAATTTAGTTTTTCGAAACCTCTTTAATAAATTGACCTTTTAAACAAACAGATAGAACTTCACTGAGATCCCTGGTAGCAAATACTTTAACTGCATGTGGTGTTGTTTCAATATCTAAGCTAATCGAGCTAGAATCAGCATAGGTTCGAGGTACACATACGTCCAAGGTACACCACTTACCCCTATGGATATTATTATTATTTTGTAAGTACTATACTTATACTTACGAAATTAAAATCATAAATTGTGATTTTGGGAAACGATTTTTTTTTGTTACAATGTATTCGTGTTATAATTAAAGAAATCAAATATCCATCAAACCGGCGGCACCCGACCACATCCTGGACTGTCTGGGTTTTTCCAGACACGATATGTATGAAAATCCAGTCATGATCCTGGACATTTTACGAGTGACAAACATCATAGACCTGGTTTAGCTCTGATAAAACAAGCAGATAAGCAACAACAACAACAACAAATATTATACACATATATCCTTTAAAATAAATGTAAGGTAGAATTACCTTAAATTTATTTTAAAGGATACTTACACAGTTACTGTTCATACATTATTTTTAATAAGAATTTAAAACTATAGTTTTTCTAGTATGTTTTAATGCAATATTTATTGTGATTTTTTTCTCATTTAAAAAAAAAAATTCTGTCATGTTTATTTGCTTGTTTTTTTTCGTGCTCTTCTTTTGATTTGGTTTTAATATCCTACAAATCCCCTTATCAGTTTTTTAGTTTATCACTTCAAATTTGCTTGGTTTATTAGTAACAATTGTACATAATTGAGTAAAAAAATTAAAGAAATTTTAAAACAGCGAAAATTATACGATTATATAATTACTGAGCACATTTAAAGTTTTAATTTTCCTAGTGTAACGAATAGTTAAATTTTTGAGGTCAAAGTTGTCCCTTTTTGGGTTTCTCGGATCCCAATTCAGGTGTCCCATCACTAGAGCTTATTCTCAAATTATAAGGCCCTTTGCCAAATTGTACAAAATATTGCTTTTGGTACAAAGTAATATGAGGGTTATAGAATCAAAACTCTCTTAACTGCAAATTAGTTTAGGTAATTACAAACAAACTACGAAAGTATTGTTACTTATTTTTATCTTAATGAGTTTGTATTATTTTTGCACTAATTTACATGTACTCACCTTTACTCTATACAATAATAAGGTGTTAAAAACAGTTTTTTGCGATTTCCCATATTTTTACTTTTTGGATTTAGTGATTTTAATACTATACCCCTCATATATCGACTCCAAAGCAAACCCTGAATAGTAAAAAAGGCAGTTTAACTTTCCTATTTTCCAGATATTTCTTTTGAAATAATGAGAAATATATATCAATTCTCTAAAAACTCCAAACCACATGAAAAAAAGTTCATCTACCTTTTATTTTATCAGCCTCATATCGAACAGCTACCAAACACAGATATACCACCAAATAACCTTTATTAGATCGAGTAATAGCCTCTTTAGCGGGCCGACTTCCTTGTAAACAGACACGTTCGGTCTAATAGGCCATTCATAGGAAAGAATTCGCTGCCTTACTCAAAGTGCTATACCAATATAGCCCAGACTTCTTCCTGGCTTATTAGAGCCAACCTGTGTTCACTGGACCAGTGAGATTACACTACTGGCACGGAAATATGGAGGCATTTTGCCTAATGGCTGATACCATTATAGATGAGGGTTCTGGCAGAAATATGAAGTCAAGTTTTATGCTTTAATTTTAGTTCATCTATAAAAGTTTCATGCATCATTTACTTTGTACAGACATCTACGTTAGGGTAGACCGAAAAAAACTTTTTACTTAATTTCGAAACGCTCATTAATTATTTTTTTATTAATTTATCTTCCGTTCGCGCAATGGCATCAAAGTTAGAAAAAATTGTCAAAGCGCGAAATTGTTTAAATTTTTTTAATACACAATAGATGTTTTTAGTTCCGTTCCTATATCATGAATGAACTACTAAAAGTACGTAAAATCAATATGTATGCACTTATTATACATTTGTGTCAGATCTGTCAATTTTGCAAAAACTAAGAATTTTTCTTATTTTGCACTACGTTGCGTGGCCGGAAGATCTGACACAAATGTATGATAAGTGCATATATTTTTATTTTACGTACTTTTAGTAGCTAATTCATGAATAGGAACGCAACTAAAAACATATATCGTGCTTAAAAAAATTATAAAAAATTTCGTTTTTCGACATTTTTTTTCCAACTTTGATGTCATTGCGTGAACGGAAGATAAATTAATAAAAAAAATGCATTACTTATTTTTTTCATTAATTTATCTTCCGTTCGCGCAATGACATCAAAGTTGGAAAAAAATTGTCGAAAAACGAAAATTTTTATAATTTTTTTAAGCACGATCGATGTTTTTAGTTGCGTTTCCTATTCATGATCACGCCTTCGATATGAAAACATACCATAAACTTTTACTTTAAACTTCTATGAAACCTGATGGAATTCCTTTCCAAACGAAATATTACAATTGAGCTCAATTTATAAGAAAAATATGACCTGAAAGCCACTGAAATCATAATACTACAACGCTATTGTAATTAGTTTAACTTTTACAAACATACTTAGCGCATAGATTTCATTACAATGTTACGATTTATTTGTAAATCCCGGAGGGTTGAAAAAATAGCCCATGAATAACCCGTGATCAGTGGACCATAGTCCTGAAACACTACTGGCACGGAAACGTAGAAGCGTTTTACCTAATGAATGGCGCCATTAAATGATACTTCTGACTGAAAGTAACCCATTCCTTGCGGGGAATGCGGATTTTGAAGGGGAATGGACATTTTTTTTGGTAGTCACGTACGGCGATTTATCTTGAGTAAAGGAGCATGTAATATCGTTTTTCACAAAAAGGATTTGAGGTTTGGAAGCATAGAACCTTCAATAGAAAGTATTAAATGGTATTTTTGGGTAGGATTCGGTAGGTTAACTAAGATTAACTAGTAATATTTTTTTATTTAAATGGGAATAAGCAAGCTGGATCGCGAGTCTCCAAAGCAAAGCGCCTCAGTGTTAATCCCCCAAGGCAGAAAAACAATTATTTTCAACTACATTTCTCCGGCTGTATTGAATATTTTTTACAAACGGGCTTTTATGTGATAAATGTACCTGACTTACGGGTACTACAGTTCCACTTTTTGAAGTGGGTTGGAATAATTTTTATTTAATTTTCACTAACAAATTGCACACACAATATTCAAAGAAATTTCAAAAAGGTTGATTATAGATACCTGCACTCTTAAAACAAAAGAGTGAAATCCACTCCAGTTGGAGAAGTGCATTTTCGACACTGGAAAGGAGTGAATATTATCTCAGACTGAGTTAAAATCACTCGTTTGGAGTTATCCTGTCGGAGGCTTAACACACAAAGAATCCACTAATTCCGGGTAAGTGCATTTTCCAGACTGGAGGAGTGAAATTAACTCAGTCTGAATGAAAAACGCTCGTTCGTTTTAAGAGTGTGTCTATAGAAAATCTCTCGATATAAATTCAGTGGCCTTTACAAGTATGAAAGACACTTTTAAATGGAAATGTTTTTTATTTTTTATTTTTCATTAAGATCATTCCACAAACCAACACTATAGCAACCCTGAATTCAAAAAAGGTAACTTTCTTTTTTTCACACATCTTTCGTACCCAAACCTTGAAGTTACTCACGTTATAAAATTTCCCAAAAGGCGACTTTTATGCATTAGTCATTAATATTCCAATAAAACAAACATTAATAAAATCAAAAACTGCAGTCGGTTCTCAATAACTTGGTAGTCGATTCATCTGCGTGTCTCGATTGCTCAAGGTTTCTATTAAATTTCCTTTTAATGGCGTGCCATGTCATAGACCACCGAGGGGTTTCGGGAAGTAATTGGTTCTGTGCTCCCTCTTAATGGGGCCGTTGGCAGATTCCCACTGAGCTTCGAACGTGGATGTTCGTCCTTGTGATATCAGCGGGATTCTGAATATCGCATATTTTCGTGTGCCTCTTCGATCCAGAATTAGACATACCTGGAGTTTACACTCTTAAAACAAAAGAGTGAAATCCACTCCTATAGTAGAAATGCATTTTCGACACTGGAAAGGAGTGAAAATTAACTCAGACTTAGTTAAAATCAACTCAGACTGAGTTAAAGTCAATCGTTTGGAGTGATCCTGTCGGAGTTTTAACTAAACAAAAGAGTGAAATCCACTCCAATAGGATAAGTGCATTTTCGACACTGAAAAAAGTGAAAATGAACTCAGATTGAGTTAAATTCAGTCGCTTGTTTTAAGAGTGCAGACATACGTGGAGTTTAGTAGAATTCAATTCACAACTTCACTTTACAAAAAAATATTGACTTAAAATATTCCTATGCCAAAAATATTAGTTGGGTAGTTTTTCTTTTTTTTAATTGCTACATTAAAAGGAAAAAAAGATTAATTTTAAAATTAGGACGAAAAATTACGTCAGAAAACCTTTCGTCGCTGTCACGTTGTATCTATGACGTCATTAGTAACTATAAACAAACTTTGTAACAACATTTTGGAATTCACTTTAAGCAAAATTGAATTAACCGATTCTGTAAAACCTCCTATTATCTATATAATTCTTATTTTAGTATTAAATTAGATTAAATTCAGTTTAAGGTAGGCGAATACCCAAAATTCCCTAAAATTCTAAAACTTTTACTATTACTTTAATCTTTTCCAAATTTGGCATAGTGATTTCAAATATAATGAATAATACTATTTAGGCATTTTTTTTAATTTAAGTATAATTTATTTATTTTAAACGGTGTTTTTCTACTAAAAATAGATGTTTATGCTAACAAGTCTATCACATTGGATTTTCATCCCATAATCATTAATTATGTGTTAAATTCTGCTTTTTGAACTGATGCATGCACTGACTCTCTAGAGTTACATACAAATTACAAGAAAAGAAGTTATTACGAAAAATGTTTGGTTTGAATTATCGTCGCACTAGAGCTACATCGAAAAATGTTAAAAATTAACCACAAAAAAAAGGATTTTTTTTCGATTAACTTACACTTGGACATTTTTTTAAAAAAAAACTTGTATATTTACACCAGATGTTAGAGGTTCATGGCACAGATATATATTGAAATAACATCTGTAAAAAATTTCAGGTAAATTAGTGTAAAAGTTTTTATGCTAGAAGTGTTGGCGCAAACCCCTTTTTTTAGTTGAAAAACACCGTTTAAAATAAATCAATTATATTAAAATAAAAAAAAATTGCCTAAATAGAATTGTTCATTATATTTGAAATCACTGCGCCAAATTTGGAAAAGATTAAAGTAATAGTAAAAACTTTAGAATTTAGGGTATTCGCCTACCTTAATTGATGCAAAAAAAAAACTTATCGCCAGTTTGTTTATACTGACTAGTGACGCCAGCCACCTCGACGTGTTTGTGATCACGTGACGTACCGATGAAAAATAAGCCATTTAAAATTGATTTTTATGAATTATTCAAAGATTTATCTTGCAAAAAAATAGATACGTTTGTTATTTTAATATTGGAAGGTTTTTTAGCGATACAGTCAAGTACCCTAGTGAAGAACTTATCTGAACATCGTGCTACGTGACAAATAGGTGAAAACAAGAAAATGAGCTTTTAAGTTTTTCGTTTGCTCTTGGATACGTTAAAAACGGTAGGGTCAAGTGGGGTAAGTGTGATAGGGTTTCTGCATTTTTCATTAAGAAAATTCGTTCTCTGCTTCAAGTAAATTCCAAATCCTAAAATTGGTAGTGAATTATTATAAGAAACATGCATATGTAAAAAAAATTATATGTTTGAATTCCAATTTTAAGTTGTACAAAATTTGCATTTCAAAATCCATTGCTGTTTTATCACACTTACCCCACATAGGGGTAAGTGTGATATATAAGAGTAAAGATGATATAATAAGAGTAAAGTAATTGTAAGAGTGAAGAAAACCTTTCGAATTTGAAAAAAAAAGAAGACAGTTGCACTTAAATTCAAAAGCTCAAAACTTTCTTTAGACAAAAAATAAGGTCAATATTTCTTTTTAGTTTAATTATAAGTGGTCTAATGTTATATATTGCAAACTTTCAGATTTTTAGAATGATTTCCATAGTTACAAGAGCTGTTTATTACACTTACCCCCAATCACACTTACCCCACTTGACCCTACTTAAAAAATTTAAAAAATGTAATTAACTTAAATTTCATGAAATTCCTTTTTTTAAGGAGAGAATAACATGTTCATTGACACAAACATTTTCAAAAGTGGCTAAACACGTTTTTCTACTAATATCTTCAATTTTTTTTTAATATTTTCTTTTATAAGCTACAGTGTTCAATCTTTCTAAAAATATCGATAGCGAAACAGCTGATTTATTAATTGCACAAAGTATGACATAGGAAGAGTGTCAAACAAGATTTTATTAGGCTTGCAATCCTTTTATGGATAAATTTATAAGGAATTTTGCTTGAAACAAGTGTTAAAATAGACTTCACCACTCTAAATGAAGCATTTAATGCTCCTTTTTCAAGAAAATCCATGGTTCAATTATTTGTTGTAGTTGACATCTATTTACTCAGATTACACATTTATATATTTTTAATGTTTCTAGAAATATAAAGATTTATTGTGTTCATTTGCTTAATTCGGCAATTTATTTGATGCTGAAGAGATACATTCTTAAACCAAACGAGCAATTTTAACTCAGTCTGAGTTAATTTTCACTCCTTTCCGTTTCCAGTGTCAAAAATGCACTTCCCCAATAGGAGTGGATTTCACTCTTTTGTTTAGTTAAACCTCCAACAGGATCTCCACCACCGTCCCCTGCGCTTTGAAATTTGAACTGCGGACAAGTGGCGCAGATGACACCAGAGCATTCAAACAATGAAAATTCGAGCTACAGTGCGGATCATAATTATAAAGACAGTCGATTATTTTGGGATACTGAATTAAATATTTACTGTATACAAGAAAAAGCAATACATACTTGTTGAATCTGTCATAAAAGCAAAATTTTATCCTTTATCAAATTATAAATATCAAAAATTAAGTTTAAAAGGGGTAAAATCACAATTTTCATAAAATTTCAGAGGTTTATAATTATAAGGACATCAAATATTTTGCTGCTTTAATTTACATAGGATCAAAATATCTCAGACAAACATGGTTATTTTTAACTGCGGTCATTATCTGAATCTATATATAAAGTTTGAAAACTTCAGAAACAAGCATCAGTCATAATGCAGCTTGGGAAAGAACTTACGACTTCGGAAGTGAGAAAAGTGTGGTTTCTTCGCGGAAAAGGTATGTCTTTGCCGCGGATTGCCACTAAAATTAAAAGGTCTAAAACTGCTGTTGAAAATGTTGTCAGTCGTGGATTAAATGGTTCGGTTTTAAAAAGATCTGGTCCAAAACCAAAACTGAATGAGCGAGATCGAAGAATCATCGTACGCCGTCTGTCATTCAAAAGATGTCTGCTTCTGAAATTGAGCGTACTTTTGAAAAAGACATTTCAAAGTCAACAATTGTAAGAGTTTTGAAGAACTGCGATTTTACAAAGTACGTTAAAATGAATAGAATACCGGCGTTGAAGGTTGAACATAAAAAGAAGCGAATGCAAGCTGTGCATAAGTGGATTTCTGACGGTTTGAACTGGAAAATGTTATATTTTCTGATGAAAAGCGTTTTAATCTTGATGGCCGGATGGTTGGAATAGTTACTGGCATGATTTGAGAAATTAAAACAGTCAGATGGAGCAGGCGGTTTAAAGGTGGATCGCTTATGCTTTTTGGGGCGGTTTCAGCCAACGGAAAAACGGATTTGGTACTTGTGCCTACCAATATGAACACAGAGTTGTATTTACAAATCTTAGAAGTACAACTTCTTGCTTATTGCTCCCCTTTAGGGAGTGAAAATTTCACTTTTCAACAAGACGGAGCTTCTTGCCACACCTCTAAAGCGGCAAAAGAGTGGTTTGATGAACGAAAGATCAATCTTTTGACATGGCCTAGTAATTCCCCAGACCTGAACATCATGGAAAATGTTTGGTCTTACATGGTGAGGCATTTTTACGCGCAAGGTCAGCAGTACAATTCATTTAAAGAGCTAGAAGACAAAATTTATGCAGTATGGGACAGTATCGATGCAGGATTTTTGAAGAAACTTGCTGATAGTATGCCAAGTAGAATGTCTCATTGTTTAAGTAAAAAAGGAGCACCAACAAAGTATTAATTGTATAAATATTGACAATAAATTGCACTGTCCTTATATTTTTGAACCTCCATTTATTCTCCATTACTTCTGTTTTTCTACCTGTATTTAAGATTATAGAGTTTAAAGCTTATAAATAGTGTTTATACATGATATAAAAGTAAACAAATATAACTTGTTGTAGTAAATAGGTTTCATTGTTGCTGGAGCTAGAAAAACCTGATGTCCTTATAATTATGATCCGCAGTGTATTTGAAAATACCAAGTTAGGTGTTGCAAATAGTTAGGTGTATGTAAGTTGTATCAAATATATTTTCTTCTAATAAATATCACTCGTATACTCTTTAAACAAACGAGCGATTTGAACTCAGTCTGAGTTAATTTTCACTCCTTTCCAGTGTCGAAAATGCACTTTTCCTATAGGAGTGGATTTCACTCTTTTGTTTTAAGAGTGTAGGTAAGCAAAAATGACCTTGTACAAAAAGTTACCCATAATTCTCCCTTTCCTACGCTATTATTTCAAATTTAATAACTTAAACAAATAAGGCTATAATTTTTTTTTCTTTTTTTATATATCAACGATAATATGTCACTTATCAGTTGACGCTTACTTCGCACACGCATAGTTTGCATGTTGATAAGAGTTACCGGAACTACAACATTCGTAAGTCAATGAGGTCTTGAGCAATATTTTTATTACCTGTTTGCGATGACTTATGACAAAACAGATGACACAATGTAGAAAGTAATAAAACGCAAAGGGTACGACACACTGTAAAAGATAACAAAGTATATCTGTTTATCCTAAGACTCATTTCGCATGCAACTATTCCGGTAATCTTTGCCTACTTACGGTGGAGCATGATCACACCGGCAGTGTTAAATCAATTGCATCTTTTACATGCGAAGGATTTAAAACCGTACAAGCGGTTTTTTACATGCATTTCTGCAATCGAGGCGATGTTAAGTGAATCTGGAGTGCGGAAAAATTTTCCGCTTTATATTGTCCCTTCAACACCTTCGAACTAAAACATTGCCAATACTTGATCAAAAATCACAAGTAAAACGGTCCCATGTGAAAGATTCAATTGACTTAACATCGCCACTACTTGACCAAAAATAGCAAGTAAAACCATCTCATGTAAAAGATTCAAATGACTTAACATTGCCATTACTTGATCAAAAATCGCAAGCAAAACCGTCCCCCATGTGAAAGATTCAATTAACTTAAGATTGTCACTACTTGATCAAAAAGAGCAAGTAAACCCGTTTCATGTGAAAGATTCAATTAACTTAACATTACCACTACTTGATCAAAAATCGCAAGTAAAACCGTCCGAAGTGAAAGATTTAATTGACTTAACATTACCACTACTTGATGAAAAATTGAAAGTAAAACCATTTCTGAAAGATTCAATTGCCACTACTACTACTTGATCAAAAATCGCAAGTAAAACCGACTCATGTAAAAGATTCAATTAACTTAACATTGCCAATGCTTGATAAAAATTTGCATGTAAAACCGTCTCATGTGAAAGATTCAATTGACTTAACATTATCACTACTTGATCAAAAATCGCAAGTAAAACCGTTTCAGGTGAAGTATTCAATTGACTTAGCGCTGCCATTGGTGTCATTTCTGCTAAGTCAGTGCGACAAACATTTCCAGAACATCTGCATGTGAAACGAGCCTCAGAATGTGAAAGTACATCATTTTTCATTAAAAACATTGAAACTCCATAGCTAGTTGTGCACCTTATACAATGTTTACCATGCCGCATGGTCTCCAATCGCAATGTACATTCAATAAAAGCTTGCACACGCGACGCCGACTCGTTTGAAATTTTAAAAAGATGTCAGAAATCGTTCATTGTTCAGCTAAGTAAATGAGCCAGTGAAAATAATCTATTTCACATAAAATCAAAAAATCTCATTTCGATTATCTTTCTGAGAAAAATGTTTAACTTGTTTTACAGACGTTTTTTCTTTCTTTACTATAAAACACAATCACATAGCGGTTACTGATAATGTACTTTAAAACGTTATGTTTTTTTTACAAACAAACAGATATCTGAGATATTTTATCTCACAGCAAACTTTATTTTCTTTTATTCAGTTTTCCAACGAAATAAAATCCATTATCAGAAAACGAATTTAATGGAAAAAATTATTAAAAAGGCGGTTTGATATCAAATTTTAACAATTACTCCAGTAACGAATGAAATACTTTTTTTGAATAGTTTTAAGAGGCGCCTATCTTTAAATTGGCGCCGGTTATTTTGACCCGACACAGTTTTTCTAACGCTAAAGGTCGCCCGCAAAAACCACATACATTATCTTCGGGCATTTCATGTGGGTATATAGAAGATGCTATTTAAATATTGGTTGCTTTTTTCCACGAATCGAAGCCATTAGTGAAACTTTTTTTTATGGATTTTCATTGCATCGTATGATGTAACTCAATGTCATTCACCTGATATTGATTTTATTCATGAAAATATGCATTAAAATTTTTAAAGAAATTTTTATAATTTAAATGCATTTAAAAAGCTATTAAATTTCTGTTTTTCTAGGAACTTTATACTGGTTTATGCGTTGAAGGAAAGTTTTTAATAGGATATACTTTTTTCAATGTTTACTATTTTTGATGCGCTGTATTTTTGACGTGTCACACTTGTCTGTAACATTTGTACACTCCTTGCCAACCTAAGTTGGGTAAATAGAAATATGCTATAGAGAAGAAGATGTGTTCCATAAATTATTTGTGAATCCATCCAGAAACATGTTTAAAACATTAAATTTATTTAAAGTCTAACAATTTTGAATATTATTTGAGAAAATTTTGTAATTTTATCAGAATGAAAAGTGTATTTTGGTTAAATTGTATTCAGATCATTTTGCATGTAAATATTACCTTACACGGACCAATCAAGCTTTTCCCCCTGCCTTTTTACTATTTGTTTTTTACCCTAGTTAGGTTGGCACTGAGTGTAGTTAGGGAAGCAAGAATGGATGACGGAAGGACATAGCTTTTCTAAAACTTCCACTTTTTACGTTAAAAACGTAGCGTGGAAGCTAAAACAAGAGTCCCCTAAAACAATTAATCAATCAGATATTCCCACCACGTCACAAAAAACACACACAATTATCCGAAACAAAACAGTCCAAAACAAGCTTTTAAAAGCAAATACTCTATCAGCTACTGTTCACTATAAAAAAAAATACTAACCCAACAATAGCCTCAAAGCGTAACACCGCCTAATATTGAAAGCGTAATTGTAGCAGGTAATGAGGGTACGGAAACAACAGGTGCTAGACTGTAGCCCCCTCTCCTCAAAAAATAAGCCCCCCTGTTTCCCTGGGCTATTTTATAGGTCATTATATATGAAAGAAAAGTTCGCCGATCTAGTGTGTCAAATTTCAGCTACTTTATATCTTCAACTTAGTACGAAAAAGGCCGATGTCATTATGTTACAACATTGGACAACGGCCTTTTTACTCGGGTTCTTTTTTTTTGTGAAGATGTGGGTTTCGTTTTGCCCGTCACGCTGTAATGCATTAGATTTTTTTTACCTTGAAATTTTACTCCCAATTTTCACCAGAGTGGTCTTTTGATGTCAGAAGGGAATTTTCTAACGTTTATTCGTTATTTTTGTCCAATTGCTACAATTTTTTCCCTAAAAGAACACTGACTAGAAAATAATAGGGAAAAGAACTACGTCGGATTTTTTTCCATTGAAGTCTCCTTAATAGCGAAGTGATTTCATGTTGGTCAGCTATTTTATTTTTTGCAAGATCAATCAATGTTAACCTTATTGGAAAAATACACTAAACTGTTTTGCATTTCTTTGTAAAAAATCATTGTAATGATTTCTCAACAAAGGCCCTCGCCAGATAAGACGGTGAAAAATGCCCCCATTCCAATCGGGCTAATTTTTTTTCTGAAAATACCTCATAGTATGGACAACTTCTCAGCCAAGTTTCAGCTCAAAAATGTGACGCATCTTTGAGTAAAAAATTAAAGTTTTTTTCTTTTTAAATTGATTATTCCCTGAGTATATTTGATAAATCCAAAAAACTACTCATGAGTTTTTAGATATCATTGAGTAGTATTCTCAGAAAAATCCGCTCATAAATCTGATCGAGCGATCATTCTTAAAAATGCATTTTTATTTTTCCAAAAAAAATTTCATGCCAAAATCGTTTGGTCACAACTTAGGATTTTGTCTCTACATATTCCTCTATTATCAATCTATAATATATATTTTTTTCAGATTTTTAAAATTATTGGACGATAGTTTAAAAAAAATAAAATATTCTTAAAACCTGACTTTTCGCACTACTTACTCGGCAGATGGCACTCCTAACAAAGGCGGGGAAATTCAATCTGGGAGAATTTCTTTCGGATTAAAGAATTTAGCATAGATTTAGAAAGTAGCAGATCTGCCTCTAGGGGGAAAGGTGAAGCCATTTGTTAACCATTATCCCATAAGGCAGTTCGCAAGCTCTTGCACATGGCATGCCATACGCCACCAGATGGCACCATGAGATAATTCGACTAATAAAAGATATATATTCAATATTAATTAATTAAAACTTTTTACAAGTTTCGCTAGCATAATTTTATAGCTGCATGCGTATTGATAATTTCTGTAAGGCATGAGGTATATATTCACAAAAGAAGCAAGTTAAAAATGCAGTTTTTATTGTATGTAACTCTTCGGAAAAACCATTTTTGTGAATCAGTATCCCGTGATGCATTGCGAAAACGACGAAATGTGGATTCATCACGCATTATTGCGTTGTACGGGATTGCGCAATCGGTGGGCATGCTATTTCTAAATCTATGGATTTTAGAGCAAAAAATCAGGTTTTAAGAATTATTTTTTAAACTATCGTCCAATAATTTTAAAAATCTGAAAAAAAAATATATTATAGATTGATAATAGAGGAATATGTAGAGACAAAATCCTAAGTTGTGACCAAACGATTTTGGCATGAAATTTTTTTTTTGAAAAATAAAATTGCATTTTTAAGAATGATCGCTCGATCAGATTTATGAGCGGATTTTTCTGAGAATACTACTCAATGATATCTAAAAACTCATGAGTAGTTTTTTGGATTTATCAAATATATTCAGGGAATAATCAATTTAAAAAGAAAAAAAACTTTACTTTTTTACTCAAAAATGCGTCATATTTTTGAGCTGAAACTTGGCTGAGAAGTTGTCCATACTATGAGGTATTTTCAGAAAAAAAATTAGCCCGATTGGAATGGGGGCATTTTTCACCGTCTTATCTGGCGAGGGCCTTTTAGTTGAATAACAGAACACAAAGCATTCCAATTACATGTCTTTTTAGAAAGGCTGAACTAGCAATTGTTTTCAGGATTATTTAGTTTTGAAGAATTAATAATAACGCAATGATTATTCTGATTAAATTTAGACTTAGTTTTCAAGCGAAACATTTAAATCGAATTAAAATAAATTAAGATACCTTTTTTTACTACTTTTGTCAACAATCAGTGAATTTGGGGCAAAAATAAATATTACTAATTTTCACTTTACAAAATAGGTTTTTTTTAATGAAACTTCATTTTAATTACTTTTTAGTAAAATTGCGGGTTTGTAAAAATACATTGCTTGCTGTAAATACACTCAAAATCTCTAAACAGGACACACTTTTAAAACAAGTTATTATTTTAAAAAAAAATTGGAAATTTTACGATGACTTATGACTTTCTTGGTGCGGGCAAGATCGCCAAGCACTGCGACTATAAGTATATTGTACTTAACCCCAGAAATGACACAAGCACAAGAGAAATTTTACGATCAAAACTTAAATAATCCGAAACTCATTTTCTTACTATTCCAATTTGAAAAATGTCTATTTTTCTTTCGAAAAGAAATGTAGGCGACATCTTTCTCAAGGAAAATACGGACTACTTTTCAAATTGAAATTGAAAGTGAAATTCCAACAATGAAAAACGTGGGATCCCGTTTACGCTCTTAATGTCCCCTAAGTACTACTTTAGAACTCGTGTTTCTCCGATCGCCCACTTTCTCCCGCTATTATAAAATAAGTTCGCATATCAA
Source organism: Hylyphantes graminicola (assembly GCA_023701765.1). NCBI lineage: Eukaryota > Metazoa > Arthropoda > Arachnida > Araneae > Linyphiidae > Hylyphantes > Hylyphantes graminicola. The sequence continues at coordinate 72,363,719 of CM043111.1, read as the reverse complement.
TCACGATATTCGTGTCTGTCCTTATTTGCTGGGTAACGGGTTAAAAGATGCCGTTTCTTCCGGATGTTATTTTTTCTTGTTTGATTGCATTATGTAGGAGTGTGCCGAATTTATGTTTCTAAAAAGGGAACAGTTTTCTTTTGTATCTGTTTTTTTTCCTTTTCTTAGCTACTCGTTGGCAATTTCGTTTTGGTACTGTTTTTTAAATGCTTTGTTAAAAAATATAATGGTGAAGATTTGATTTCGTAACTTGATGTTTTATTTAATTTTTGATTAACTGAATGTTTCGATTTAAATCTGAGCCTTTTAGATCGTGAATGTATAATAGCACAGGGTTAATATACAATATTAAGAAACTTTTAACCAATAAAACTCTTAATTTTATGAAATTTTATCTCACTGAAAAACGGTTTGAATTTTTTTTTCAAACCGGTTAAATCTTTTAAAACATATTTTATGCTAACAAATATTGACTTATATCAGAGAAACACAATTTATTTTATGTATAATGTTTTTGAAAAACTAAAATATTAACCCAAATTATTCCTTTGATTTGTTAATTTTTTTTACTTATTAAAATCAAAATATTCAACTTTAACTTTAAAAAAAAACATTTTAAAAAAGCCTGGCTATTGACCTGTGAAGTTATTGAGTATAAAATACATTTTAAAAAGTTTTTTTTATATAAAGTCGTAAATCTTTTCTATATTAATTCTTTAAGTTTTATTTTAAATTTTACCTCCTAATAGAAAAAAAAGTAAAATACCTTATTTGAAAATAATATGATTTTTAAGATTTCAAACACTCTACATTCTTCTTAATAACGAGTGAAGAAAAACAAATTTATCTTTCTGCTATATCTCCATTACAATAAAACTGTTAAACTTACTAATAGAAAATTTAAATTAGTCATTTTTTGCAATGTTTTCAAATAACAATAATATGAGTTAAAAGTTTATTACGTACGAGGAAAATTCTTGAAAATTCTTCAACTTCTTATTGACTTTAGAAAATAATTGTTGTTTTTAAGGGTTAGAAATCGGTTAATGGAAAATATGTTCTTCCATTGTTATTGCTTTATCGCATTGTTCTCAAAATGTGTGGAATTGTTAAACCTAAAACAATAAATACATATTATTCCGTAAAAATGACATTATAGTATGCTACAAAAGAAACGCGCGTATTACTAACTGTAATTGACCGTAGCTGTAATTGCAGATAATGCAAATTAAACCATTTAGTCCATTTGAATAAGTGTTAAAAATTTTATATTTAATTTAAAAGTTTATAGTTAATTTAAATATTTTAAAGTATTTAACAGTAATTTTTTTATTAAAATTCATTCGTAACTATATTTTGTTTCCAAGATATTAAGTTGAATCATGAATTCAAGACTATCAGATCTTTTTTCAAAGTTCTAATTATCTTTTTTCTTCGGCTTACAAAAAGTAATTATATTTTATTAAGGAGTTGTAATTTTTTGGATGATCAAATTATCATTTTGTAAATTAAATTGTGCTATTAAAATCATCAACCTACATACACACATAGTTAACAGATATTTAACTTCTCCGGGTCATCGTCACTTTTTGTCGTTTTTCAAATAAGAAACTATCCAAATCAATTGGATAAATCTATGTATTTAACTCTTGAAAGATATTTCAAAGATTTGACAAATCTACAAAATTTTAGTCGTAAAAACACGGATAATTTTACAAGACATTTTAATAAACGTAAATGCTGATTTCACTATCCATATTATTTGGTTTTGTATGAAGTAGCCAGGGCAAAAAATATATATTTATTATGAACTGATTTAAATGTGTGACAAAACTTACTAAGTTTGATCTAATAAATGGTTTCTTTTAAGTACTTTTTTGCATTATTAAGATTTTTTTGTCTTTTTTTAAGCAGTAAGCGTTCTATTAGGTGTTTATTTGCAAAATAACCTGGAACACTTTCGCATAAATGTGTTTAAACATTAAGTATTATTATTGTGCAAGGCTAAGCGTTTTTTATTTATTAAGGCAATATGCTTTAATAAATATCTTCACAGAATGATATAAATTTTTTCTTCTTTCGAATCTTATAAAATTTCTTCACTAAATGCGCCCTCGAAATAGGCCTAAAAAAATAAAAATGTCCTACCAAAATTTTCTTAACTTGAACATTTCTATTCCTAGCCAGTTTTTTTTTTAATCAAGAAACAGTAAAACTGTTAAAATTAGTAAATGCGTTTAAAAAAAAGTTGACTTACTTAGGAAGTTTTGTGACTCAAAAGTTTACCAAATCTATTTTTTAAAAAAAGAAGTCTTCAAACCACCAATAAATTTCAATAATAAGCTTTACTACTTCAAGATTAAAAATTATCAAAAAGAATATATCTCATTCAATACGAGTAAAGCACTCAGAAAAAAAAACCATATTCTTAAATTCTTCATAGTTCCGGAACACAGCTAACGACCAGATTTCTAAAGAACAAACCACTTTCCATCGAGTTCCATCAGTCGAAAAATAATATTCTTTTTTGATATTATGTATCTTGACCGCATTATTCATTTATGCGGAGCTGAAAAATACTCGACATCAAAGAGAGGCTTCAAGAAAATGCATCTTGAAATGACAACGAAGAATTTCGGCGTCGCCATTTTGGATTGATGGCGGTAACTGTGTCCGGCATTTCTTAACTTAATGGTTTGCTATTGTGTGGGATTTTTTTCCTACTTTCTGATCGACAGTATCTTCTGTTATTCAAAGTTTCTTTAAAATTCAAACATTGTGTTCCATAATTCTAATTTATTTCTCAAATTCAAATTAAAAAAGCGATGTCTTTATTTATAAGAATGATTATAGGAAATATATCATATGCTATTTGAACTTTTGAGAACGAATAGATACTTGCAATGCATTTTTCGTCTTTTTTGGTAAATTGAAAGTTTCCATTTGGTATTCTGAACAATTCCAATACAAATGAGTAAAGTATTAACACATAAGTAAAATTTTTTTTTATAATGCTAGCTATAAATTCAAATATATCTTAAACTATATTTAAACAAAATAATAAAAAACTTCAATTTTTCACGATACTTCAAACATTTGAAATGAAAAAAAAAAGTGTTACACTGAAACGTAATTCCATCATTATATCAGGAATGTGAGATTACCACCTGAAATATCATTCAACCTGAGCAAACACTTATATCTATTACCTTTTAATCTATGTACCTAAGCCACCTGGTGGACACAAACCACCTGACCATTCTACTAACCAACATAAAAAATATATATTGGGGATGGGGAGAGGGAGAGAATGGGGGAATAATAAAGGGTTCCTCAATCCCCACTCTCCACAAAAATTCCGAACGCATCCGAAAGAAAAAAATATATTTAAGAAAAGAAACCACTCGTTTTTACCTTAAGGAAAAAAATGGTGGAAGATTTAACAACGCAATATTTTTTATCTGTACCGTAAATAAAAAAAACTAGATAATCTTAAGTTTGTTTTCTTTAAAAAAAAGGAAATTTTGCGTTTCCACTTTTACAAAATTTCACCCAATCTTTACTCTAGGGTTCTTTTTAAAATAGGTTGTTCCCGAAGTCCGTCACCTATAACTCTCGTTTAGCCTCAGTTTTACGTCAATTCAAAGAAAAACTAAACAAATATTAATACAATGATTTTTGAGTCAACTGTTTTCAAACTTTTATAAATTTATTTTCAACCTTCAAAGTATAAACATCTTATGTATGCAGTTTTCATAGCAAAACGCAGATAGTTTAAACTGTTAAAAAATGATTTTTTTTTCCTCTTTTCGCATTTCACCAAGACAGAGACCGAGGCATACTAGAGGATCCCCTGAATTGACTTGTCGCCCACAGCGGTATTATTTTGGTATGGGAACTTGGAGGGCTTTGTGAACAGGACGGATTTAACGTACACCAGGCACCATTAGCGTACACTGGAGCATTCGGAAGGCAGCGGGTCTCAAACTAGCAACCTTAGGAATGCCAGTCCAAGACCTTACCGGCCACGCTATCCCGGCCACCTGCACATATGATATCTCTTTTATGTTGCATTTGGATTAAACAAAATATAAACTCCAGTAGCCAACAGTTCAAAGTCCTAACGCTGCGTACGATGTCGCCCTTAACGGTTGCGTTGGGTGCCTATTTAGGTGTTGGCTCGTCACCTGACTGTGGTTCTAAAATACGACGCCCATCGCCAATAGCCCTCGCGTAGCTCTAGTGCGACGATAATTCAAACCTAACCTAACCCAGTAGCCAACAGTCTATGCGAGACTTCAACCCAACCAAACCGTTTTTTTCACAAATCACAGGAAAAGAAAATACCGAATCTTTTAAAATAGCAAAATGTCCATCTTCTTTCTAGATGCATAAAAAGTAGACCTTGCATCAACTCAGTAACATCGGAGAACAGGTTTGCAATGGCCTTGCCCAAGTACGATCGTTGTAGTATTGTGGGCCGTTTTTTTTTCTTCACCACAATAAAAAAAAAATATTTATTTTTACCAAAAAAACACAAAGGAATGCAACTACATTGATTTGACAAAATCGCAAATAAATTTTTTGTAGGGACCATTTGTTACGAAGGCGAAATTATATTTGGTGACTTTGAACATTGTAAGAAAATGAGAAGGTTCCCTTGCTTCGACATTGATCTATAAATCTATATTATAAATAATGACGATTCTATAAATTCTATTAATAACAGTTCTATTAAATCTATATTATAAATAATAGATTAGATAAGTAAATAATATTAATTTTGCCATGAAATATTTAAATTCTTTAATAAAATGCATACTGAAAACCATTTAATTTTATTCAAATTAATTAACATTTTACTGAATTTTAGTGTAATTTATTGTATTTATTAAGATACCTGAATCAATTTACAATGTAATAATTTTTTAAGAAAGCCTTAGTTTAACGAATGAAAGGCACACAAATGTCATGTCAAATTATTTAAATTCAATGAAGCTTTTTTTTTTATAAAACATGCCGTTATTTACATTGGCTCTTACTATTTTATGCAATAAATATTTTTCCTACATCGCAAAGCATAGTCCTCTCCAAGATTAAAGCAGGTTTCGGTTCAGTTTTTAATCTAGGTAAACGTTATGTAGGAAAAAAAAATACTCTTATTAATCATAATCAGTCTTTAACAATTATGGCAAACAAAGCGACTTGTCTTGTTTTGAGGCAGTTATCGTTACGACATCGGTGAAGAATAGAAAGTTTGTAACTTGAACGATAGTTTTGCACGATGTCTTGAAATTCTAAACGATGTTTTTTTCCCTATCTAACGTCGTAGATTCTTATGCAAATAACAATGCGGATAGGGAAAAGGATGTGATGTTAGTTTAAAGGTAATATTGTATAGGAAATGAGCTAATCCTGGAGTTTAGGTTGTATGAATTTGAGTTTTACTTCTTAGGAGAGAGAGAGGATCTATGTTAAATAATATTTATCTCGGGGATAAAATTGAATACTAACACATGAGAATATGTGCAATTTTTATTTCTTAGAAATATGACTATTTTTTAGTTATTTGTTACAGTATAAAATAATAATTCATAGCAAAAAGTGTATAGTTAAAATATATTTTAATTCTTCGAAATATATATATTTCAATCATAGCAGATCTATAACTCAAAACATTGAACGCACTAAATGTGTCAATATGTAATTAATCCCATAGCATATTCAGCTTAGTTTCGAAGTTGACCAGAAGTAGTTTACAGTGAATGCTATAGAAATATGAAAATCCTTTAAAATAAGGCAACTGAGAACACACTTTTAATAATTAGCGAGATTACAAAGTGTGTAAGAAAATGTAAGAAACAATTTGAAATAAGTTTAAGACTCATTCAAAATAAATTATCGGATTAACAACGGGCGTACTCCGAATTTTTTTGATCAAATGAGTCAGTAGACTGTAAAATATGTAAAATTATTTGGAAATAAATAATATTACAGGATTAGGTTAAGAAATGTACAGTAATTTATATCTAATGTTTTTGAGTTCTTAAATTCATATGCTACAAAGTGAAAGTGTTTCTAATTGAACCGATTGTGTTTGTCCTATAAAATTTAATCTGCACATTTAAAGGATTATAATGTAATTTTTTGCATGAGGATTCAGGCACTATTCAAAACGTTTAAAACCTACTTCTAAATACTTAAAACTAAATGCATTAAAAATATCATTTTTCGTAATGATTAATGTTATTGAATACGACAACTTTATTGGAGATTTATGGCATCTGTAGCAGGAACAATTGCTAATATAAAAAAGACATTCATAAAGGCCCTCGCCAGATAAGACGGTGAAAAATGCCCCCATTCCAATCGGGCTAATTTTTTTTCTGAAAATACCTCATAGTATGGACAACTTCTCAGCCAAGTTTCAGCTCAAAAATATGACGCATTTTTGAGTAAAAAATTAAAGTTTTTTTTCTTTTTAAATTGATTATTCCCTGAATATATTTGATAAATCTAAAAAACTACTCATGAGTTTTTAGATATCATTGAGTAGTATTCTCAGAAAAATCCGCTCATAAATCTGATCGAGCGATCATTCTTAAAAATGCAATTTTATTTTTCAAAAAAAAATTTCATGCCAAAATCGTTTGGTCACAACTTAGGATTTTGTCTCTACATATTCCTCTATTATCAATCTATAATATATATTTTTTTCAGATTTTTAAAATTATTGGACGATAGTTTAAAAAAATTATTCTTAAAGCCTGATTTTTTTGCTCTAAAATCCATAGATTTAGAAATAGCATGCCCACCGATTGCGCAATCCCGTACAACGCAATGATGCGTGATGAATCCACATTTCGTCGTTTTCGCAATGCATCACGGGATACTGATTCACAAAAATGGTTTTTCCGAAGAGTTACATACAATAAAAACTGCATTTTTAACTTGCTTCTTTTGTGAATATATACCTCATGCCTTACAGAAATTATCAATACGCATGCAGCTATAAAATTATGCTAGCGAAACTTGTAAAAAGTTTTAATTAGTTAATATTGAATATATATCTTTTATTAGTCGAATTATCTCATGGTGCCATCTGGTGGCGTATGGCATGCCATGTGCAAGAGCTTGCGAACTGCCTTATGGGATAATGGTTAACAAATGGCTTCACCTTTCCCCCTAGAGGCAGATCTGCTACTTTCTAAATCTATGCTAAATTCTTTAGTCCGAAAGAAATTCTCCCAGATTGAATTTCCCCGCCTTTGTTAGGAGTGCCATCTGCCGAGTAAGTAGTGCGAAAAGTCAGGTTTTAAGAATATTTTATTTTTTTAAAACTATCTTCCAATAATTTTAAAAATCTGAAAAAAATATATATTATAGATTGATAATAGAGGAATATGTAGAGACAAAATCCTAAGTTGTGACCAAACGATTTTGGCATGAAATTTTTTTTTGAAAAATAAAAATGCATTTTTAAGAATGATCGCTCGATCAGATTTATGAGCGGATTTTTCTGAGAATACTACTCAATAATATCTAAAAACTCATGAGTAGTTTTTTGGATTTATCAAATATATTCAGGGAATAATCAATTTTAAAAGAAAAAAAACTTTAATTTTTTACTCAAAAATGCGTCACATTTTTGAGCTGAAACTTGGCTGAGAAGTTGTCCATACTATGAGGTATTTTCAGAAAAAAAATTAGCCCGATTGGAATGGGGGCATTTTTCACCGTCTTATCTGGCGAGGGCCTTTATTTCATTTCAACAAGTCAACTTTATTTAAAATTTATTTTAAAAAATCAGATAAAATAAATAGAACAGTTTTTCAGTCTGAAATAATTTTTATCTGGAATAGTTTATGATCAGTTGAAGTGACGTAAAAAACAAAATCGAGATTTTGATTAACCAAAGATTCGGACAAGCGAGTTTCAGATTAAGGATTAATTTTTTCAAAATTTAGACTGAAATTCTTGTGAAAAGTATTGAATATCTTTGTTTATTACATCAATACAGTGTATTGAATATATTTTCTATTTTGGGGCAGGTGTTTACAATTTATCCGTTGGACAGTTCTGCATTACTAGACAAGTTTCACCTGCGCCCCAATTCGTTCTTGAAGAAACATAATAGTATCTTCCGTTAAGTGACTTTGTACGAGTTGCTAATTGCTACAAAAGTGCTCAATGTTTCTCGGGAAAAACAAATACCATATTTTTGAGTAACTTTTGACATTTTAAAAAAAAACTATTTTATCCCAAAGAAATAATATTAGTACAAATTTAATTTTTGTATAAGCTTGTTAAAAAAATATTTTTTTTGTACATTGCATATAACGTATGAAATTTACAAATTTACTTGACATGGTTGGAATGTTTTGAATTGATAAAGGAGGCATGATGTGCTTGATATTTTTACCTTGGTTTTAAATGTAGGAAAATTGCACTTACTTTGTTATTTTACTTTTAAATGATAAATAACTGTGTTTTCGTGTAAATTTATTACGTAAGATACAGAATACGCCGCTTAATGTGATCACGGTTATTGTTATCAATCGTTTAATGTTATCAAAATCGCTTAGTCCCGTCCGCTTACATCAAAATACATTGAAAAATCATCGTTTATTGTAATCAAATGTTCGTTTATTGTTATCAGTTTATATGTAAATTTTATTTTCCTGAAATAAATAAAAACAAGAGGGAAAACTTTTTTTGTTAACAGGGTAGGGCCATTATGTCAGTAGACTTTCTATTCTCTGGCATTGGTAATGAAAGACTTTTCTTAACTGCATGTGCATAAAGGGCTTTCTTATAAATTGTCTAAAGGAACTCCAATCCCTATATTGGGAAATTTTGTGCTCGGTGAAGTCAGCACACAAAGCCCCTTCTCTTTTCGGGCATTATTTTTCAAAACCGATCACATGAGCGATTCGTAAATGACTTGCTTCGAAATAATGCTAAACAATCGACAAGTGGTGATTTCTTTTTCAATTAATAATTAAAATTTTGTATTGTTTTCAGCAGTTCATCGTTAAATATGCAAGAATACTAACTAGTAATTCTTTTTCTTTAGTGTGCATTAATTTCGATAAAATACAAAAGAGTTTTACAGCAACAGCTCTTAATTTAAAATTAATTTTTATTTTAATATGTAGGTAAAAAAAATCATTTTCTTAGTTTAAACTTTTTTTCATGTATTGTAATCAATCGGTTATTGTCATCAAATCATGTTCGTCCCGATGTGATCACATTAAACGGCGTCTACTGTATTGACTTCACGGTATTGATACTTTTTTGGGTTGAATTATTTTTTAGGGGCACAATAAAATAAACTAACAGAGGCACATAAGGTGGATAAAAAGCATAAAAAGTTAAATCTGTATTACAATTTTTTTTTTGTTAATTTCCGTCCAATTTCAAAACATGTCAGGTATATATAATTCTACTTTTGCATTCGTTTGTAAGTTTATAGATTAGTTCAGCAAAGTACGGTATGTTTGCAGTAAAATTTCCATGGACTTGTATACTTTCGCTAATATATGGAATGGAAAGAATCTGTTAAAAAATATTCCTGTCAACATGAACTCCAACAGTCAGTGCTTCATTCAGAAATTTCAAATTAATCCTCTAACCATACAACCCCTTTTCCCTCCAAAAATCAACTGCCCCAGTTCCACAACAACTTACAATCGCCAAACCCCCCTAACAAACAACTTTCAAAAAACTTTCCAGCAGTAACTAACACACGCCGTTTTTCTCTCGCAGGTACGACCCGTCCCTGAAAAGGCAGATGGTTTTCCTTCGCTAACGGCCCGAACTCCCCCCCTCTGAAGCTGGGCAATGCCGTTGCTTTCACTGCCGCGCCGGCTATTGTCAGGGAAAGCGACTGTTGCAGAGTGCGTTGGGGTGAGTACAGTTTCACAATGCTTTTTTTGTTATTTAAAATTAACCCTCTGGGGGTAGAACTGGAGATGGAATGTATTATTGTATGCATATGGGGTTCATGCCGGGTATTATTTATATAGTAATGTCATTGATGCAACAGATGCGCTTATATTTGGTTCTTCTGCCCACACTCGTAATACAAACGAGCGATTTTTACTCAGTCTGAGTTAATTTTCAGTCTTTCCAGTGATGAAAATGCACTTCCCCTATGGGTGTGGATCTCACTCTTTTGTTTTTTTAAACCTCCGACACGATCTCCACTACAGTCCCATATGCTTTAAAATTTGAAGTGTGCAAACGAGCGATTTTAACTCTGTCTGAGTTAATTTTCATTCCTTTCCAGTGTCGAAAATGCACTTCCCTTATAGGAGTGGATTTCACTCTTTTGTTTTAAGAGTGTACTGTTTGTTTTTCCAGTTAAAAATTGAGTCCCTGGACTATGACTACGCGGACACTGACAGCCTCCGTGGAACCAAACCTTTATTGTTAAAGATATTTTTTAATAAATATTTGAGTGACATAGCATTAAAAAGTAATGTAAAAACAAAATAAACCAAAAAAAAAAACCCGAAGCACTTTGACTCGCATAAATTTAATGCCAGTCAAAAAAATTTCTCCTTTTTTTTTGTGGCTTATTTTTACATTACTTTTTGTTGCTTACAATTACTTTACATTAAGTAATGAAAGTATTGTGATTTAAATTTTTTAAATTTTATTTTTACACTACATTTTTGTTTGCATTCCATTCCCATACATTCATACGATTTATATAATGCGATTGTTTTTGCATGTAAAATTAAAAAATAGCAGCTATAAATAGGCTATAATTTCAGAGAAAGACATTAACTGTAGATGGTAAAACACAATTTGTAACTCATTAATATTTTTATTGTATTTTTTTTAAGATTAACCTATTTTTTTCATGAAAAAAAAACCTTCATTATTAAAATACTCATTTCATACCATATGAAAAAAATCACAATAGCACAAATAAGAAATTGCACCAAAACATAATTTCAGTCTTCGAAATAAATAACGCAAAAAATCTGGAAATGTGAGCCCAAAATTGCTTTTGTAATTTGATTAGTTAATTTTCACTTTCCAAGTCTGCCGAAATGATGTCTGTAGCATTTTCATTACATTACTAAGGTAAAAAAAATCTGGAAGCCCACATATATTTAACAACTAGCATAAAGCAGGAATAACATAAATTTCTTTATTGCTTCGTAAACTTAACTACCCCCAGTTTATGGAATTCTGTCTTATTTAGAAGTGACGTTTTGAAAATAACGATCCTTTTCTTTTTCAATTGCTCTTGATGGGTAGGACCAAATGTTACCACAAACCAAGGAATGCTAAAGAAATAACATTCGATATATGTCCTCGTTCTTAATGTTCGAAAATTTCTAAAACAAAAAATAATTAATACTAAATACTTTGGCCAGTGCAGTATTTCAGCAACTAAAACAATTTGATTTTATCTTAATACAGTTTAAAATTATTTGTAGTATTTTCAAGAAATATTATTTAATTTAATAATTTATTAAAATATCATACATCGTCTCTCATCTGGACGATTAATTTTGTCGTCGAATTAAAAATATAGCTTATTGATTAAAAAAATAAGAATCAATATTTTTTTTAACTGAGCACATCAAATCCATAAATATTACTTCGATTATGTACCACAAAAAATATCTAATTTTTCCAGTAAATATTTTAATTTTTTGCATAAAAAAAATGCACCTTTATTATAGTTTTTTAACATGATGTTTCTAACATTTTAGAAAAATAGACGTATTTTGTCATTGGTAAAACCATAAACGTTCTTTGAAAACAAAAACCATAAACACACTATTTTTATGAAAGAACATAAATACTACATCCCTATCTTGACCCGTGTTACCCCGAGCTCTCTCAACGTTCGATAAAAGGCGACTTAACAGTGATTCATGGACAAGTTGTATTTAAAAGAAGAAATGTTACTCATAAAATTTTCATTTTTTTTATGTCCCCAGTCTCCACTTAAGATAATCCGAATCACTTAAGGCGGGAGGGTCCATGGGTAGAGCTGAGACGCTTGCATTGAACTGTAGCTTCCGTTGAGACTTTTTATTTTTAATTTTTCCAGATTTGTCGCTTTCATTAATTCAAAAAAACTTGGGTAACTGATTAAAAATTTTTGGGAAATTCCGAAAAACTGCTTTCACGCTAGTCCAACTTCCCCGCACGATTTTTTTTTTAGTATTAAAGGTTCACCACAAACTGTTTCGTTTATTTTACAAATTAAAAGGAATTGTTTTAGGTTGATAATTTTGGATACCAATTGAAACAGCAATGGCTTACTGGAACACCCACGGTCTATGGTGGCTATAAATAAACACCCAGTTGATATCACTGCATGATATATAAAATTTAAAAAAATTAACTGAACTGCATATTTTTCACGATAAATTCTCTTTGTAGCGGATGATTTAAACTACCTTTTCTATACTTTGAATTATAAAATTTTTCTAAATTTTTTAAATAAAATATGTGTGTTTCTAGAAAACTTGATTGTCAGGTGAAAGGATTTATACATCTGTATCCCTCACAGGGATATTTAGTGCAATCAAACTAAATGTGTGATAATAACTATTCAAATGGGGCTGTGGGAAGCCTTGTTGTTAGGATCTTGAGCTTGAGATCGGAAGGTCCCGAGTTCGAGTCCCGGTGCCACTGAAGAACCACCGAGCATATGCGGAGTACGTGCTCGTTAAATCTGTTAAGTCTGAAAGTCCTGTGGGCGGTCATTGCGCAATTTCCCACGGGTATAGGTCATCGGAGACTATTTCCCTCCCCTTCAAGGACATGTCTAAATTGTGGAGGTGGCGCGCGATCATCTGTCACGTGTGTGCTGTGTCTGTCTTACTTGACGGAGGTTTGTAAGCGGATCTCTGACCAAGCACACAAGAATGAAAATATCTCTACCAGCTAACTATTCAAAAAATTTTTAGTAGATTTTGGTCTAATGAACCCGCTGTAGCTTATAAAAAGTCGTTAAATAAAGAAATCCAATCCATAAGATTCAGCCAATACCCTATTATAATTACTAACAATTTTACTTCACCTTTCCACATACATTCCCCGAAATTAAACTGCAAAATCAAGCGAGAAACCGCTGATTTAACCTTACATGGCTCTTCTCGCAACCGCAATTTATCCGGAATCACATGGTCATAAGCGCGGCAATCCTGATGCAGCAGCAATTAGGGAGGGAATACAAGAGCCGGGGGGCGACTTACACACCAAAACTTAATTTTCCCAGACCGAGGAACTAATTGCAAATCCGAAATAAATTGCTTAAAACCAAATATGGAGGGGTGCCGTGTTAGCGTTAGTTTTAGGGAGCGTCTTCTCCTATTTTTTTACCCTTTCAATCCCAGTGATGCCATTTGGCATCATCATTTTTCTGGTCATAATTTTAAAAAATAATATTGCTGAAAAGCTGACATCTATTGCGGTTTGTTATAAAAATTATAATAGAAAGAGTTTCAGGAATCGAATGGTGTGCCATTTGATACCAAAAATGGCTACAGATGATCAGAATTTTTTTCTAAAATGATAATGCCGAATTCCCATTAGGACTAACAGGGTTAATTTGTCCCTTAACCTTTTAGGGTATAAAGACGTAAAAACTGATCTCTTGACTGTCAGATTTCCAAGCAACCCACACATTAAAAAAAAAATCCGAATTTTATAAATTAACGAAATATAAAAGTTAGTAGTATAAAAGAAAACATTTGTAACTTTTCTGCTACATAAATATCATTTAAAAATATTAAATTTGTAAACTCAAGCAGTGAAAATAAGTTCACTCTTCAGCCAATTTACTCATCCTTCATGGGTAATGAAATACCCATGTAATAAATGTATTAAAGTATGGGTTGTTTTGTATAAAAATACGTTTTTAAGTTTATTTTTAAGAGTTATGCAACAAAATGATTATTTGTACAATTAAAATTGACATAATTTTTTTAAAAACTTCAAAAATAATCAGTACTTTCATTAAGCTTCATGGGGACATATATTTTAAACGATTGTTCTACACAAAGCAGTCTACTTTTGAACACATATTTTTGTTAACAAAACCGGATGTTAAATTTAAAAATACTAACGCTCAGGTACAGTTAGCAAACCCATATTCTGAAACATGAGTAGCAGGTGATACAGATAACAGATTTATCCTTCCTTCGCATCACTACAAATATGTCCCTAAATGAACCCACACACTCCCAATAATAAGTGGAAACGCCTTTAATAACACCGGCGTACGCCTGGCTCCCCCTGGGCTATTTGAAAGAGATTAAATATTTATATTTGATTCCCTGGCTGACTTGGCGGTTTCGCATGAAACAAGAAATCAATAGCTTAAGTATCACTTGTGCTGGACAGGTTGCTTGTGCTTTGTTCAACCTTTGTTTCACTTATTAGAATGAAATTTAATCATAAAATGACCAATTTCATTAACCCCTTCACTCGCAATGACTCCATTTGGAATCACTAAACTTGCGAATTAACATTGAATTCTCCATATATATTTCTATAAAGTAATATTTTATTTTGTATCGTTAGATGGAAGAATGTCTTTTTAAGAATTAAATAATGTTTGTTGTAGTTAAATGAAACAATGAAAAGCAGGATATGAATAAAATTCACTCTGAAACAATTTTATTAAATAAATTGGCCCTAAATTCTTTATTCATGGATTTTTAACTGCTTAAAAATTTAATTGTAACTGTTTTTAATAAACAGAGATATAAGTTATTGTTATAAGTTATTCAACAGTTGTTATTCCAAACGGGCGGCGTTCCATGCGACATAGTAAGGTTTGAGAGAAAATTGCGCATGCTCACAGAGTTGCTGTCAGTGAACCATTCTTTAGTTTTAAAAGTATTGAAATTACTGTGAAGGGTACATAATTATAATTACAATTACATTTAAATGTGTATTAATGTATTGAGTGATAACTAAAAGTCGTGGAATTTTGTACTTCATCTATAAGGTTTTTAGTTAAAACGCTGTTGCAGCAGATGAGCTATTCCCAATTTCAAATGATAGATTCAAAACTAATAAAAATAAATCTAGTTTCATATCTATATATTTTTAATTTGAAGTAGCTAATTTCCTGAAACAGCATCGCAATTTAAAAAATACCAGATGATTGTCGAGTTCACAGAAATGCATTAATTAAAATTATACAAAGAGAAAGATTCTACAAGTAGTACTTTTTCCAACTTAAAGATTTCTCGAAAAAAGCATCTTACATTATCTGCGTCTACAAAAAAATCTTGGTTCTCAACAAAAATCGAGTAATGACTGTTCAAGTTGCAGAAAATAGTGAAGTTAAATGTTATGGTAGTTTTCGAAGACACGTATCTGAAATATATATCAAAAGTATACAATCAAAAGACACTTATCCAGAACTAATATTGGAAAGTATTTAATTTTTTCATCATAACTTAACTATCGAGTTAGACTACCTATTTTAGACAGATTTTGTTTTTTCACATGAAAATTGAACTTATAAATTATTCGGGGGCTGGGGACCCCAGTCGGTTAGTCACTCGCCTAGCATGCGAAAGGTCCCCGGTTCGTGTCCGGGCATCGTCAAAATAACTGCCGACCTATAAACGGCCCGTGCAGCCAAAAATGACCGACAAATAACACCCCTTGTAAGGAAGTGCACGTTAAATATCCTTCAAAGTCTTAACGCTGCGTGCGAAGTCGCCCTTAGGTTGCGTTGGGTGCCTATTCAGGTGTCGGCTCTTCGCTTGACTGTGGTTCTAAAATACGACGCTCGTTGCCAATTGCCCTCGTGTAGCTCTAGTGCGACGATAATTCAAATCTAACGTAACCTATATATTATTCCATGACTTCAAATATCATTTCGCAAAATATAGTGGTTAAATAATCTCGTAACACTGCGCATTGCTACACTGCATCTATTAAATTGAGCTCACTGCAAATATATGTATTCAACTGAACAATCTATACTGTTCAAATATAGAGTTCTAAGTCAGGTAATTGAATGTCATCACGGCAGTACGTCTCTAAATCGCCAATGTCAAGTTCATGTTTAGTACGTGTAGCGAATGTATTAGGAATGTGATTTTGAAGGTAATTATACACTTCAATATTAGTTTAATGATAAAATGAGACAGTGTTATTATTCTTTTGCTTTTATATATAATTTAATATATAAACGTATACGTATTCATAGTTTTATCTTGCATATTATGATATTGTGAGGTTACACGTTACAATTCTATATAACATTTTATACAACAGTGCATACTACTTTATTACCGTTTTAATAACTTTTAAGCACAATTTTAACTGATTTTGTTTATGCTTATGTATGCCAAAAAATGAATTCGTTAAATTTGACAAAAAAATCTAAATTCCTTTTTTTAAATTATTTAAAATTACTTATCTGTTTTGGTATTCATTTATTAAAAAATTTCACATTTGATGAATTTTTGCGTTCAAATTACTGAAAAAAGAAGACACGATTTTCCTCCATATTAAAAGTAATTTTTTCACTTAATTTAATTCAAAATATGTGGTTTTAAAGTTTAATCGCTTTTAAAAATATATTTATCTAATTATCCCTAAATTATTTACAAAAATTAGGTTCTAGACACTAATCAGTTAAATAACTTTTCTTGCAAATTAATTTTTTTTATTTCATAATTGATAACTTAATTTGATTTTGATTCTTTTGAGGCGAAATTTTCATACTATTTTTTGTGTGACAGTTTAATTTTTAATTCAATTTTCAAAAATTTAACATGCATTCAAAAATTGCTTATCTTTTAATTCATTCATAAATGTAAAAGAGATTAATAAATTTTTCTTCCAATAAACCGCTTGCAGTTAACAAAGTTTCGACGTTCACTATGTATTCATAAGCACAGTTTTTTTTTATAGCTAAACGTCAATCATGATATAACTACGTTCTATTGATTACATGGTGTACCCGTTGAAAGATTTAACATAACTTTCAACACAGATAAAGTTATATAGGGTACACAGATAAAGTTATTAGGTTGACCAGAGTGAGTGAACAGGCCCCAGTGAATGAACAGTTGGTAAATACATTTAAAAAAAAAGATTAAAAATCATTCCACTGGATGGATTGGCAACACTGACTTCCTCCCATCTCGTGGGAAGCTATCTGATTGCTTGTAATTGGTCATTAATTAAAATCCAACATGTTTAGTTAATGGACATATTTGTGTTATTCACTGGTAAAAGAACTGTTCATTCAGTTGGCTTTTGTACCACTTTATATAAAGACCCAAAGCATTGCAATATAGTCACCTTTTTTTGTAGAATTTACATGTAATGACAGATGTGTTCACATTGTCATAAACCCACTAGCTATATTTTCTTAAAATGTATGAATTTTCTTAAAACAAATTGTGCTTAAGCGTTCATTCACTGGTTAGTCTACCCTATACGGAACATTGATGAAAAAAAAAACATTTATGGTTTCATATATTTTATTGTTTTAATTTGCTTTGAGTTCATAGTGACCTAAAATTTTAAAAGTAATCTGTAAAAAAAGCCTATTTGTACAAAATAAAAGCACAGCCTAGTTTGTGTTAAGTATTTTATTGAATTTTTGAAAATTTAGCTTTTTGATACAGTTAATCAATATGCACCACATTGCAGAATACAGGCATCTATTTATCACACCAACATAAACAAAATCTAACATAAAATCAGTAAAAAAAGTTGTTTACTTTTTCTCATCAAATCGCAAACATTGTGGTTCAACCTTCGGACAGTTTTTAAAAGTTTTCATATTTAAAATTAACATCAAATTTAAATTTATATAGACTTTTTTGTCATTTAAGGGGGACCGGAGCCTCCATTGAAGCCCATGTTAAAATGGTCATTTTTATGTACCTTTTTCTCATGAACTACTTGTTGGATTAATTTAAAATTTTACACAGTTAAAGTTGAAACACTTTTACACAGATAGACATATGCTTTTAGAAATAAACATAATATTTTTTAATTTATGACTCTTCGAAAATTTGTTATCACATTTTCATAAAAAATCAATAACATTATTTTTTTTTTAAAAGTAATTAATATTTCTCAAAAAGCATATGACAAAAAGTGTAAAAATACTTAATGTGTATGTAAAAAAAAATCTAAGCAAAATATTCAATAGTTACTGAGAAAAAGGTACATTTGTCCAAAAATATGCATTTTGAGAAAAAGGCGTTTAAAGTACAAAAATATATTTTTTCTTACCAACTATTTATTTTAGTAAAACCCTTTTTTATAGGCAGGTTCATCAACTCCTTCCTCATCAAAAAAACTTTGTTCTAATTGTAGTTGTCGTTTGTGTCTTTTTTGGCGGGCCTTTTTCTCCAGGGCGGTTTGCTTTCGTTGAGCTACCGCACATCGCAAATCGTCATTGTTCTTCATCATTTTGATGCAGTTTGATCCAGGCTGTACTCCTGCTTCTTTCAAAAGCAAGAGGTTGGACACACAACCATCATTGAAGGAAGAAACTGCCTCTAAGACACCGAGTTCGAGGGATTTAAAATTGACAAATGTCATTTTCGGAATACGGGACCAGATGACATTGTTCACTGACTCATTTTGGTTCTGCGTTTTACCGTGAAGACACCTTTCTAATAGATTTGTTGCAGCCAAGTCCCGAAATATTGGTTTGACAGCTTCCATTACTACCGGTGACACATGAAAATGACTCGTATGGTCATACCCTAACCCACTGGCCTCCGCTGTTTTAAACTTGCACCAGCTTTCAATCCCATCCGGACACAATCCATGTTGAGGGTTATCATTGTCGGACGAAATATGGAAATATCCGGCCCAAATAGCCTGCTTCATCTCCAAAACATTGGTAGTGTTTCTTTGGATAGCCAAACCGTAATACTTTTGAATATCCAAAATCACATCTCTAGTTAGACGACCCTGACCATTGAGGCCCTTGCCGTCGCTGAGTTTGTAACTTCCATATTTGGCTTTAAAAGCTTTTAGTCGGGTCCCCATTCGCTTTTTAACATGTCCGATGCACTCTAACTTTGTTATGGGAACGTCCTTTCCGTATGGTGCTGCCGCTACTAATGCAGGATATGCTGCACTATCTCCATCGCCCAAACACTGCAAATAACGAGCATTGTATTTAGATTGCGAACGTTCAAAAATAGCTTTCACACCAGCCACCTCCATGGCTCCACTTGTTCCACAGAAATTAGCGATACAGTTGGTCTGGTGTATCTTATCCAAACGCTTAGGGCAACGGCAGAACTTGGAGTACACTTGAATATCGATCACCTTACCCGTATCATAACTTGTGGCAGTGACCACACCATTATTAGACGAATACCCTCTTTTTTGCCATGTGCCATCAACAGCAATATCACGAGACCCTTCATTGTGTTCAAAAGCTTCATTTGCAGCTTGCAACATTGAATTGTTACATACAATCATAGCAGCTGTATGAAGAACATCAATATAGTTCTTGTATTTCGCTGGCGGGGGTGGCAAATTCATCAGTCCGCAAAAAGTTTTGGCGTTAGCCTGTCCCTTACCTATGCATCTCATAGCGTAAATAAACCTAGTGTTTATTGCATACACGTTGGCATCTTTTCGAAATGTTGAATTGTTAGCAGTGACACTATTGCAATTTCCGGCACAAGACACACACATCTCAATAGCTAACCCAACACTTTTTTTATGGTAATTTCGATTTTATCACCACATTCTTTGCAAACTGCAATTTCATTAATGATATTGGTTAAACATTCTAAATTCACAATATCATATTTCTCATCTTCATTAGCAAATTGCGAATAAAAAAAATTACTCTGGCTCAATTTCCTCAAAGAGACATTTTCTTTTTTCAAATCATCATCTTGTGAATCAATTTTTACTGGAACTTCAGGAACACTTTTCACTGCACCATGCTTCCACCTCCCAACTGGCATTTTCTTCTTGAAAATCCGTTTTGAACGACCTATATTTGATAAAAAAATTTAGACAATCTTAACAATAATTTTAAAAGCTAAAATATCACTAAAAATATTTCAAAACTTGAAAACAAGCAAAAAATCTCGCTAAAAATATTTCAAAACTTGTTGAAAACAAATAATCTGTATGAGTTGAAGTAGAAGTTACTATTTTCAGTTTAACTTACAGTTATCATAAATCACAATAATAAAATTAAACATTTAAAAGTAATTAATTGACTAGCAGTATCAAAAAGTAGAAACCGAAACCAAATGTAATTTGTTATGCAGACAATTTTTTGTGCCGAAGGTATTTTTTAAAAAAACATTAAAAATTCTTCTAATAGACATATTGCCTACCAAATTATATCATTTTGTAGGTAACATTTGAAATATTAGTCCACTCTAAAAATCTCAAAATGTGTTTTTTGGAAAATTTTCGAGTCTGGTCCCCCTTAAATTGCAGCTACTTTTCTTACCATTATCATTGTGAATACATTTCCTGATATTTATTTTAGAACTATTATATGAAAGTCAACAAAGTCGTTATAATAAAAAATATTAAAATAGATATTTTCATATATATAGAATAAAACATAGTTCAATTGTAATTACAAACTTTCTATAACAAAGGAAATCGTTTAAATTTTGAATCAGCAAAAAAAAATTTATTTAAATGTATAATCAACTTTTGCAATTAAAAAAAGCTGCGTGGTTTTTTTTGTTATAATCCTTGTTCATAAATGTCCTAAAATTCAAGAAAAAGCTATTTGAAAGTTAAGGAAAAAAATAGTTTCAAAGAAAATATTGCAATATATATCCATATACAATAAGAAAAATGCAATTTTCAATTGCAATTGCAGGCTTTCTCAAAAAATTAGAAGAATTTTAATCAGTAAAAATAAATATCTAATTTAAATGCACTTTAAATTTTTATAATTGAAAATTTACCTTTTTTTACAATTTCTTTGTGAAAACATTTTGTGATATTCAAAATAAAGCTATTATTTGAAAGTTAATAAAAAAACTAGTTTCAAACATAATAATACATACATATTTCCATATACTACAGGAATATTTCAATTACAATTGCAAGCTTTCTCTAACAATAAAGAACATTGAAAATCCATCTAACTTCAGTGAGTAGCAAACAAACTTGGAATTTAATGGAAACTTTGCCTACAGGAAGCTTGTTACGCGCTCAATTTGCATATCCCATTAAAGAAAGCCCTGCCGAAGGTTTCTACTTCCCACTGGGTTAAAAATAGCTCTGCTTTGCCCAAAATTTGAAATCCATTGACTTATTCATGGTATACAAGAATAGCGAACTCCTGAAGTAACGGTACATTCTGTTTTCCCAGTTCTTTTTATTTATTATTTTTTGGCTGAACTAAGATCACACTGGAGCAACGAAAGGGCTATTGGTAGGGTGAACAAGTGTACTGTATTTCGTAGTTCAGTTTAACCAAGCCCAATATTAGTTTGTTATTTAAATATCTGTTTATTAAAAAAATATCAGGATAGCCGTTTCATGATTTATGATATTTGTATAATGGTTTATTCGTTTATTGGTTGATAGTTCAATTACTGAAACATAAAGGATCAGGTTAGCTGTTGATGGCTAAGAGCCTCTTCATTTTGAACCACAATTCCGACACTTAATGACTTAATTAACCTTATAACAAAATCGTACGCCGGCGAAAGGATTTAGCCATAATTAACGTGCATCAACTTTATGCGGGCGGTATTTTTTTTCCTCCTGCGCAATTCTTCAATGGGACTTCAAGCCGACTAATAGAAAGTGGTGACCGTGTGGTGTTTTTTTCTGGCATTCGAAAAATCAGTAACGCTACATAGAATTGGAGTTCTTATTTATTGGCTCGACAGCAATTTGTGGACCAGGGCCTTCTTCAGAATCTTCTTCCATTCTGATCTTGATTTGGAAGACGACTTCCAGTTTCGAACTTTTAAAAACGTCTTAAATCCTCGTCGACACAGTCAATCCATCGAAGTTTGCGACTCCCTCTTGCCCTGGTGCCGATCGGTTCATAGTGGAAGACTCTTGATGTTAAGGGGTCTGATACCGGCGTTATATACGTCTAGCAACTTGCTCGAGCGGTTACCTTGAGAATCTCAAGGTAACCGCTTTATGCGTATTTATTCGAAAGCTCGCTGAAGTTGGATCTCAAGGCCACCAACCCAACTTTTGTCGGTTTTTTTGGTCAAGATCAAAGGAAAGGTTGCCATAAGGAAAATAGCAAACATATTGGCGTGTTATCTCTTTTTTAAGTGATCCTTCGAAAAAGTATGTAAACATCGAATTGAATTGTATTGAGTTTTTCTTAATTTTTTTTACTTAAAGCAGGACGCATTCAATATTTTGATAAAATAAAATTCAATCACATAAATGAATGAAATTCAAAATTTGACACTGTAAAATATGTTGATGATAAAATGCTTTCTATGTTAATAAAAGTATTGAAACTCTTATTTATATCTTACCCGTAATCAATACAATTAATTTTTAAACAAGATTTTGTATTAAAATACTGAAACCTGGTTGGAGTTAATAGCTTAATCAGTTATTTTAATACATATAATTTCTAAATTTTTGGCAGACAATACTGAAAACACTTTTTTATTTGACCTGATTTTAATCAGTAATACTCCGGCATTAAAAGTTTTAAATATAAGTACGGAAAAGGACAGTCATCAAAAAAACAATCCAGAAAAAAATGCACTTTCCTATACACTTAAAAACAAAAAAAATTCCCCGTAAAATATTAGTAATGGGCAGGGACCGGCAGCAAAGATACCAGTCATGCCCCGTTAAAAAACAGTCATGTCCTGTTTTTTTTTTTTTTTTTTGTTTTTTCAAACAGTCATGTCCCTTAAAGATGGTATAAACAGTTAAAAACTGTAAAAATACGGAGATTTGAGATAAGGCCCTTTATTTAGTGGGTCAAACCGTTTTCCACCAAATACGGCTGTTGCACTTAAAAATTAAAAGTAAGTAAATTTACAGGGTTTTTTTGCAGCATAGGGTATATCTTATTCTAGTAGAGGGGCACAAATACTGGTACCAGTCTAGAACGCTGTGGCTTTTTAGCCTTTCTCCCCATCGAAATTTGACGTGTCGGGGAGCGAAATTTACGGGGGCGGGGGCTTTCAAAAGAATATGGAGTGGTGAATAACCTCCTCTGTTTATAAACAATCCGAGACATGGGGATTTTCTAATTACCTCTAGATAATTATCTAAGCTCTCTAAATGTAAAACACAAGCAGCAATCAAAATTTCGTCATCCATAATCTAGTTGATTTTAAACAATGAATAAAATCGCCGAGCTACAATCTCACTCGCCAAATTCTCGCCAACCAAAGGTCGAATCGCTAGAGGTCAAAGCGCTTCCAGCGTTACGTTCAGCGGCCGCTAGACGTATATAAACCCAGTGTAAGGAGTCTTAAAAATGTGCAAAGAAGGCACTACAAAACATAGTTTGATCTTTCATGTCATTTTTGAACTACTCAATGTATGAGTATAATTTTTTTATGTGTAATTCTACAAGATTTATTTATTATGAAACAAGTTTTAAAATTTATGAAACTTTAGCCAAAACTAAAATAAATGATATTAAACCTGAAGCTATTTGAACACAGTGTGATTAGTCTTGCGCGGCAAATTGTGAGGTCAAAATTGAAAAAATGACCAAGAAAATGGATTTATATTGTACAAATATGTACAAACTAGGACTTATACCTAAATTCTCAGCTCAATTTTAATTAGAATTTATTTTAAGAACTTTTTTCTAAAAAAATTTTTTAAAAATTAAAAATTTTGATTTTAAATTATTTTTAAAATAATTTCTAATTAAAATTGAGCTGAGAATTTAGGTATAAGTCTTTGTTTGTACATATTTGTACAATATAAATCCATTTTCTTGGTCATTTTTTCAATTTTGACCTCACAATTTGCCGCGCAAGACTAATCACACTGTGTTCAAATAGCTTCATGTTTAATATCATTTATTTTAGTTTTGGCTAGTTTCATAAATTTTAAAACTTGTTTCATAATAAATAAATCTTGTAGAATTACATATAAAAAATTATACTCATACATTGAGTAGTTCAAAAATGACTTGAAAGATCAAACTATGTTTTGTAGTGCCTTCCTTGCACATTTTTAAGACTCCTTAGACCCCTTAAAGAGTCACGGTTCATTCTGAACAGATGTAAAACAAATTTCTTCCGGTTCACTTTAATGTAGTTGATGATATCTGCCTCCATATATATCTTATACAGTTCACTGTTGTGCATGTGCCTCCATATACCATTGATGTTCACTGCTCCCATAATTTTCCTCAAAACCTTTCTTTGAAAGATAACCAGTCTATTTTCATGCGATTTTGTCAAGACCCATGTTCCTGAGCTATAAGTAAGAACTGGAATTGGAGTTCTACTGTATTGCATTAAGAAATTTAACTCAAGCAAACGAATGGTACTTTAGAAATTTCTGCCATGGGCGGGTCAACTGTAGTATATAGGTTAATGACTTGAACCATTGTCGTAAGCACTCGATAACTCTTAACCTAAGGACAGTCTACTAAACGACGGATTATTTTTAAAGGCAAAACGATCCAATTAATTGCTGAGGCTACTTCAGTTTGTTTTCACATGAGAGTAAAATTTAACATACATACAAAATGGTGGTATGTTAAACTCTGCATTTTTCATATAATTTTAACCTAAGGAAAGCCTACTAAACGACGGATCATTTTTAAAGGCAAAACGATCCAATTAATTGCTGAGGCTACTGCAGTTTGTTTTCACACGGCATGAGATTAGAATTTAACATACATACAAAATAGCGGCATGTTGAACTCTGCATTTTTCATATAATTCTAACATAAGGAAAGCCTACTAATCGACGGATCATTTTTAAAGGCAAAACGATCCAATTAATTGCTGAGGCTACTGCAGTTTGTTTTCACATGAGAGTAAAATTTAACACAAAATGTTGGTATGTATGTTAAATTCTTCATTTTTCATAGTAGCTGTAGGCCCTACTTGTTTCTGGTCAATAACCTTAAAATCCTATATCTATGTAAGAGACGTTTGCGCTCAAAGGAAACGCCGTAGTAAGAAAAAAGCAAAAAAAGTATGCAAATACAAAGGCTCCTTTTCCTGTAGAAATAAATTCGGAATAAAAATTGATTTAGTGCCGACTGAAAATAGACGGAACGGGTAAACAATCAACGATTTAGCATGGAAATGACACTTTTCAGACAAAAGATGCCAGGCCAACTAACGGGTTTACGACTCACGACTTTCGGATACGCGTATTTTTGAAGGAAAAATGGAATTCGCATTAGTGGTCTTCGTTAAGAACAGTTTTTCGTGGATTTAG
Organism: Hylyphantes graminicola; assembly: GCA_023701765.1. Taxonomy (NCBI): domain Eukaryota; kingdom Metazoa; phylum Arthropoda; class Arachnida; order Araneae; family Linyphiidae; genus Hylyphantes; species Hylyphantes graminicola. Next base: position 72,338,330 of record CM043111.1, on the reverse strand, counting down.
TTTTATAAGAAAATAATAAAATTTTCGGTTTCTAAAAAATATAGCATTCGTCTCTTGACGTTCTTTTGTATCGTGTAAAAATTTAAAAAGGTGTTATAAGAAACCTGTCCGTCAAAATTATTAATTATTAAAAAGTATATAAGGCTTTTATTATTTTTTTAAAAATTGAATAAAGTGCGTATTAATACTCTACAATTTTATCACTTTTTGTATGATTAATTCTTATCACAAATAAAAAAAGTAATAAAAGGTTTTTTTTTTGTAATAAACAATTAAGTTGTGGAAGAAAAATTAAATGTAAGTTGAAAACAGAAAACTGATTGCTCTTTTTATGTGAATTTTGTTATTGGTATGTTTGAAATCTTCTTCAATGCACTTTTAAGCGTCGTTTGCAGTCAACTTCTTTTTCCGTACAGTTTCTTATTAATCAAGCTTTCTGAGCGTTTCTGAAACAAAACTGCAACAAAATGAAGTTTTACCAATAATCAAACATAAATAATTAAATATAGATACAAAAATTATCGTTCAACAACAAGTCAGAGGAACAGAGAGTTTGGTCTACAAATTTCCAAATTTTTTCGAGTCTCCAGTAATTATTGAGATTCCTCTCGAATTATTCTACTCTTTTCGAATAAACAACGGCGTCTGGTTAAGCATTCCACTCATTGATAACTATGTTATAAAATTGTTTTTTACCTCCTTTCTGAAGCAGGATTTTTTTTAGTAAAAGGGGCTTTACAGCGTCGGTTAGGCATTCGCCTAGCATGCGGAAGGTCCCAGGTTCGGGTCCGGGCATCGCCAAAATAACTGCCGACCTATAAAAGAACCGTGCAGACAATATGTCCGACGAATAATACCCCGTGTGGAAAGAGTGCAAGTTAAATATTATCAAAGTCCCAACGCTGCTTACGCGATTTCGCCCTTAACGGTTGCATTTGGTGGTTACTCAGGTGTCGGCTGTTCACTTGACTGTGGTTCTAAAAATACGACGCCCGTCGCCAATAGCCCTCGTGTAGCTCTAGCGCGACGGTAATTCAAACTAAACTAAATCTATTTCAGTTAAAACCTAAGCCCTCCATAACTTCCGCAAAAGAATCCAAACCAATAACACACTGCTCCGACTCACCTTTAAAAAACGGTTACAAACAACGCTGTGATATTTCTTACTTACACAAAATAGCACCACCAGTGGGAGGAGGAATTGCCAATGGTAATACATTACACACAATAACAATTTTTTTTGTTGAAATTTTCGCTTCCTGGTCCTTGGACTTCGCAAACACTGCGAGTTTTGTAAGAAATACCTCACGTTTCGTATGTGTGTGTGTGTTGGAGGCTTTGTTTTGATAAAAATTTTGGTGTGTGATTCTTTGGGATGATCCGCGGCCACAGCTGGGCAAATAAGATGAGGTGAGACTTTGTTATTATATAAAATATGAGATTAATATGTTATTTTCATTAAAAATCAGTAGGGAATTCACAAAAGTACTCTGTAAAAAATTTTGTGATATGTTTTTATCATAATAATGGTTTCTATTAGTTGAAGATTTTTACCAGACAGTCGCCAATTTATGGACATCGTATAGTCCTATATAGTGCGACGATTGTTCTATCCAACTCAAATTGTCACTTGTCATTTTTAAATAGTAATTCCAATAGTTCATCCAATAGTCATTCCAGTTTTTAAAAAAAGTAATTCCATCGCTACTTGTAGCAACAGTGCGACTTTAATATAGAGTATAAGGCGACTAAAATATATTTCCTTTATATACTACTGCCGTAAGTAAGTAAACTGCTGTAATCGCAACAATGAGTTGTACCACTTTTCATCTGAAATTTTTTTAAAAAATCCGGTATTTTTCTTAGTTTTATGACTAATTGAGTGCTTTCAACAATGGTTCAAGTCACTATAGAAGTTACTGCAGTCTGCAGTTTACCTGCCCACGACAGATTACAATGAACACACTCTAAAGAATGAATGCTCAAAAACGACGAAATTTTCCTTAATTTTGACGATTACGTTACTGGCAAATGCTCCTATTAAATCTTTATAACGTACGCATTCAAATAAAATAATATTAAGGTAATGAAGACTGATCATAAGGGCAAACTACCATGTTGGGTATACTCTTGTTTGTTGGGTATCCCCCTGTTTGTACTGAAGCTTTTTAGTGGTCTCTTCCGAACTCCTATTTAACTAATGCTAATTTGTATGAACATAGTGAACTACTTCAAAAATGAGAGTTCGCTTGTAATGCTTTTAGAGTTGCTGCATGTTCCTCAAAGTGAGGAAATTTGAATCGTCATTTTTATGAGGATTTGAATGTCGTCTAATCTAAAGAAATATTTCGTCATTTTTGAGCATGTGAGTACAAAAATGAGATTCAGTTTCCTCAAAATCAAGATTACAAAATCGTCAAATCACGATCGTAAAAGTGAGGATTCACGCTTACTCAAAAGTTACGTGATAGTTTGACGAAAAAATCCTCAAAATTAACGAAATGAGGCTTGAGGATTCATGAATCGTCAAAAATGAAAGTGTTATTTCTGAGAGTGCAGTAATACCAAATCAGCATTGAGTAACAATCGGTATCGATTAAAGAATATATAACCCTCATTTCCAGTTCTTAAAAGATAAAAACATCAAGAATTAATAGTAAAGGTGCAATTGAATTTTCAAAACATATACAAGGACTTCATTAATGAACACTCTTAAAGCAAACGAGCGAATTTAACTCAATCTGAGTAATTTTCACTCCTCCAGTCTTGAAAATGCACTTCTCCTAGAGGAGTGGATCCTTTGTGTGTTAAACCTCCGACAGGATCACTCCAAACGAGTGATTTTAACTCAGTCTGATTTAAATTCACTCCTTTCCAGTGTCGAAAATGCACTTCTCCAACTGGAGTGGATTTCACTCTTTTGGTTTAAGAGTGTAAAACCATTCATTAAATGCATAACAAGATCGAATTTGAAAAAAAAAGGAAAAGGTATCATCATTGACCCTTCCCGACCTAAAATTCTTCATGAACAATGTATTCAAGCATTAAATGTGTGCAATTGAAAATTTTCAATACATATTCAAGGACTCCATTAATGCAAAAGCACATTAAATGCATAATAAGATCGAATTTTCAAAAAAGGAAAAGGTATCATCATTGACCCTTCCCGACCTAAAATTCTTCATGAACAATGTATCCAAGCATTAAATGTGTGTTCCGAAGTGGGTTAAATATGCGCATCCATCGTGTATTCATTGAAGGTTGTTCCATGATTGACTTTGTAAACTTATAATGAATGCGAAGATGTAGGTAACCTGTTGAAGGGATGGGATTCTCCATTTGCGAAATGCTAGGGAAAGTTGATTTTCCCACAACACCGCTGACCTTTAATATTGAAAATGAAAGGGATGAAAATATACGAGCTTGTTTGGTAAAAAAAAATAGGATTTTCAAATTTCTTGCTGTTTAACTGTGTTGGTTTTATTGTAATTATTTTATAGTCGCAACATTTTTTTACGTTAAAGCTTTTGGATTATTTTATCAACGCAATTTATTTGCGGTTACTTTTTAAGTGTTTCGTTTTATTTAAATTATTAAATATACTTGACATTTATATTTCATTTTATTATTTATTTATTTTTTCATTTATTTATTTGAAATAAATATAACACGTTATTTTTATATGATGTCTTATATTTATATATATTTTTAATTACTTAAGCATACTATGGTAAAGATATTCACTTAAACTTTCTATAACTTGACTTTATTTTTAGTAATGCATTATAAAATAGTTAGATCAAAATTTGTTTCACGCATTAACCTTCTGAAGGATACCTACGTATAAAATCATCACCTGAATGTCAGGTTTTCCAGCAACACAAAAAAATTTTTAATTAAAAAGAATTGTTAATTTTATTACATTTTAAATTTAAAAGCATAGAGGAGCCCCCCATTCATAACCATCTACTACCAAAATATAATTTGTAAAAAAAATTTTAAAAAAATATTTTTAGTTAAAGGTTTTAATTTATATCTCATGCAGCGAAAACAATTTCACAACTTAGACTGATTTGCTTATCCCTCAGAGGGTTTTAAGTTACTATTTAAAACTCTTTTTCTTCTTCAGAAAACTTAAAAGCACATATTAAACGGTGCAAAAAGTAAAACCTTTCGTTTTCTTGAATCTCTTTAAATACTGATTCGTAGAATTTTTTTTTAATTTCCGGATTATCGGGTAATGGAATGAAAGACATTTTCGAACCCACCATCTTTTACTTTTCCATAGTTGCATCTTAATAGAAAATGGTCTAAGGTGACGTTCTGTAACTTTGGACATTGGTCATTTCACTGCTAAGTCATGGACCTTAATTGATTTTCCTTCTCTCAAGACAAGATGATTTTATACGAAATTTTGCAATCTAGCAACTTTCATTTCTCTTTACAATTGCTAAAATAATGCTGGGCTTGCCAAACTTTTTATCCGGAATATAGTTTAATGAAGACATTAAGTTAAAAAATTTTGCTATTTAGTTGGAAAATTAAATTCTTCATACTTGAAATAATAAAACTATGCATTTTTATTGAAAAAGATAAGAGTACTTTAATAAATGAAAACATGACATGCCTGATTTCTAAAGTCTCATGAGTTTAATACAATTATTCAGAGTGATTTCTAGATCACAAAATAAAGAAATGAATATTTTCGGTTTATTTCTGTAATTATGGATATTTTATGTGTATTTGTATTGTACTTTAAAAACTAATTTTAAACTGCAATTGAGCATGATTGCGCTTACGCCAAACGACGCCGAGTGATAATCACCAAATTTATGAGCATTCTCTACAATTTTTCAATTTGTTGTACATACCCGATTCGTATCTTTTTACTATTACATGCTCGGAGTACTTCATTAAGGTCTTTGAAGATAGGTAGTCACTCAATACCAACTTCGAAGCTATTTAGTGTCAATTTAATACCCTTTGGGTCAATAGCGATCTTCCATGCCTTTTCTTAAATCATGAAGTTCAATAGTATTTATTAAAACCGATCAAGGACCCAATTATAGTGTTGCACCACAGACGAACACAGTTTAGAGTAGCAAAGAAATACTAACAAACACTAACTATGTAAAGGATTGCAGCACTTATATGTAAAAACTGTTAAAGACATGCTAAAAGAATCAGGAGGATCCGAATCAATACAGCTAAAGATTTTTAAAAATTATAAAGACAAAGGTATCAATGTAATTACATTCAGTACATTGCCGGATTTAAAGATTTGCCACCAGTATGCTGCAATTGAATTGATTTTTTTTTGTTCGGCGTCTGAATGGTGTTTTTCCTTCCCCCACTTCCGTTGTAAGATATCCCAGATATATTTTACTTGACTATTTTCTCCTGTTTACATATTAAAATCATCTTTGTAACTGTAAACTTTAAATCGAAAGCGAAATAATAGGCGAATTTTGTAAAACTGTTTAACAATTTTTCTTTCAACTTCCAAATCCGGGGGGAAAGAGTGCATTTGCCCTCACAGTAGCCATGTTTGCTACTAAATATTAATATTATATGCGTTTACGGTTTACGCATTAATGAAAATTATTTGTTTTCTTTCTTAAAATATCAGTATCTTTATATATATATATATATATATATATTATATATATATAATATATATATATATATATATATATATATATATATATATATATATATATAATATATATATATATATATATATATATATATATATATATATATTGCCGAATGCTGCTTTAATTGGTCACAAATTTTGCCGCCAAAATAAACTCGTCACTCTATGCTACAACCTACTTATTCAATTTGGAAATCCAGTAATGATTCAGTAAAAACGTTATGAGTGGTAGACGCTGATTGGCCATATCATCATCAAGGTTGTCGTGACTCTGTCCCACTAGCAGCGCTCGTGTTGAGTGACTCTAACGAAAGGTGGAAAACAAAACTAAAACCCAACGACAGACGACTCTCCCGCTAGAAACACTCTCTTCACCATCAGGTGGGGAGGGGGAAGAAAAACAGCACAGGTGAAATGACTAAAAAAAGGGTCTTCGAGAACAGGTTTGGCCCGCGGCTACCTGGCCTTTTAATCGTCTGCGAATTCCTCCCCGTGATGAACATCTGGTGTTTGGAGAAAGCGTGGACATGTCTCGGAATTATTTCGACGATTATTTTTAGAGATACAATGGACGATCTATAACTTCTTGGGAATTAAGTTTTTTAGCTTCCATGCTATGTTTATAACGTTTAAAGTAGAAGGTATTCTAATCGGTTAGTCCGTCAGTCTGGGATCCCGGATATTTCTCACTTCAGAAATTTCTCATGTCGGAAATTTCTCACAAAAAGACTCATTCGAATGATTCTGTCACAGGGACCATCCACAAATGACGCCACGCTAGACAAGGGAGTGAGGAGGGTTCATATAGCTGTAATTGTTTGTGGATATGGATTGGAGTGTGTGTCGGAAGGGGAGGTTGGGGGGAGAGGGGCTGTAGAAATGTGGCGTAGAAAGGAGGGGAGGGGGACTTTCCAAGCTATGTTCGAAAGTAGAATTAGAACTATTAAAATCGAACTATAATGGATATAAAGAAGAAGATATATGAAGAAGGATATAAGTTAACGCGTATAAGTCTTATAAAATTTCACAATTAATTACATTGTCTACTCAGGTTATCTTAAAGATTAAATTACGCCTTTAGCACGTGATCGCCTATGAAAATAGTTTAATACTTTTTCAAGGAAGAAAATGAAAGCCACGTGGCAAAAACATTTTTTTTGTTTGATTAGAGTTGCACTAGAGCTACATGTGGGCTATTGGCGGCGGGGTTTTTAATTCTTGACAACTGTCAAGTGACGTGGCCGACACCTGAGTTGGCATTAAAACTTAAAAGAGAGGCATCTTGGTGTTATAAAATTTCACAAATAATTGAATTGTGCAGTAAGGCTAAGTTAAAATGTAAATTGTGCCTTAAGGTGGCGATCACCTTTGACCGCAATTTTCTGAAAATTCTATACATAACTTTGTGCGATTTTAAAATTAGTTATGATAATATATAAAAATAGTTTTAAGAGAGTAAATCATAAAAAAAAAACTTTTTTTTCAGCATTTGTTTGAATAGCGTTGCACTAGAGCTACAAGTTGGCCATTGGCGACGGGCGACGTATTTTTGAACCACAGTCAGGTGACGAGCCGACACCTGAATAGGCACCCAACGCAACCGTTAAGGGCGACGTCGCACGCAGCGTTTTTTTTATGTTAAGATGACAAATGAAAATAGTGTAATACTTTTTTTAAGAAAGAAAATAAAAACTATGCGGCAAAAAATTATTTTTGTTTGATTAGCGTTGCACTAAAGCTACAAGTGGGCATTGGCGATGGGGGTTTTAATTCTTAACAACAGTCAAGTGAAGTGGCCGACACCTGAGTTGGCAAAAAAACTCAAAAGAGCGGCATCTTGGCGTACAAGCGTATAAGTGTTATAAAATTTCACAAATAATTGAACTGTCTACTAAGGTTAAGCTTAAGAGTTAATTATGCCTTAGGCCGATCACCTTTGTCAGCAATTTTCAGAAAATTCTATTCCAACCATGACGTTCAGCGATTTTATTATTAGTTATGAATATAAAAATAGTTTTAAGAAAGTAAATCATTAAAAGAAAATTCCGTATTTGGGGAAAATTGTAGTAAAACATGTTAAAAAATCACGCTTAAGCAAAACATTATGTATGTCAATTTTTTTTTTTTTTTGCATCGTTTAAATTTAAATATTCTTGACAAACATTAATATAGATTGTGAACTAAAATCATTAAGATATCAGATCAGTGTCCCTTTTGTCAAACCATTACAAATCACCCAGACCTGTTGCTCAACATTTTTGATTTTCCTAATTTTTTTTACCATATATCTCATAATACTAGGTGAGTTCAAAGCCAAAGTAAAAAAAATTTTGAGCTCATAATTTTTTTTTTGGCGGTCATTTTAACTTGCTTTAAAGCCGATTTTCAGCTGAAAACTGCTTTTGCTTTAATGCATATGTTGATTTTATGGATTTCAATACGAAATTAAAAAAAAAACAAAAAAAAAAAGAAAATGATCAGAGTGATTCTATAAATAGTTTGCCAGCGCATAATATTATCAAATTAGTGCGGAAACGTTAGATAAAAAGATCACAACTGAAAAATGAAAATTCGCTTGGAACGGGAGTTTTAGCGCTGAAAATGGGGTAAAAGGAGAAGAGACTCGCCTTAGATATTTTTTTTTCCTGTATAAACCAGTTATAGAACAACTTGTTGTCGAAGTTTAAAGATTGAGGACTTAATTTTTACTTTTTTACAATTTTTCAAAATTGCTGAAAATCGTATTTTCGCCATTTTTAAAGTAAAATATCTCAAAAAGGACTGAGTGATAAAATTTGAAATTGATGCAGGTTGTACAACTTTGTAACATAAACATGTAATAAAAATTTTGTATTGTATTTCTTGCTGGTTCCAGTGCTTCAACAATGGTAAACAAATGCATTTTCCCACTTTTAAGGTCGTATATCTTAAAAAGTACTGAGTGCAAGAATTTGAAATTAATAAAGGAAGTACCTCTTTATGACATAAACATGTGACAAAAATTTTGTACTGTATTTTGAACTAGTTCCAGAGATAGAGTGCATCAAAGTTGGGCAAAAACTATACAACAGACCCATCAAAATGTAAGTTTTCAATGGTAAAATTCCGGGAATGGAATGCGGATATTTAACTGAAATATAAAACGAAATGTTCTAATCATTTAATAAATATTTAGACAAGACAAACTTAAATTTAGGAAGAATATTTTTTTTGTAAATTTATCTTGCCTAAATTAAATTTATTAAAAATTCACTAAAACGAAAAAATTCACTGAAAAAAAAATAATACGTTTAGAAGTAAGATTTTAATAAGCAATAATGTTTTAGTTAAACAATTTTTAAATATTTTGTAAATTTTATGCATCAAAAGAATTAAAAACATAAATTTAATATGGTAAAGTTGTAATTATATGGCTTACTGGATTTATATATTGAGTCGGTATCTAAAGATTATTCTTGGGACAAATTAAAAACTATACTGACCTGCTTTTGTTAATTTATTCTTATTATAATACTTAGATGCATGAAAAGATAACTTAAGAAAAAGTCAATTTTAAAATATTTGTGGCTTTCAAAATAATGATTAAATCCAGTTAAATTCTTATATATTACTGCTTTACATTTGAGAAGCTTATAGGGAAGTTTCGTATAAGCCATGATAAATTTTATATTAAAGCTTTCTATATGAATCAATTAAAAACGCATTCTTTTGTATCTTTAAATGCAATAAATAAAGTTTTGAGTCAAAACATAGTTAACTTTTTTGATTACAGTGAATGATAATCAATGTTTATCATTACTAATTAGTAACACCAGTCTTTATAATAAGCCAAGTCAGCACATTTTTATGTTACATTAAATGTTACTTATGTTTTTATTAAGAAAAAACGTTCTTTGGCCAATTGACAAGAACCCTCGCTTCTCGCAAAATCCGGGTTTAGAATTGTTCCGTAATTACGACTGTCGCCAAAAGAATCCCGATTCTCCAACTTCCTCAGGGAAGTGGGATGCCCCCCCCCCCCCCTACCAGCAAGCCACTGGAGCAAGTTGGGGGGGGGGATTCTTAGAAAATGCCCTTTCTCCAGGGCATTTTCTAAGAAGTGACCAGGGGAAAAGGTGGTTCCAGATGTTGGCAGATCGACACTCACTAATTAGCTCGGCGACACATTGGCAGGTGATAGCCAAATGTGGGGTGGCCATAATTCGCTTTCATCGTATTCGCTCATCGTTGCGATCAAGCAAAGTGTCCAAAATTTTCGGTTTGTGAAACTTTTCGGAAGTTTTTGCATGGTTATTTTATAAATTGCAGTATATATATATTTATTTTAATTTCGTAATTAGTCCAACCATTTCCAAATTTCCCTGAAATCCCAAATTTCCCTGACTTTTCAGATGAGTGGGAATCCATTTAAATTATTGATTTAAAATTTATAAATTTAATACCACTTTCAAGTATTTTTTATGTTTCATCAGAAATTTATACTTCATTTTTTTTAAGAAAAATAGTCAGTTGCAAAGAAACAAACATTCATTAACGTTTATTTTGAAATATTAATGCAACATTTTACATTTACATAAAAGATCACTAATTAGCATTTGCCTTATGCTTGGGTAGAAAATAAAATTCATCTGGAACTGGATCCAAAAACATTTCACTGAAACATAAATAAAAAATTTGCATTTCCTATCATAGTACTCGTTTGCGATATTAATTCAACCAAATCTAATGGGTAATGTAATGTAATCGATTCCGGCTGCCTATTTCTAGCCTCCTATAGGAGCTTTAACTCAGCCAATAACGCCTCGTAATTTAGAACCCTGGTCAAGTGACGAGGTCGACACCTGAGCGGGCACCCAATGGAGCTTCGAGCGACATCGTACGCTGACGCCGTCGGGACTTTGGACTCCACAGATTTAACGAGCACGTCTGTCCTACCAAATCTAATACATTTTAAGAACTTAATTATTTATAGTGGGAACATCAAGCAATGTTTTCTTTGTCTTGAGGTGTAATCTCGTATGTTTAGTAGTGTAGGATTTGATCAAGTTAATCCTCTTTGACATTTCATTGTGCAACTGATAGAGAAACGTTATCTATAATAATAAAAGAAAGAGTCTGTCTGTGTGTCTGTCTGTCTGTGGATCGCAAAAAACCCACTTAGACTGCTCTAAAAAATTCGAAATTTTTAATATAGGTTCCTTTTAATACCTACGTGTGCACCTGAGACTTAGTTTTTTCATATTTGATTGTGATTTTTAATTAATATAATTAGTTTAAAAAACGTCATCCACGTGGAATTGCGGGACCATAACAGGGCTTGAAAATACATGGACCGGGCCGAAACGGGGACTTGACGCCATCCTCTATTAGTTTGATTGATTGAGTTTGATTGAGATATGCACTCGCCCTAAGGCGGCTTCATCCTCTATTAGTGTTTGCTTTTTTAAGTGTGCATGCGCCAACACGAATTTAATTTTGTTTTGATTTTGAGTGTATTTTCACAAGTAAGCATGCCTCTAAAATTAAGCAATATGAAGTTAACGGGTTCCCATTAAGGCGGGACCATACTGCTAGTATTTAACTAAATATAAAAACAAGACAACAGACCACAATCTGTTTTAACATGCACCATATCTGCTTGCACGTAGTCAGTTAGATTCGTTTAAATTCTTGACCGTTGTTAAGAATTAAAACACTCATCGCAATAGCCCACTGGTAGCTCTAGTGCAACGGTAATCAAACAAAACTTTTTTTTCGTCTTTCATTTTCTTCCTTAAAAAGTATTACACTATTTTTATATTATTTTTATATACCATCATGTACTTAAGGCGTAATTTAATCATTAGCTTAACCTGAGTCGACAATGTAATTAATTGTGAAAAAAAATTATTACACTTATACGAGCCAACTTATATCCTTCTTTATCTTAGTTCATTATAGTTCGATACCATTCTAATTCTTCTTTCGAACATCGCTCAGAACGCTCCCTTCACCTCCCCCCCCCCCTCCTCATCCTTCCGACATACACTCCAATCCATATCCACAAACAATTGAACCCTCCTTCCTCATTTGTCAAGCTTGCCATCATTTGTGGATGGTCCCTGTGACAAAATCATTCGAATGAGTCTTTTTGTGAGAAATTTCGATGTGAGAAATTTCCGACATGAGAAATTTCTGGTTACCGTCAGTCTGCCACCCACTTTCAGAGCCCAAACTACAAATGTTGCAGCATTCGAAGTTCAAAAAATCGAAGTTCTTCAATTAATACAAAAACTGCTACATTTAATGCTATTTGAAAAGCATAAGAAGTCGTTTTTATTAGAATTAAATCACCGTTGCACTGAGCAACAATCGCTTGATAAACCTTATTTCTTTTAAATACTATATTAAATTAAAAAAAAAAAAAGTGACATAAATTAGCTTGAAATGACGCTGAATATATTTCACGAAGAGATTCTTTGAAATTATCGTAGATATCGTAGTAAAAGTATTGATTGACAGATCACGTGATCTCCAATGCTAACGACGAAACGCGCATGGAGACCAAAATTGGAAGGGTATGGAGCCAGTGTTGCCACCACTTTAAGGAGAAAGGTACTACGAAAAAATAAAATTTAATACTAAAATTTTAGTATATGTAATATCCAATAAATATAAACGTGAAACGCTTTTCTAGTATTTTTATAATTTTTTTGTAATTTTAGAATTAAATATCATTTTTTTTTCGTAGTATTTTTATCCTTAATGTTATGGCATGCCTGCCAGTGTTGCCACCACATTATGGAGAACAATTCTACGAAAAAATAACATTTAGTTCTAAAATTACAAAAAAATAGTATAAAAAAAAATGCTAGAAAAGCGTTTCACGTTTTTTTAAAGTCGCTGAAGAAGTACCAAAAAAATTACTTTCCATTTTTTTTATTACATATTAAAGGGGAAAGGGCGCGCTGAACCGGGGGTCTCTGTCACATTTCTCCGGCTGTATTAAATATATTTTCAAGCGGATTTGTTTATGTGGTAAATGTAGCTTACAGGTCCCGACCTTCCCACTTTTTGAAATTGGTACAGATATTTTTTTTTAATTTTTAATAAATAATTTTGCACAAAATGTTCAAAGCAATTTCAAAAAGTGGGAAGATAGAGACCTGTATAAGTTTTCTACATTTATTAATTGAAAAAAAAACTTTGTAAAAATATTCAATGCAGCCGGAGAAATGTGGCAGAGAAAATAGTTTTTTTTTTTTCTCATTGGATTAATGCTGAAGATCTTGAGTTTGGATACCCGCGGTCCAGCGCGCCCATTCCCCCTTAATGTAAATAGAATGAAGAGCTGCATTATCTTAATTAGCAATAACACCCTTTAAACAGGTTACGTGACCTTTAGCTGCTTTTAACATAGTTTTATTACCCCTACTATAAACCTTGGCCCGGTTGTGCTTAAATGACACCTACTCAAAACAGTTCTCCTTCTGCAAAATTTAAGAACTGGTTAGCTGGAGTTAAATTTGAAATTTAAATTTTCAAGGCATTTGTTAAATATTTTGTGTGGTAAAACATATATTCAATACTTTACTCATTACTGACGATTTTGTTATTAATATTGTTTCTTATTAACGTTTTCATTTCCGAATAAAAACAACTGTAAATATTTTAAAATTCCTTTTTCGTGTACTTTCGATTTATTTTATCATGCATAAATTGTTCAGGATTATAGTTTGCATTTGTATTACAGTTTACTTGTTTGAATTAAATTAAATCTCATTTTCGCGTGGCAAATTTTCTTACAGCTGTATTTATAGGTTAATCACGGCGGGGAAAAACTGCAGACATAATAATTTTTGATTTTCAACTATACGAAATTTATATTTTAAGCTCTCAAAGTGGTTTGTGTCAAGTATTTTTTGTAAATTAATATTAGTATTGGTTTAAAATAAAAAAAAATTGCCTTACCCATTTTTGATTGGAAAACACAAGTGTATAGCCAATTTTTTTTACTGATTTTTGAATACCTAAATTATTAAAAAATGCAAAATGTTTATAAATTTCAGGAGACTTATTTCGAAGAAATGCCTGTTTATAATTGTGGGCGTCCTACTTTTTAAATTTCCGAGGACGACTCACAAGTCTAAGAATATTTTCCAAAAACAGTCTTTAAAATAAATTAAACTAAGGGAATATCTTTGTTGTTTAAAAAATATATTACATATGCTACACAAATCGAATCATTCGAACGGATGAATAACCATTCAACATTCAAAGATACTCCATATTAGACTCCACAGAACATTATGTTGTTATCAAACCATATGAATAGCTCTACTTATGTAATTTATACACTTAATTTGACCCCAAAAATACCTTGCACGAGGATGACACAATATAAGAATGCCGTAATATGCATTTCCAACAGGAATTTGACCTTCAAATCGGACAATGCTGTTTTCATCTCGGCATTTTGTATAGTTAAAATCCGTGCGAAAACAATCCGATGATTTCCATGGATAGGCCTTATCAAAGCGCTTCCTTTGTATTGACAGTCATCAATTACTTCGTTTTGGCTATTAGAAAAGGGCGTAACTCGAAAGTTTTTAACGCTTGAAGGAGTAGTGACAGGTTTTTGGTTGCGTTAACACAATATTGTTGGGATTTTTGTTACGTAACAGCTTTTGTGTGATGAATTAAGACGATGGCGAAAGTTTTCGCACAATATTTACTTTTTCGCGGAATAGCTTGAGGCTCTCTTTTGGCATAGTTACTTTCCCTGTTGAGCTGAAAGGATTTTAATTTTTTTTAATTGGAAATAAACTTTGCGTAATACATTAAGAGTATCATATTTATGTATTGATTATAAAATTTTAGGGAGAATAGATAATCAGCAAAATTTATTTTAACCCTTTCAGTCCCTGTGATGCCACTTGGCGTCATCATGTTTCCGATCATAATTAAAAAAATAATAGGGCTAACATCGATTGGGATTAATAAAAAGTATTTTCTAACGGGGAAAAAAGATCCAATGATGTGCTTTATATCATAAATGGCTATAGACGATCAGAAAAAAAAACAATTATAAAATGATGATGCCAAATTATCATCGGGACTGAAAGGCTTAATTCTTCAGTGCATTTTTTTTTAAAATCGTGATGGGGATTAAGCACATATGTTTCACATTTATATTTAGAAAATTTTAAATCATTTGAAATTATTAGCTGTTATAAAGTTTTTTTTATTATAATATATGCTTCAATTTCTTATGAATCCTAAGCTTATCGATTGGATTAAAATAGATGGACAAACGTGATTGTACTATTACTTTTAATACATATTATGAAATATTAGATAATCGTAGTATTTCGATGGTACCTAAAATTCGAATAGGAGATTTTGTGTTTTCGACACGTTTTGCAGGTGTCTGCTTGGTTGTCGGAAACCACTCTGAAGATCGTAGTAAAAAAAGCTACGTGCTTCAAATGTGCTCCACGAGTTCCTTTTACATGTCAGACGTCACAATGTCACAATAAGGTTTTAGAGTAAATCGCACATGCGCAAAGTGTTGGGACTACAACTACAAAACTTTTTGGTTTTAAAAGGTATTGCTGAAAAATGAAAAAAGCTACTTTTTAAATTTGGTTTACGAGTTCCCAATGCCTGACGGGCGACATAATTAAGTTTTAGAAAAATTCGCGCAATCGCATTGTGTATTTCTTAAATTCTTTTACGTTATAGAATATATATACCTTTAAAGGAGAAGTACTTTATTGAATAATTATTGGGGGGTGGGGGAGTCTTGTAGTGTTACACACCCCTAGTTTTTGTATGCACCGACAATTAACATAAAAATCTACCTACTTCACAAGATACTTATTTTTACCTCCGATATCTTATAAGCGTTTTTCCAGTGAGTGAACTTTATTCCTTTTCCACTTTTACTTTTCTTATTCAAATACGAGTCAACTCACACCCATTCTGCATTGTAAAGGAAAGCCCATTGACGAGTCATTATCTTCTTCATTGTTGTCCGTGTAATGAGTCATTATTGTTCCTTGTTCCTCCACCTTCTCCGCCAAAGGTGGGAGGATGTTGTCAGTTTTATTTTGAGGAACTTTCAAACACGCATATCAGTAAAATAAGGTGTAATATCCTATGGAGGGTTACCCTACACGTTTGACATAAGCGAATGTATACATGAATAATTGCCTATAAGGAAAGCTACCTGTGGATATATTAGGGTAGGGACCCGTTGTCTATTAATTTTGTTGCTTTTGTTCGCCCAGTGTGGGCTACATATGGGTGAAGTTTATGTTTGTAGTTGTGTATCCTCATAAGGTATGGAGTTTTGAACTTTAAAAGTTCGTTGTGTTGTATGCATTTTCGGTGAAAGTGTTTCTAGAATCGAAAACTTTTCATTTAGGTTTGGTGTAGAGGTATTTACACTTTTAAAACGAACGAGCGATTTTAACTCAGTCTGAGTAATTTTCACTCCTCCAGTCTGGAAAAAGCACCTCTCCTCTTGGAGTGGAACCTTTGTGTGTTAAACCTCCGACAGGATCACTGCAAACGAGTGATTTTAACTCAGTCTGATTTAATATTCACTACTTTCCAGTGTCGAAAATGCACTTCTCCTACTGGAGTGGATTTCACTCGTTTGTTTTAAGAGTGCAAATATTAAATAAACAAGGAAGTTACATTTCTTATAAATTTAATGCAGAAAATTAAATTTTTGTTAGAAAAATTGCTTTAGTTTTATTTTTTTTAATTATCACTAAAATTACTAATTGTTTGCAAACCACTCTACAAGCACATTGTTATGCGTCTGAATTTATTGTAGATAGATTTTTATTGAATAACAATAAACGGAATGTATTTCAAGAAGCTATTATTTCTTTGTTGAATTATAAACTAACCTAGTTACTTCACATCTTTAATGGACCAAAATAGACAATTTAATTTGTGGAATATATAACATAACTTTTTCGAAATTTGACAAAAACCCTTTTATTAAAATTATCAGATACTGTTTCAAAAAATTGCATTCGAATTATATAACGCCGTAATTCTCTTCTAAAAAATGGCGACTCTTAAATCCAGAAATACTTGAATATTTAAACATAACTCACTTATCATAAAGCGCTCTTATCATGTAAAATTATCATTTATTCATCAGCTCAACACCGTACTACATTCTATGACTGTAAAACCCAGGGTGAATTAAGAGTGATATTTCATAATGCTGCTTTCTCTAGAATAAAAAAAAATATCTAAATTTAATTTCAGCCTTAACTGTTTAAAATTTCAACGGCAACAAGCACAAGCTTCGTTTTTAATTTAATAATTGGGCGAAACGCAGTGGAATGTTACAACTTCAGATATAACTCGTTTACGTATTCTTTCCTCATAATGTAACAAAGCAGAAAAACAAAGCAGACGAAAACTATTAAAAGGGATTTGAGTAACACGCTTTTTTTCTGTAACAAATGTTGATGGTTCTTGTTATTTTAACAAACATGGTTTCAAATAAAATAGTTTAAATAAATATTTAAGGGATTTTACAAACTGCTAGGGTAGACTGACCAGTGAGTGAACAGGCCCCAGTGAATGAACATTTGGAAAATACGTTTAAAAAATAAGGATTGAAAATCATTCCACTGGATGGATTGGCAACACTGACTTCCTCCCATCTAGTAGAAAGCTATCTGTTATATGATTGGTTGTCCTGGTCATTATGTGCTGGTGTTTATTCAATGGCGAACGCAGCGCCTTAAATGTTCATTCGCTGGTTAGTCTACCCTATAAAACATTTAACATCGTGGTTTTTAAACATGTACAGAATATAACTATCTTTTTAAATACAGAAAAATAACAATTTGTATTAAAACTTGATTTTAAGTAGCCACAGAAAATAAAAATTGCACTTTATATATTTTAAATTATATTTATATTTTAGTTTCCTTTTAGTTAAAATTTGTAAACGACTACTAAAATATTAAAATGATAAACATTAGAAGGAACAGCTAGGCTATTATTGTAATTAACTTTTTATAAAGTTTGAGTTTTAAAAATAAAGAATTTTTCTAATATTTCAGACCTTGTCTGCGCATTTACAAACTAGAAACTACTGTCCTAAAAACATGCAATGTTAAAGTATGTTTTCTGCTTTAGTTCAATCTAAAAACGACTTCTCAACAATGAGGTTTTTTAAAAAAAAAAAAAATGCTCAAATCTGAGTATGTCGCTGAATCGAAACGACTTTGAGTAAATGTTACTCAAAATGTTTCTGCTCTGGTGAACTAAAGCAAGAAACTTATTTTTGAGACCATATAACAAGAATGAAACTCCAAGGTTTTTGGTAAAATAAATAAATTGTGTGCAAATTAGTTCACATTAAAAGCTTGATCTTGTGTATTCGGTAATTAAGTTATTGATAAAAGTAGTGTTTTTACGACGACTTCGAGTAAATGTTACTCAAACTGTTTCTGCCCTGGTGAACTAAAGCAGAAAGCTTATTTCTGAGACCAGATAACAAGAATGAAAATCCTAAGTTAATTTTTGTAAAAAAATATATATGTAAATTAGTTCATATTCAGACCTTCCAGTTTTGCCGAAGATCAATATCTGTATTTAAATTTTTTTACAATATCCTAAACTACAAAATTGATTGTCCTCACATATTGCAAGAATTTAATTTCTTTGTTCCTTATTATACTACAAGGAATAAATATGTTCTTAAAGAACCATTTTACACTAAAAACTATCTTAAAAATCAGCCATATATACAATTAATTAAACTGGTTAATAAACTCCCAATAAGTAGTGATTTATTTTTTGACAATTTTACGAAATTGAAAAGAGATATTTTATCGGTTACCTTATAATTTCTATCTGATGTATGTTTTTTTTATTGGTGTGTATTTTATTCAATTTTAATGCTTTTATCTTAGTAATTTCTTTAATCCTTGTATGTTTAATGTTTGTTCGTGTTTTTTATTCGATTTTAGTGTTCTTTTATCTTATTAATTTTTAATCCTTGAATGTTCAATGTTTGTTCGATTGTAGTGTCTTACTGCTATGTAATTGGAAATTCTCTTTCTGTATAGCAGATTAATAATAATAAAAGCTTGATCTTGTTTACTCGGTAATTAAATTATTGATAAAAGTAGTGTTTAAAAAAAACAAGTGAAATTATTTGAACTTTATTTCTTTAATAGTCTTAGTTATAAATAAAAATGAAGTGTGTCATGAGACAGACCGAATTTCAATTTTAATTTATTCGTTTTACTAACATTCTATTATTTTCTTCCTTCAGGTGAGTGATGCTTCCCCGAGAGAAGTTCTTCAAAACATTGTTTAAAATGTTTTCCCGGGAAAAATAAACAAGGAAGGCGGAAAATATTTCACTCTTTTGGAAAAGAAAATGTTCAAATTGTACTGAATTGTCAAGCTATGCGTTGGGTAATTGTTGTTGTTAGAATTTTTAGAATTGGAGTGACGATTTGGAGAAAATAGCAGCCGTTTAAGTTTTCGTCGAAGTTGAATTATTCGGAATAAGTTTGATAAAATAAATTTTTCGTGACTCTTTGGAAACAATCCTAAAATATTCTAGAATAGTTTTGGAGCATGAGACATTAAAACTAAGATATGTTAATGTGAAAATAATCATACATTAAATTATTGTTTATAACATTCGTATTCGAAAGAGATTTAGTGTTCTGCATTTGTGTATTTGTGGAAGTGCGTGTCAACGAATTTTTATATTTTTTTCGGAAAGCTCGACAAAATAATTATCTTTGGCTTTCATCTTGGTTTAGAAAGAAAGGAAACACTCCGAACAGCCACAAAGCCAGCTTAATCTGCTTTTAGAACGCACATGTGAGCACCACTCAAAGCGACGTTACTTACAGTCGCGAAGAACTGTAAAAAAAAATATATTAAAACAAGAAAGTAAAATAAAAGAGAAAGGAGAGAGAAGAAAAATAGGGATGAATTCCATCCCGAAGTGATCTCCACATCAGCAGTGAAAATCTCCAAACACATGGTTGCTAACTCGCCAAAACAATTACATAAGTCGCCAATGACAATGTTTATATTAAAAAAAGCTTAAATTATTATTTAATTTATCGTAACTCTATTTATTAAACTATCATTTTTTTTATTAGTTTATTGCATTAAATCATTAAAATATCACACAAGATTAAAATACAAAATTTTAAACTGATGCCAAAAGAGCGTTTCTTTCGCCAACACAAAACATCTCCGAAGTAGCCATCCCGCCAAGCTTGGCGTCGCAAGGTCATCGCCAAGGCAACAAACACCATCATGCGGCTGTTCAAACGAACGAGCGCATCCCCTCCCCGGCTGATTCGCCTGTCAGCACTTGAGGAGGGGGGAGCGGCGGCTTGCTCAACAGCCCCGCCAGGACTGAGATTGTCTCTGCCAAGTTGTGTCAGCGAGTGCAACATAGACGAACTCATGGCTTACACGGGAACACCAAAGTCGCGCAAGGGTAAGTTTTTAGTTTTCCATTCGCTTTTAACAAATAATAACATGCTTTGTATTGATGACAACTGTGTTAAAGTGTCGGTTCATAGATGAACTGTGTACGAAGATTTTTGTTTGGAAGGTTTTATTAAAGAATGGGCGGGAAATGTAAGTTTTCGCTCCCCCTAACTTTCCCCTCGTTCCCCCCCCCCCCCCCGGGTAAAAAGTTTCCAGGCGTAGTGAACTTTTGCTGATTTATGCGTTGCTACTGTTTGACAGGGAATGCTGACTCTGGAATGTAAACAAAACAATGGTGTATTGTTTACCACGTGGTGATAATTTGTTTGGGTGCTTTGTCAATATTTGTATATTGTAAATGGAAATCAGCGTTAATGTGTTTCGAATTCTATTTATATACAAATCATTTTTCCGGTTTTGCTGAAAATATTTTGTAACTTTTTACTTTAAATAGCGACGAATAAGTTTTTTTATTCAATAGTTAAATCTTTTTAATGTTTTACATTTTATGTTTCTTTAAATATCTAGAAAATATTGCTCAAATCTAAATATTCTGGCTTCTATTTTATTTACCGTTATTAGAATTTTTACATCCATGGTATCTTGGTACTTTGGTATCTTGGTACTTTGAGACACTTTCTCCGTAAAATAGCATTAAATATTTGTTTGAAGCATCAAATAATTAAGTTTTTTTATAATATTTGATTTTATTATATTAAATTTAAATATCTTAAAACATCTTCGGAACATAATTACACAATGTGCTAAGAACTACTTTCACAGCTCAAAAATATTAATTTTTTTTTCATAAATAAATGCCACTTTTATTTAAAACAAATTACTAAAAAACAGGCATACATTAAAATGATTTAAAATACATTATCAAACAAGTGTTCAAAATTATTTTTTGTAATAACTTTGCTGGTTCTAAATAAAACCATGCCATGCTATACATATTGATATTTAAAGATTTTATACTTCAATTTACAAATTACGTATTCGGTTTTCTGAATAACAGCCTAACAACATTTCTTGTATCCAACTCTTCCATCAAAACATAAATATCATTCAATACCAGTACAAAATCCCCCCTACTAACTCGGCTGCATACCCTAAGCATAGAAAGCCCAGGCAGGGCCCACTAGAGAGGCAAGGCCTTTTTTTTATGACCTGTGGAGCGTACAAAATTCCTCTCCCCCGCCCCCCTCCCCGACTTTCCCCTTATCCACATGTGTGCCCTATAAACTCATATGCCATGTAATGAAATGTTCCCTCTGTTGCTGTTATGACATACGTCGTCGGGCCTTATCTTGGAGTCGCTTTTATCAGCCCCTTATATGCCCCTGAGAAGTTGAGATGGTTTATTAAGTAGAAATTATTTTGATGTAATTTGTCCTATTAGATATTTTCTGAAAATGCACTTAGAAAGAAAAGAAAAAAATCATTAATTCAATAGTTACATAAACTATATTTTTTATAATGCGAAATATTGTTATCTGCTCCAAGATTATAGCTCAGACAGACAGAACTATAGAACTGAGAAAAGCAGATAGAACTATTGTATTTTTTTTAAAAGCTTGTCCTCAAAAAATATGAGGAGTTATATGTATAACTAGCAGTATGGTCCCGCCTTACTGGGAACCCGTTAACTTCGCATTGCTTCCTTTTAGAGGCATGCTTACTTGTGAAAATACACTCAAAATCAAAACAAAATTAAATTCGTGTTGGTGAATGCGCACTTAAAAAAGCAAACACTAATAGAGGATGCAGGAGGCTTAGGGCGAGCGCATATCTCAACCAAACAAACTAATAGAGGATGGCGTCAAGCCCCCGTCTCGGCCCGGTCCATGTATTTGCAAGCCCTGTTATGGTCCCGCAATCCCACGTGGATGACGTTTTTAGCCTACTTTTCTTTTTTTTTAATTCGAAGAATTAAAAAAAAATGAAAAAGTAGGTATTGACATGCGGTCGATGTCCGTCCGTCCGTCCGTCCGTCTGTCCGTCCGTCCGTCTGTCCGTACCCCCCTTCCAAAATCAGTTCTATCAATCCGATCTTAAAAATTCTTTTTTTATTAGAAAGGTATAATCTCAGACACCCAACTTTCATACTTTTTGTTCGTCTGTCTGTACGATAGGACGGACATAAATCGACTATTTGACGACGAATTTCCCATTGAATTAACATTGAAATTCAATTTCGATTCATTTAAATCGCTGAATTTAACTACAAATGCTACGGACAAGTGAGATACGTCAAAAAATTCAGCGCATCGAATTTAGAATACATTGAAAATTTCAGAAAAGAATTCGAATTCGAAGTACTTCAATTATTAAAAAAACATCAACATTTAATGCTCATTTAAAAAGCATAGGAAGCCATTTTTATTAGAATTATATCGCCGTTGCCATCGCAACAATTGCTTGAGAAACTTTAATTCTTTTCGACAATAAATTAAAATAAATTTATTTTTGAGACATCGATCAATTTAAGATGACGTCAAATATATTTTTCATTCCGAGATCTTTGTATTTTGATATAAATTGTTTTCATTCTATCTAAAAGCGAGGAGTATTGCAAACAAACAAAAAAAACAACAACAAACACTTTATTAATTTAGAAATTTTGCTTATTTATTCTTTGAAATATAAATTTTTGCAAACGATTAAGTAATAATTATTTAATTTTCGAAATAAAATAAATGAAACTAGCCGAATTTAGCAAGTAAATGTTTATTGAGGAGTAGTTTTTTGGTTGTTGTTCTACGAAAAATCAAATATTTACTTATGACTGCAAATCAAGCTGTGTTTAGAAAAAGATGCTGTGTTTAGTTAGATGCTGCGTTTAGTGAAATTTATTTTAAATTTAAGGTGGAAAAACGGTTCTTGATGTCACTTACTGTTACGAACCTAGTTTTTTCAAGATAAGAATTTTAGTAAGTATTTAAGTAACAGGAAAGTAGGCTATTTTAGTTCTTTAAGAACTTCTTGTTTTTAAAACTAATTATATTAATTAAAAATCGCAATCAAATATGAAAAAACTAAGCCTCAGGTGCACACGCAGGTATTAAAAGGAATCTATATTAAAAATTTCGAATTTTTTAGAGCAGTCTAAGTAGGTCTTTTGCGATCTACAGACATACATACACACACAGACAGACTCTTTCTTTTATTATATGTATAATGAAAACAAATAAACACTTTTAAAACGGTGCATGACATTCTGATTGCGAATTTTTTTTACAAAAAATATTCCTTAAAAAATATGCAATTTATAACAAACTCAATAGGATTAACATTAAAAGGAAACTAGATCAATGTTTTCATTTTAAATATTCCGGCAACTACAATCCGCTTTCTCAACGATGCCATTTTCATACGAAGTAAGTCAGCCAATTAAATGATAATTTATTGGTTTTCTCGCAGCTGCTCTTAGTTTTCGTATCTAAATACATTCCTACTGATAATTAGCAACATATGTACTAAATAAAAATGACGAGGATATACAATACACCGAGAGCTTTCTAACTTTAGCAGGTAACAAGGAAATGACCATTTTAATAAGGAATGCTATTTTATGTAGAATTAGATTATTATTCTTTTCTTTTTTTTTTATTGGGGGGGGGGGGGATGGTTAAAACAAATGAGTTTCGCTGTAAAAGAGAAACACATCTACGTTTAATGAATTGATTTGCGCTATATATTCTTTTAGCATCAATTTAATTTTGAATAACTTTTACTTATCTTTTTCGTTTTCTTTTGTGTAAAAACAGACCATATACGCCGTGTTTACGTATTTGGTTTGCATTAAGTATTTATTTTCCTGTAAGAATGTATTACTAATTCAACTCATTATGTATCTTAATTCGTGTAGAGAGAGTGCACTTTAAATATATTTCAAAGTCCCAACGCTGATGTCGCCTCTAAAAGTTTCGTTGCGGTGTCTACTCAGATGATAGCTCGTCACCTGAATGTTGTTCTAAATTATGACTCCCTTTCGCCTATAGCCAGGGCCTGCTCTAGGAAATCTCAGATTATAGGCACAATCTATTTTGGGGGCCCCTTTACGAAAAAAATTGAGTACGATTTCCAGTAATGATGATGCTATAGACCAATGTATAAAATTTTTGCTACAAATTTATAGGTTTCCTTATAAACATCGATCAAAACAATCGCGTCAGGACAATTTCTTAGCCAAAATTGAGCGAAAAACGAATTGGAGTATCATAATTTTTTTTAGTTTACTGATATTTTGGAGATTTACAGCATTTAGCATAATGAAACCTGAATTTAGGGGCCCCTAAATTTTGGGGGCCCGGGCCTAACGGGCCTTATGGAGGAGCAGGCCCTGCCTATAGCACTCGTGTATGCTTTAGTGCAACGATAATTCAATTCAACTCTCGGTCGTGACAAAAATTAAACTGTTGATTTGTACCGCTAACCTGGATTGTTCACTTTGAAAAAGAAACAAAAATGCGTCTTTGTGACCCCTATCAACGCCCACTTACCTAATGAAAGAGAAACTGATAAAAAAAAAGGATATCTCTGTCACATTCCTGATGAGCACTTTCATTAGCGGCTTTGAAATGGCATGTAAGAAGCGTGGGAGGACACACCTTTGTAACTGCAGATACAGGTTTTTGTGAGATTGGCTGAATTAACGTGATACTAAGCTATTAACCCTTTCAGTTCCAGTGATGCCATTTGGCATCATCATGTTTCTGATCATAATTATATTTTTTAAAAAAATAGGGCTGAAATAATAGATATTAATATAAAAATAGGCTGAAAATAGGGCTCAATCCCAATGCTGACGTCTATTGGGATTGATAGAAAATATTTTCGGAAAGAAGAGTTTTAAGAATCGAAAGATGTGCTTTTTGATATCATAAATGGCTATAGACGATCATAAAAAGATTTCTAAAATGATGATGCCAAATTGGTGATGCTTATACGGTGCAAATATAAGAATCATGCATTAAAAGAAAACTAGATCACTGTTTTCATTTTAAATGCATCTGCAATCCGCGTTTCTTAATCATGCCATTTTAATAAGCTAATTGAATTAATCATAATATATTAGTTTTCTCGTACCTACAGTTAGTTTTAAATACATTCCTAGTAGCGATGGCTTTCGCCCAAAGCAATAATTAGCAACATTTGTAATAAAAAACAAGGATATACACCGGGAGCTTTCGAACTCGGCAGGTAACAAGGAAATGAACGGGAAAGTATTTTTCAAAATGGTAATGACGGGCCTTCTTATTATCAAGATTGATTAAATAAGGGTCATTTCCAGAACTTATTACTTTTGACATCCTTATTTCTATACAAGGTGTCTACCGGTCAAGAAAAGTCATGAAATCGAAATACGGTCAAGAAAGTCCCCAAAAAGTCATGAAATTAGAGCAAAGGTCGCCAAAATTTAAAAAATCGTCAAAAGAGACTAATTTTCCCCAAAATGACCCCAAATATTTATGAACAAAAATAGATAATTTTCTTAAATCCTTAAAATTTGTAATTAAACTTTCGTTCTAGCTATTTATTGCAAAATCGTATCATCATATATATTTACAAAAATTTGTCAACATGATTGTTGAAGCAAGTGATCCTGAAAAAGGTCAAGAATTCTAAAAGAAAAGATCAAGAAAAGTCCAGAAATCTGATTTGACAAATCTGCTAGACACACACCCTGCTATAACAGTCTGATTTTCCCAGTTGGTACGGCGTCGTCGTGTAAACGAAAATATTCAATGATCCTATTGCAGGACGTTTGCCTCGCATGCGAAAGATCCCAGGTTATGGCCCGAGCATTGTCAAAAGAAATGCAACCTATAAACGGACGTGACGACCCCGTGTAGGGGTTGTGCACGTTAAATTTGCTCCACAATCCTGACGCTGCGTACGATCTTGACCTTAGAAATTGGGTTGGTGCTTATGCTTAATCAAGTGTCTGCTCGTCTATTGACTGTGTTTCTTAATTGTGACGCCCGTCGTCAACAGCCCAAGTGTAGCTTTAGTGCGACGAGGATTCTCATTAACCAAACCATCTATAATCTGAATTCGTTTGTCCCATCCACTTAATCAGTCAATTACTAGATGAAAATAACTTCTGTGTAATGAGTCAGACTTAGAGACCTTTCTCTTTGGTTTTCCTCATTTCCTTTGAAATAGACTTCGCGGCCTCCAATTTAACCTCGCAGTACTCTTTCACTTTCTTTCAAATCAATCCTTCAATATTTTTGCTTATTCAGTTTTCAATAATCAAAGCATAATATTTTGAGCGTCTAACGTAATTAGAGCAAATCTTACACCAATGTTTTAAACAAATTCACTAGCTATTACCGCTTAAAGAGTTATGTACTTGAAATTTGAATTCCGAATCCATGAAAACTAAACTAATTTCCTTTTGATTTATCATATGTCACTCGACAATACGTTTCATACACGAGTGATTATTTAGCTCTTGAAAGGCCACCCAAACATTCTCGAAATATCGTATAAGTATAAACACAACAAATAATTTATTGAAATGTGAAAGGAAGGTTTTGTTCCACGGAATAAGTTTTCAAGAAATTCGAGATCCATTCAGAATATAAATGTCTTTCAGATAGTTTTTGCGGCACAAATACTAGATGGAATCTTTGCGTTCCACTAGAAATGCGGTTCGTGGTGTTATGCGACCGAAAAAGCCGCTATTGTCCATTGTACGTAATGTTGTTGACGCCTGTTTTACTTTGGCTGAAATTCTATTTTCCAGCATCCAGAGGAGAATATGAATTCTGTTCTATTTTGCACGTTCTGTGGTGATGTTCTCGTTCACTCGTTCAGTTCGCTGAACAGGATGTTTTAAAACAGTAACGAATCCGGGTTAAAATCTTTCCTGAATTTTAATTGGCAGATTATAATTGGATGCCGATAAGTTTTTTGGACGATTTGAGTTTGTTTATGAGCATTCAAAGAATTGTGACCGTATTTTACATGGGTTTAAATGTACAAACTATACACATTTTAACATTATGTATATGAGTATAAAAATAGTTCCCTAAGTAAAAAACGACCCATAGAAATGGCTTATATACTGTAACATTCAACCCTATTCCTATTTCCATTACGTGACGAGGTCTCTTTTAAGTCACGTATGTGACAATCTCTCCAAAATCTATGAAAAATGTCTCCTTAAATGTAAGTACAGTTGTGTACAAAAAAAGAGACTACAATCCATATTATTTTAAGTTTAGTTAAGATTTTTTTTTGCACCTTGTTTTAACCCTTTCAGTCACAGTGATGATGACATTTGGTATCAATAAAACATATTTTCTAATTGAAACAAGTTTGAATGATGTTCTTTTTTGTGTATCATAAATGTCTGTAGACGATCAGAAAAAAAATCTAAAATTATGATGTCAAATTTTGTCATTGGAACTAAAAGGGTTAAAAGTCCCAGATATATATGAATTTTGTATTATTTTTACGGTATTTATAACCTATGTATGCGATAAAAACTTACATTTTTTATATGGGTAGTAGAGACTGTATAGTGTACGTCGCTAGTTGACAATACCGTAAAGATGCTATAAAAATTCCTCTTTGATTTTTATGAGAATTTTTAAAAAAAAGTATTACTATTTAAAAAATGGGTTATCGTCCTATTTTCTACAACTGTTATTTGTATTTTATGAGATTTTATCCATGTCTTTTAGAAACATTGTCGCATGCTTATGGAACGGACCACAAAATGTTATGCCCACATAAGAGGAAGGGAAATTCATTTCATCAACAATGGGCAATGTTCTCCCGTAAAAACTTCAAACCCAACCAAGTTTTATTAAATCTGTGCTAAATCCGCCGGTCTTTCTTTATTAATTTCATTCATTGAATTCCAATCTGATTTGAGAAAATACACTCTTAAAACAAAAGAGTGAAATCCACTCCAGTTGGAGAAGTGCATTTTCGACACCGTAAAGGCATGCATATTTTCTCAGACTGAGTTAAAATCACTCGTTTGGAGTGATCCTGTCGGAGGTTTAACACACAAAGGATCCACTCCAAAAGGAGAAGTGCATTTTCCAGTCTGGAGGAGTGAAATTCACTCAGACTGAGCTAAATTAGGAGTGTTTCTTTTAAGAGTGTAGGTCAATAAAAGTGAAATGAATTGGTTAAGAGAGAGGCCAGTTAACAAGGGCGCGAAAACCTAACTGATGGATGAACGGATGTGGATTCTTTCCTCCTTCTTTTTAATAACAACCTTCTTCCCAGGCCACTTTCATTCCGCAATTGCGGAAACGGGGGAGGGCAACTTGGATACCAACTCTACGAGATGACGTAACGGAATCGTAATTCTGGTTGTTTGGTTGGTAGACATATATATTCAGGTTTGTGTGCTTGGTCAGAGACCCGCTTATAAACCTTCGTCAAGTAAGACAGACACAACACACTTTGAAGCACAAATTCCTCCCCCCCCCTCCGCTAATTAGCTAGCGTAAAAAGCTTGAAAATATATTTAAAATTCCATTAAAATATGACTTAAATCTTGCATGTTAGTCGAATCTTGCATGTTAGTCATGCAAGCCGACACCTGAGTAGATACCCAGCGCAACCATTAAGAGCGACATCGTACGCAGCGTTTAGACTGTGAAGCGTATTTAACGTGCCCTTCAACTACACGGTATTATTCGTCGGACATTTTTGACTGCACTGGCCGTTTATAGGTCGGCAGTTATTTTGGCGATGCCCAGACCCGAACCTTGGGCCTTTCACATGCTAGGCGAATGCCTAACCGACTGGGCTCCCCTTATCTTACTTTAAAAGCATCTTTTAACTAAGAAACCAAATAGTGGGATTGTCTTTCCGGCAAGATGCATCATCACAGGGGCAACCCAGTGAACGGGCCCGAAGTATGCCAGGCACATTCTCACGCGTTTTCAATTCCTTCCTTCAAAAACACGCACTCATTCAAGAAATAGCGGCTGGTTATTCCCATCGGACGGATGTTGCTCCTTCCATCTATTTATTTCGGAAACTTGTTGGTTATAGGAAATGGGGAAGGTGTAATTATCCGCCGCGCCTCTGGAGCTTTATTTTTCCTGATATTTTTTTAGGGTTCAAAGAAATTTACATCATTTTTCGAAAAATTAAAATTTGTTTCATGTTTCGTTATATAAGGTGAGGCTAATTTTTTTGATGGTCTACTCCATAACATTTTAACTTTTTTATCTTTAATTTTGAAAAAATGTCCGCTTTAGTTTTTCAGTAATCTTGGTAAATGCAATGCTTGGATTTGAACAGTTTACCTAAATTTTCCGAAAATTTAAATTTTGCTTTATTTTTATTTTTAAAAGAAAGGGTTATTTTTTTGTTGATGGGTCGAACTCATCTCTCTCAACTTTTTCAAACAATCACCATTTTTTTTCAAAATACAATTTTTCTAATAAACCCACTAAGATAATAAGAAAATTGCATGAAGTGAAAACTTATTTTAATTGCATGAGTTTAAAAGTAAATTTTAAGTGAATATTAAATTTCATAAAACTTTATTTATTTTGTGTGTCTGTAGTATCAATTAATATATTAAATTTCTTCTTGATTACTTTAAATTTTAGAATTTATTTAAATTAAAAATATAATGTGTGTTACTGGAAAACCTGACATTCTGGTGACGATTTTATATACGTTTGTACCCTCAGAGGGTTAATAAGTTTTAGTTATCGCATTAAATCGGCCTTGTAATGCACTCTTTACGGTTACATTGATTAATTAAGTATAGACTATGTTCTTTATGAATAAAGATGTTCTCCAAATTAAGGTCTATAAGCTTTTACTATTATTGGCGATTATCTAAATATTAGACAAAATATTCCTTCATTTTTTCTCCATTTTTGAAGTTTTCAAAAAGAATAAAGCAATGCTGCTAATGTTACTTGAAAATTCAATCGTGATCTTCAATTTAAATAAGATTTTAACAACATTTAAAATTGTGCTTAATTCACAGCGACAAGTCACTCAAAATATATTGCTAATGCATTTAAAAAAAATATACTACAGTCGAGTCCCGTAAATCTGAATCCCGGTTATCTGAAAATCGATTCATAAAAGAAAAAAAAATCCAGGGCCTTTCGGTTAAAATACGAAATGTATACGCATAAATAAATACACAGAAAATAAATACGTACTTTCAAAGTTGGATTTATTTCTCAAAATATGCAGTAATTTTTTTTATTTCTGCTGCTCAATTTTTGTCCCGTACCTTTCGGATAACCGAGACTCTATTGCATATTCCAAATTTCCGATCCATTGATGCTCATTACGATGACGTAGTAACATAATTAAATGTGTCATACGTTACACACGAGGCAGCCTACTCATCCGAGGAAGTGTGATATATTTCATTCCGGAAAGCAGGAAGGAAGTGAAAAACATCTTTATAGGGATGCGCCGCTATTGTTTAAATATTGGACAAGATATTCCTTCATCTTTTTTTTCTCCATTTTTGAAGTTTTTAAGAAGAATAAAGCATTGCTGCTAAGCGGGATCTTCAAGTAAAGTTATATTTTGACGACATTTAAAATTGTACTTAATTCACAGCGACAAGTCTCTTTAAATATCTTGATAATACAATACATTAAAAAATTACTATATTCCGAATTTCCGATCCATTGATGCTCATTACGATGACGTTGTAACACAATTAAATGTGTCATACTTTACACACGAGTCAAGTTTACTCATCCGAGGAAGTGTGATATATTTCATTCCGGAAAACAGGAAGGAAGTAAAAAACATCTTTATGGGGATGCGCCGCTATTGTTTTTAACCATATGCCATGAAGGCCTTTCGCCTAATAGAAAAGAGACATAAAACATCAAGTGTTACGTCTTAAACGCACCAAGACATTTCGTAAGGAGATAAATTGCTTTGGCATTGTGTGGAACTGATGTAGCTAGGTGAGCGTAGAAATCTTATTTTGTTTTTAATTGTCCCATATCAAAACTGTTTTGGAAAATGTTTCCATCCATGAAATATTGATTTTGATTATCTAAAATTCTATAACGTTCTTTTGGCATTTAGTGTCTGCATATTATTTATTTGTTGTACGTTTTAAGGGGCACAGCTACACTATGTGAAAACATAACCTGAGTAAAAACAAAGAGTAAAAAAGAAGGGTAAAAAGGTAATATTTACATACAAATTTATCTGAATACAATATAACCAAAATACACTTTTTATTCTGATAAAATTGCCAAATTTTCTCATATAATATTCAAATCGTTTAGATCTTATAAACAAAATTAATGTTTTAAGCATGTTTCCTGAATGGATTCACAAATAATTTATTTAACTCTTTGCATGCGCGGTTGGGTAAATAGAAATGCGCTTTTCCATAGCACATTTCTATTTACCCAACTTAGGTTGGAAAGGAGTGTAGTGTGTTATTTCTAAGAGAAAAAAACACGTTTTGGTGCATATTTCGATAGTTTATACATTTGAAAATGACATGCTAAAATTTCCCCATGAGTATTACAAATGTTTCCGATTGTTGGTATGACAATATCCAGTTAATTGAATAAAATTTCAATTTCAAAGATACTTAGATGGGTAGACTGTTGACAAATGCCACTCCGGACTTACAGACAGACGGACAAAAAGTATGAACTATAGGTTTCTGATGGCTTACCTTTATAACAAAAAAAATAAGTTTAAAATCACTTTTTAATATTACAAGTTAAACAAATCTGTCAAATTTGATTGTTTGAATCCCATCAATCTTGTGTTCAAAAGAGTTACTGTCAGTTTACCCCATCGTGCGATTTAATTGGATCTGAGCCCTACTGAATTAATCAGTTTTCAAACTTGAACACTGTAAATAATTTTGGTGTATCTTCACACCAAAAATGGTGGCAACAAAGTAGCCACCAAAAGTGGTGTAAGGAAACACCACTAGTAAATCGGTGTAATGAAACACCGATAATAGACTGGTGTGTAGAAACACCACATTTGGTGGCTACTCTGTTGCCACCATTTTTGGTGTGATAAAACGCCACCATTGGTTTGGTGTACAGGTGTACTTAAACACCTAACGACCTAACAGGGTGTTCTGGTACTAATTTCAGAATCAAAAGGATAAAATGGTTATTTTTTAAAACACTTTTTGGTGCAAATGGTTTTCTTTCAAATCCTAGCCAATTAGAATCAAATAGCCAATTTTGCAACTTGAGTTGATTTGCGACTTGAGTTGAACTCAACGAGGATACCATTATCCATGATACAAAAGTTAAAATGAAAATGTAAACATATTATACAAAAACATAATCAAACAAAATTAATGTTTAGGAATATTTAACGTAAATTAAAGATATCAATAGGGTGGTTAGGCATTGTTTAATTTGTTACTCAACTATCTATATAGCTATAAAATTGTGCAATTAAACTCAGTTTAACTATTTTATAGTTTTTTCAAGCAAAACGCAAGTAAAATATCATTTATGAAAGCGTTATGATGATTTCATAATAGAAAAGTTAATCACTGAAATAATTCAGATATTAATGAGCTAAATGACTTATGGGAAAATACTGTAATTATACTTATCATTTCAATATCTTTTAATCATATATACTATCGCACAAAGATATAAACACAACCCTAATTTTCTCGTTTTAACCAGAATTGCTAATATTGGAAGTTTTAGTTAAATTTTTTATATATTATTACTATATAAATAGTATTTCAGTCATCTATATATAAAGAATAAATATAATTGTTCCGCTTACCTTGCATTTTTCAGCAAATACAAAAAAAAACGTGTTTACTTTTCAGCAATACACGATTTACCATCATCAAAATCAAACTAATGCAGTTGTTTAGGGCTAACTGAATGCAAACACACAAACAATCATTTAAAAGTAATAACTGCACGCTGAAATAAGATTTCTATCTAGCAATTTTTAAAGTAAGACTCAAACCATGCACATCACGAATAAATTATCAAAACACAGCTCTAATTTTCCCGTTACAACCAAAGAATTGCTAGATTGGCTCGATCTGTAACACCAAATTTGGGGCTTCGTTTTCAATATGTCGTGAAAGGCTACATTCTTGGTGTATGTTAACACCAATTTTTTCTCAAGTTTAAATAAAAACCATTTCGAGTGAATGATAACACCTATGTTGGTGCGGACACCAAAAGTCGTGTATATTTACACCTTATATAGCAATTCATAATCCAAAAACAAGTGTAATAATACTATCTTGTTTTTACAGTGAAGCAGGATTCCGACCCACTGACTTTGGTACCAACGCCCTGAGAATAATTTCCAAAAGGATCAAATTTCTATCGTTCAATTGAAGAGCTTGGTGGAAGAACGTGCTAAGTGACAAAAAGGTGAAAGCTAGATTAGCTTTCACCTTTCAATAAGCGCTTCAAAAATTTTATTTTGCACTTATATCTGTTAAAAACGGTACTCGCAAGTGTCAAGAAATATACTTTAATGAAAATTTATGGAATAGGGGAAACGTTATATTTAAAATCAGAAACAATTAACAACGAAGTGAAAGAACTTAACAAGTCATGGGGAGAGATTAAGACCATCGCAGCCAACAGGGTGAGGTGGCGGACCATGACGGAGGTCCTATGCTCCATGTTGGAGTGAAAGAGGTATAAGTAAAGTAAAAGTAAGTAATCTGTTAAAAACGGTACTCGCAAGTGGCAAGAAATATATATACTTAAATGAAAATATATGGAAAAGGGGAAACTTTTGTTATAAATTAAAGGTGTACACTGACACAAAGTTTTCAATATTTACACCAATATCACTTAGCACGTTTTTCTACAAATCTCTTCAATTGAAAGGCATCAGTGGAAGAACGTGCTAAGTGATATTTTTGAAAAAAAAAAAGATTTTAGTTTCAATGAACATATAATTCCATTCTTTAAATATAACAAATTACCTCATTCGCAAAAACTTGAGTATATTTTTAACCGTTTGCAAGTATCACTTTTTAAGGGATCTAAGTGCAAACTAGAAATCTCGTTTTCACAATCTTGTCACTTAGCACGTGCTTCCACTAGGCTCTTCAATTGTTACCTCAAAGAATTTCGCCTGCATATTCTGAGTCGTCTTACTGGCCCCATAGCCCAGAGGGATGGTACAAAAAAAAAGGAAAGTGTTTCACCTTCAAACTTTTTTGTCGTCCGCCAAGAACAGGTTCATCTCTTTTTTTTTCTTTTCTTTCAAATCTTGTGGTGCGCAAAAGTGCTTCATTGCACATGCAACGCACGCGACTCTTCAATATTAAGCAGGCTTTTTTTTCAACAACAAAAAAAAAACTTTTAAATAACAATTTGATGTTTTTATTTGCGAACGGTGCTATTTTTTAATGAAAGAAGTAACAAAAGTTTATTTTTACTAGTGTTCTAGTTTGTTTTTATAAAAAACATTTTTTGCAAATATGTTCAATTCTTTTAAATTGGTATTTTCAATGATAGAAAGTTTCCATTTTACATAGTATCGTCATTGAAAACTTTTTTTTAAAAATAACTGAAAATGGTTTTTTGTGTAATTCTCTGTTAATCAAAATGGGAGAATGATAAACAATTGTGTGTTTTTTTTTTTTCAAAAATCCTCGTTTGAATAAGTTTAGAACTAACAAAATATGTTACAATAATAATAATTTGGGAAGCGGCAAAGCAATTTTTTGATGTAGGTCGTATACTTATTGTTTAAAATTTTTTTTAAAAAAGTATGCGTGTTTCTCTCGTTCATTTATTTGGGTTTCACAATTGTTGTGTTGGATTCAAATTAAATATGACTCTTGGTATAACAAAAATTTCAAATAAAGAACTAAGAAAAGTTGTTCTTAATAGAGCTATTTTATTTGTGCAGAAAAGTATTTCCATGATTCCTGTTGTACGGAATAACGAGGATTAAAAATAACTTGTTGTGTCTTTAATGTCTTAATTTTAACCCATTCTCCTCAGGATTAACTATGATCACTTTTTTTTTCTTATTCCTAACTTGCCAACCGTACATGCACAATGAACAAAACAAGCGAAATTTTCGGGTCCGAAAGTGATTTGCATTCATCTATCTTGGTGTGTGTCCTACTCTTATGTATATTTAATTGGATTAGATTATTTTGGGAGTCTTAGTTTCAAGCTTGCCTTAATTTGCATTTTATGGGATGGGCCATGATCCTAGTTTAAGAAACTTCTAGATAATGACACAGACGGTTTGATGAGAGGAGGTTCATTCGGGTAAATATAAGTCTTTTTTTTTTTTTTTTTTTTTTTTTTTTTTTTTTGTAGAAATACTCGATCTTTGTAGTCAACTTTTGTTCATTATCCTCTTGCGATATGGCGTCCCCATTCGGGGACATTTTCTAAAACCTCTCCACAAACAGTTAACACCTTTATTTGTTCCGAAATAGACCTGGTCCGATAGTAGAAGATCCAAATATCAGTTTGCAGCCTTTGATTACAAGTACCAGTCATTTATTACTTTAAAAAAAATGAAGTTGAACGATGGTCAATCCTATAATAGAGTTCTTAAAAAATATATTTTAATTTTTTCCAAACTTTTCAAAAAGTTCTTTTAGTAGTTAATTTTAAAGGTATTTTGCATTAAAAACAATATAAAAATAATCTGTTAACTACAAATAAGTGATACGGCCTTTTTTGTTGCATCTATAGCACAAAAAATGTGTATTTTTAGAGTTTAAGGCATGTGTGTTCCTAAGTAACTAAAAACATAATTTAGTAAAAAAAAATCTTTGCAAAACATTCTTTTTATCATATATTTGTATGAAAATTATGTTTAGAACAAGCATAGGTAGATTTTGCTTGGGTCTTAAGAGGTTATATCTATGCTACATGGAAAGTTTGCTAGTGGCAAGACTCTTCATAAATAAGTAGCCCTTAAATCATGTTTAAGGGGGCATGCCCCTTAATCGATGGAAATATCGATTGCTCCTTGCTACTTTATAAAAAGTATTTAAACTCTCTAGTTTGTTTTCTCAAACTTTCAAAACTATTGAAAATTTATTTTTTTTACTTAAAACAATATCTTATATCAACTTCCAACTGAACATTCCATACTAACATTTAGTTCTTTAAATCGATTTTATTCATATGTGAAAATATTTGGAAACAAACTTGTACTTAAATTGCTTAAGATTTGAACAAATATTGCTTTCAAAATATTAATCTGAAGTTGAAGAAAGGTTTTTAAAATGCTTTAAAATTATTTAAAAAAAAATTAATAAGGTTTTTTCATCAAATCTATAATTTGAAACATTTATTGTGTTAAATTGGACGAAATTACGTCATTTTCCTTGTGTTAGTACTAATAACTGGTTTTATAACACGTTATGATATCGTTTTTTAGAAGAAACAATTGACAGATACTTCTTTTTGAAGGAGAAAATTGGCCATCAGTATCTGTTACCATGTCCCACAGGCATTAGATTTGTCGCTTATATAGAATATCTCCTACACAAGATATCATTTGAAAGTTTTTTTTTTAATTTTATGAATATTTTTTAATAACATTTTATATAAATTGATTGTCAGACTGATTGATATGATTAAACTTGACATTTTTTGCCTCTACGTTGTTTTGCGCGTCAAAAACTAGACTAATTCCATCTTTACCCAAACCATACTTCAGCTATCCTCTAATAAACAATCATCTTCCATTGAAAACAATTCTTATACTTCATTACCAAAGACTCATAAACAAATACCCTCTAATAAATACTCAATTAAAACAACAATACCGCCTAATCATCCATAAATAGAATCGTAAAAATGCGTTCTAAATATAGGTCTGTAGTCTGCTGCTAATCCTCCATTGTTCTGGCCAGTTGGTAATTCCAAGGCCGTTAATCTCCCTTGTTTTCGCTTTCAGAAACTCCCCCTTCGCAACGCTTTGGTGGCTCTCGTTTGCTCAAGAATGTTAAGCAGTCGATGGGGGTTTTGTAGCTCGACATGTCGTTCGCGGGTATGTTTTTGTATAGTTAGGGTATTTTTCCGCTCCAGTGGAGTTAAGAGAGAAAGGAATAGGCCGGCTAATTGCAGTATTGTAATATGACGGAAATTAACCCATTTACATCGGGTGAATTGGTGAACCCAGCCTCTGGGCTCTCTTATGTAATCTCTTAAGATATAGTTTAGTTCTTTTGTCTTTATTATCTGTGTGGTCCTTTGCGAGTGGAGAAAATTTCCATCTTCACTTTGTATATTGTTTGAAATTTCAAGACAAAACTTTAAAATACATTCCATGTTGATCACTTCAGACTAGACTTTTGTCTGACCAGTACTTTTTGTCTTGAGATTTCAAACAATATACAAACTTTAATTTAAAATATACCCTACTAAAGAATGGGCAGCAAGTTTGAGTCAATGTTCCGGAATATTTTTGACATCAGACATCCTGTATCAAAACCCTTTCAGTCCCAGTGATGCCATTTGACATCATCATGTTTCTGACCATAATTAAACAAAATAATCGAGCTGACTTCTATTGGGATTAATAAAAAATATTTTCGAATAGAAAAACATTAGAAGAATCGAATGATGTGCTTTTTTAATATCATAAATGGCTATAGACGATCAGAAAAATTCTAAAATGATGATGCCAAATTTTCATTCTGAACCAAATTGAGCTTTGCATTTTACTCATTGACTACTCTTTGTACTACTAAATAGCAAGGACAGCTCTTCTTTGAACCCTTATTGTCGCCAATGATAAATCTGTATTTATTTCGGGGCAGTTTCACCCAATTTGTGAAATATACAGTTATTTGTTGTGGCCCTATCTTGACCAATTTACCATGACCCGAAGACCGACAGACTGGCTACTTTCAAATCAGCCGTATCGTGTCTTTCACACCTGGCTTTGTTATCTTTGAACACCCCTCTAAAGTACGCCAGGCCCTGATAGTACGCAGTGTTCGTCGCGCCAAGTACAGTGTACCTGTACATGGATACCTATTGACTGTGTTCTGTTATCATAACTGTTAATCTTTGTTGTTGCTACTATTGCATCGCATCGGAAATATCGGGGAATATAATTACTGTTCGTGGAAAACAAATAGGTGGTGTTTTCAGACACAAAATTTCACTCTTTGCATAACTTTTATATATTCCTGGAGAACTATAATAATCGATCTCTGATAACATATAGTACGTAACATAGTTATTTGAAGGAACTTATGTAAAATAAATTAATGATATATCTATATTATAAGATACGTAAAATAGTTCTGTAATAATGTATAGAAAAATCAATGATAATATGAAAGTAGATATATGATAATCAAGCAATAATAACTTGGTAATTGATCAAAAACCTTTGATAACTAAATTTATTGCGGTTGATCTAAATTATAATTCAATTTGAATGAAACGGCTATTTGTTCCTCAATTTAAGTTCTATAACCACACAAATAAATGAAGTTTTTTTTTTAAAATTAATCTTACAAATTGGTGAAATGAATAACTTTGTTATTTCTTGAGCTTCTTAGCACCCACCCCTTAAAAAAAGCCGCTAAAATCCGTCCCCCTTTCACACGTGGTCTACAAGACGCCCCTTTGGTGCCCTTTGATCCTTGGCAACCCTCATAATCTCTCCCCTCCCCCTCTGCAAATAAGATGGATTATCAGAACTCAAATTTCTGGCTACTGCACTTGCTTCTTCTGGGCAATTGCTAGGATATGCATCTTATTTTAAATCCGTAGACAAATTTAGGTGAGTATTTTTGAAATTTTTTTTTGTTTAAAAAAACCATTTGTTTCTACACTGTAAAAAAAACCCCTGTTTTTACAAATACTACACCGTCGTTTAAAAGTTACAGCGTCTATAGACGTTCCTGTCATGCTATTTAACCAAGACCAACGTCCTTATTCCGCAGTGTGCAAGTAATGTAAATTTTAGTTAAAGAGGACAGACACAATGTAATTCTTGTTTTATCAATTTGTTTTATTATTTTGCCAGTATCGTTGAATATCTTAATTTTTTGTAGGTTCAGAAATATAATGAATATAGTACAAATAATGATACATAAAAATATTCATATTTTGTTCCGAATGATATTGTTCCAATGATAATGTCTTAGCTGCAAAAAACAAAAACAAAAAAAAAAAACAATTAATAAATAAAAATAAAAATAGTTAAACTAAATTTGAAGTGCTAACTAAAATCTTAGCCAATATCAAAGCAGCACTATTTTATCAACCCATCAATTTATTGCTTGCTTTATTAAACTTTTTAGTGCAGCAAAGTAGCCGCCTTTTTTCCCTTAAGTCTTATTTATTGAAATGTATGTAAGAAAAAACATTTTAAGTTTTAAGATGCTTAAACATTATATTTCAAACGTGTAAACAAATTAAAATGAATGTTTGAATAAGGCTTATGTGTTTCTAAAAAATAAAATTCTTTTGCGATTGATGTTGGAGAAAAATTCCCGCTAAACGAAAAAACAGTAAATGACCCGATTGATAGCCCAAATAAATACTCACTAACAATATTCTCTTATATTTTTTTTATGAATTAAGCAATTAAACATCGAGAAAGATAAAAATTACCAGTCTGTTTCATAACGTATGGCTAGATTAAATGCTCTTAAATATATTAATTAAATATCAATTTTTATAATATGGGTGTAATTTATAAAAATTATTTAATACGTACGCAAAATTATTTGGAATCCTTAAAGTATATGCGTTCATGTCCGGAAAATGCTAGAAAACTCGAAATTTTTTTTTCCGTACTTTAGTTCTCCATTACACCGGAACCAAAAGGTCTTTTTCGAAAACGTTTTTATAACTAGATTTGGCTTTCGATGTAGAATCAGAATCCCACAAATTTAGCCCATCAATTTTTGGATGAAAAAAAAGTGAACATTGAGTAGCCATGGAGCATTGAGTAGGCCGCGTCGGATTTCCGAATGATTGCCATTAACTCGGAACCAGTACGTCAATTTCGGAACTTTTTTTTGTTTTTTAATATGGCTTACGATGTAGAACAGGAATCCCACACCATTATCCCATCATTGTTTGACATATGTGCGTGAAATGCGTTCATGTCCGGAAAATGCTAGAGTAGGGCGCGTCGGATTTCCGAATGATTGCCATTAACTCGGAACCAGTACGTCAATTTAGGAACTTTTTTTTTGTTTTTTAATATGGCTTACGATGTAGAACAGGAATCCCACACCATTATCCCATCATTGTTTGACATATGTGCGTGAAATGCGTTCATGTCCGGAAAATGCTAGAGTAGGGCGCGTCGGATTTCCGAATGATTGCCATTAAGTCGGAACCAATAAGCCAATTTCGGAACTTTTTTCTGTTTTTTAATATGGCTTACTATGTAGAATAGGAATCCCACACCATTAGCCTATCATTGTTTGACATATGTGCGTGAAATGCGTTCATGTCCGGAAAATGCTGGAAAACTCGAAATTTTTTTTTCCGTACTTTAGTTCTCCATTACACCGGAACCAAAAGGTCTTTTTCGAAAACGTTTTTATAACTAGATTTGGCTTTCGATGTAGAATCAGAATCCCACAAATTTAGCCCATCAATTTTTGGATGAAAAAAAAAGTGAACATTGAGTAGCCATGGAGCATTGAGTAGGCCGCGTCGGATTTCCGAATGATTGCCATTAACTCGGAACCAGTACGTCAATTTCGGAACTTTTTTTTTGTTTTTTAATATGGCTTACGATGTAGAACAGGAATCCCACACCATTATCCCATCATTGTTTGACATATGTGCTTGAAATGCGTTCATGTCCGGAAAATGCTAGAGTAGGGCGCGTCGGATTTCCGAATGATTGCCATTAAGTCGGAACCAATAAGCCAATTTCGGAACTTTTTTCTGTTTTTTAATATGGCTTACTATGTAGAATAGGAATCCCACACCATTAGCCCATCATTGTTTGACATATGTGCGTGAAATGCGTTCATGTCCGGAAAATGCTAGAAAACTCGAAATTTTTTTTTCCGTACTTTAGTTCTCCATTACACCGGAACCAAAAGGTCTTTTTCGAAAACGTTTTTATAACTAGATTTGACAACAGACAGGACCGAGTTTTTTCTATTATTTTTCTTCTTTCAAAACTTGATACGTGTTTAGAACTTATTAGCTTAGTTTAGATAGAAGCCGATAGAACTTATTTTGTTTCGAAGGAAATTATTTTGATAGATTA
This sequence comes from Hylyphantes graminicola, assembly GCA_023701765.1. Taxonomy (NCBI): domain Eukaryota; kingdom Metazoa; phylum Arthropoda; class Arachnida; order Araneae; family Linyphiidae; genus Hylyphantes; species Hylyphantes graminicola. The sequence goes on along the minus strand of CM043111.1, from coordinate 72,296,980 downwards.
TTTCAAAGTTGCTTTGAAAATTGGTCTGTAATTAAAAATATTTAATTCTTCTATCAGGTTTCGATTATCGACACACATCAAGAATTATAGGGTGTTGACTATTTGTTTACGATAACAATGCTGCAGGCTCTGTTATTTAGGTCGAATTCAATTATTGCATTCGAAAATGATAATGTAATAATTATGATGATCTATCCACATTAAGGGAAACTTACAAAAATTGATTGATTGAATAAAATCGCAATCAAAAATACATTATTTTTTTACACATTTTCCCAACAAGTTCACTGCTATTATCCAATTAGTGACCATACCACGCCCAAATCATATAAACAAACCGAAAGATAAATTTAAAGTAATGTCGGCATTGAAAGGCTTTAAATACAAATTTCTTGAAAAAATTTCCCTAATAGTTCAAGCTATTTTGTAGATCCAAATCATTTATATTCAAGATCCAAATCATTTAGTTATTATTCAAGTACCTTTTTTCAATCAATCGCCGAAATGTTTTTTCTATTCAGAGACTTTTGCAATGTGCTATATTATATACTCTGGATATATGTGAATATTGAAATGTAAAAAGGAGGTCATGTCCATAGGAAAACTTCCCAACACGCACTTTTCATTAAAAATTTTATTGAAAGAAAGTGCATGGTGGAAATCTTTCAGCTGGCATCTCTTTTTACGTAAAAGGAATCAGTTGGTAAAGGTTTACAGTATATTTTCAAAAATGTGCTGTCGAAATTTTGTGAGGAATTTTTATGTTATAAAGCTTGATGAATGAAGTATAGTTTCCTGTGTTAAATTTTTTGAAACCTTTTTCATTTTTAAATTGAACTGTATATCTTCACAAAATTTCAGCTGTTACTGTTTTTCCTGCATGTTTTCTAGAAACTTAATTGTTAATTCTAGAAACTTAAATTGATAATTCTAGAAAAATTTAAATTGATACAATGCCTAATAAAATATGAGATCACTTACACGATAAAATTGATTTGTTTAATTTAAGTGAATTAAAATTTATCAATGTCACTACTCTAATATTTAATATGAAAGTATCTGATTAATATAAAGAACCGGCGATTAGTACGTCAATAGTTTACATAACATATGAAGTTTTCAAATAATGAACCATAATTATCTTTTTAAATACTTTTCTGCTTTAGTATATTTGACAAGGTCTCTTTTTTATCTATTTATTTGGAAATACCTACGTGGGTTAATTAGAAATGACTCTATGTGTTATAACACGATAGCTTTCACTTCAGAGTTACAGCTGCTTTTCTCTTATTATTTTTATTTTCATGACATTTTTCTTGTCACATCCAACGACTCAAGTTTTCGTGGGAAAAAAATGAGTTACATTCCTATTACATCACAATTTCCGAAGATATTCCTTAAGGGCAACAACAACAAGAGCGAATTAAAAAAAAAAAAAGTTTATCTAATGAATAATTACGAAATATTCCTTTCCCCTTCATTTCACCAAGAGTTGAGTGGTCCGGCAGCTTTCTCCAGCAGATTTCAATCATATGTGCCCGTGGGCCCTGAAAATACCACTTGAACCGATTTCTAACGCTCAGGAAACTTTGGTATAATTTCTGATGTGACTTGAAATCAGTTTTACCGCAATATTTGGCTCTAAGGGTGTGCTGAGAAATAACATTTTATTTTCCTTACCGGCTTTATTTATTGATAGAACCACTTCCATTGTGCAAATCAAATATGACCGAGTTTTTTTAAGCAGTCAATTTACTTTTTGTTTTTGTTTTTTTTAATTACAATCGGTTTTTTTTTTTTCAGAGCTTTTCTGTTTTTTAATTGTTTTTCTCATTATCATAATTATTATTATTATTGTTATTATTACTATTGTTATTATTACTATTATTATTAATTATTGTTATTATTATCATCGTCATATTCATTATTATTATTATTATCATCGTCATATTCATTATTATTATTATTATCATCATCATAATTTTTGTTGCTGTTGTTGTTTTGTTGTCTTCGTTGTTGTTGTCGCTATTATCATCGTCATTATTATTATATAAAAAGTTTTTAAATTACTAGTCTAAAATAATCTACTTTCCTGTTATTTGGTTGCTCACTGAAGGGGTATTGAACATTATTTAATATTAACTCAGCGGTTTGTTGTTCAAAAGTTTATACTAGCTTCCGAATCCAAACTTCCCATTATAGATTTTCACTAATTCTGCTAAAACTTAATATTTATATTTTTTTAACTTAATGTCTAATGTTGTACGTTGATCGGGAAAGACCCTATTAACTTACAGTTAGAAAAAAGCTATTTTTCTTAAATAACAGAACTTCAACTTCTCTTGTAATTTCGTTTATGAATCTGCACACGTTTCCATAAGGAATTCGGTTTAGACCTTGCCGCAAGCCCAGCTTTAAAAACAACTACCAACAAAACACAGCAAGGAAAAATCCTATTTTATTTATTTTGATACATATATTCCCCCTAATCTTTTATATATTTAGTAAAGGGCTAATTGGGTTTTTATTGCAATACGCTGCCAGGGAGATGTAAATATGCTTTGATCAAGATGGTGTTTTAATCGTTCATGTTATTTGAAGAATTGAGATTTATTTTTGGCAGTAGGTCACAATTGCGAGATGCTATCATGGTATTTTTAATCGGAACATATGGGCGCGGCTTGGGTCTTAGAATGTTGATGGATAGTAATAGTTAAGGGGATTTATTACATAGTTCTTCAACCCAGGTGAGAACACAGGTCTATTGACAACCATTTTTTGTAACGATTAATTTTATCGGAGTTGTTAACAACGTAAAATCCACGTTTAATTTCAGTTCACGTCGATGTTTATCCTCCAACTCGAGTTTGAATTTGAATTTACATCGTATTAGAGCTATAATCTTACCTAAGTGTTTGAGTCATGAAACTAGGGCGAAAGTTTGTATTTTTGATTTTGGACTCAAATGTTCGAATGAGACAGTTAACATTAAACAATTGAAATTTGCTTCCCCTAATGCATGAAATCTAAGTAATAAATGGTTGAATATTGTTTCATTAAGTCCATTTCTGTAGATTAAATGACAAATGACAGTGAATGCACCCTCTAGAAAGGAAGAGCATAGGCAGTTACCCCGCTCGCCAGAAGTGACACAGTCACCAGAGACAAACAAAGAAATTACGACACAAGCACATAGACAAATATAACAATATTTATTGACAAACACAACCGTCCATGCTTTACCGGGTTTCGAACCAGACCCAGAAGCTCCAAAGGCTAGCTCCCTTACCGTTGTGTCGGCTTCTGTAGATTAAAGTCTAATTGCCAGCATTTGCTAATTGTTAATTCATCGGGACAAAGTCTTCGATAAACGGACCGAACTCCAAGGGCTGGGGAGCCCAGTCGGTTAGGTACGCGATGCGAAAGGTCCCAGGTTCGGTCCCGTGCAGCCAAAAATGTCCGACGAATAATACCCCGTGTAAGGGAGTACACTTTAAATATCCTTCAAAGTCTCAACGCTGCGTACGATGTCGCCCTTAACGGTTGCGTTGGGTGCCTACTCAGGTGTTGGCTCGTCACTTGACTGTGGTTCTAAAATACGATGCCCTTCGCCAATAGTCCTCGTGTAGCTCTAGTGCGACGATAATTCAAACCTAACCTGAACCTATAAGTTATACTACAGAGAATGGGAGTTTTGCAACTATGACCCTTCTTATCGAAACTGTTTGTCAAACACTTTTTTTCACTTGAGAAAATCCCTCATTTTATTACATACTTTGTTTTCTCCCAGAATTGTCTTTTTTTTTCAGCAATAAATCCGACAAAACATCAGCTTAGCAGTGCCCCCATTTTCCACGCTATCTTGGATTCCTATTTGGATTAATGTCCACACTGTGTTTCCAGACTGATAAATCCAAGATTAGGGCAGTTCGTCTCAGGAATCTATTGACTACGGCCTGTGTTTACTGCGCGATTACAAGTTTCTTTTAATCGGAGATTCAGGGTTAGAATACAGTCAAAATTGTGTTTCATCAGACGACAGAATAAAAATCAAATTGTCTGAAGACCAAGTAAAATTTAAAATTGAAACAAAAATTTTAAATTTTTCCCTGCGAATTTTAAAAACATATAAATTGGTGTGTTTTGTATTTACTCAGGTTCGAAAACATTTTGTATAAAAAAAATATTAAATTTTGTGTACTTAAAACAATCAAAATTTTAGGGAAAAAACACTCAAAATGTACAATTTAATTTACAAAACATACATTCATGCAATATACCACAATGTACCAATTTTTTTTCTTCAAAAAGTAAATCAGTATCTAAATTAGTTAAAAATTGATTTAATTATTTTTATTTAGTACTAACTTTAAATATAATGTTTTTAAAAATATTTTTTCAACTCCAAACTTTGATTCCATCTCCATTACTAAAACTAAAATTTAAAACCGACCTCTACGTGGCAGAACTTACAAACTTCTTTCCATAAATCATCTTACTTTCGTAACACGCCCGACCCCCTATTTCTCTTCTTCACTTCAGTTCATCCCCTGTATGATGAATAACCCTGATGAGACTCTTTACGCCCCTGATCCTGACGTGCCCTCGTGTGTCGTCTGAACTGTGGCTTAGCCGAGATTAATGCAGTTTCGAATTCCTACACTCCCCTCCCCCACAAATAAATCAGAAGGGATGTAATTTTAGGGGGCTTAGATACAAAAATTGTCGACCAACAACAGGATAGCAAGGTTGGTCCAAACGGTTTTTTCAATGTATATAAAAATTCGTTTTCAAGTAAGTGCAATAAATTTGATTACTTTTTTTTGAATTCTTAGGTGCAGTTAATTTATTCTGGGTTTGGGGACAAACATATTAATTTACAAATCAGCGCGCACTGATCTCTATCTTAAAACTGAAAACCTAAAGAGCTCTTCATCATAACATGTTTGTATGATTTCGATCCATTTCAAATGTCAGTTTGGAATGCGTTTGGTTCCTGTGCAGTTATGTCTTCAGATAATGCCAATTGGTTTTTTTTTGTCGACAGTTGAAATTTCCACTATTTGAACGAATAAAAAAAATTACGCTTGTTTATGAAATGCTAGATATTGTTCGAAGAATTCAAGTTAAGCTTTTTTTTCTTTGTCATTTTCTGCAATTCATTTTAATAATAAAATTTATTTGAAATAAAAAAAAGTTGAAAAGTAAAGTTTGTAAATAAAGTTTACACATGAAGTTACAAAGTGAATAAAACTGTTTGTTATTTGGCTTTTCCTTTGGGTCAAAATAAAATGTTTGAATTTTTTTTGTTATTGAATTGTTCTCAGGAATTCGACTTCACAAAATGACATAATTCAATTACGGAATTTTATTTAAGTATAAAATCAGCCTAAAAAAAGCAGAACACAAAATAATGTTTTTATTAGCAGTTGTAGTTTTTTTTTTTTTTTTTAAATTTAAACCTAGTGCATTCCAATCGTGATCTAATTAATTCTGCTGGCTACAAGGGTTCTTTTTTTAATTTTTATGCTTATGTTTTCCTTCACTTTTATTGCCACACGAAGTTACTTGTTTTTGCAGGTTGTAAATTTCTTTGAATATTTTTCTAAGGATTAAAATATTTTCTAGTTCTTTTTCGCATGTTTGGCAAAGAGAATTTAATATGGCAGCTTTGAATACACTAGGTTTGTTTCTATGATTTCAATATATATATAATTTTAAGTTTTTTCTTAATATCTCAAAAGCAAATACAAGTGCATTTTTTTAAAAACTTTTATTTCAATCCAGTAAGCATATTTCAAAACAAACAAACCAAAGAAATGCAAAATTATGCATTTATAGTTTATTTAGTTTTATCATAATAATTAAAAACTGGCAAGGATTATTAACCTATGGGAATCAAGAGTGCGAATAATATTTTAAATGGTTGTTGCCAAAAAGCGTTTTTAAAATTAGGAACTTGGAATTTTTTTTTTTTAAATCCTAGAATGGCAAATAAATAAAAGTGTTTTTTAAAGACCTTTAATCGCAAAGTTATTATTATTTCTTAAAATTTGGTCGCATAGTTTATGAGCTTATTTGGTACGAAAGATGAACTTTTCTTTATACAAGATAAATGACAGCTTTTAGCGTCTGACATTTTTAGAAGTCATAATTAAAGTGAAAGAGAACATCTGTTATTTCAAAAGAACACGAATCCTTCTCAAAACATTTCCCCCCTGAACTCCCCACATAGCGTCGCAGCAGCCTAAATCTTAAATGCAAGTGCGAATTCTTTATGGAGAACTTTTTTTTAATATGGTTCAGTCGGCATCTTCAGCATTTTTTTCCCACTCACTTTTGTCGAATCAGTAAAAATATTATGTGCTGTCTTATTAAGAATTATTAATTTAAAATCGATTTTTTTCCTTTGAACCCCGAAAGCATCGAGGGAAAAAATACATCAGGAAAAAAGTTCACTGTGCTGAATTTTTAATGCTATATTTTATTTTGTACGTCATCATTCAATTTCAGATTGCAATGAATTAGGGAAAACGTATTGAGCTTTTTTAAACAAGAAACAACTCGGACTTTCAATTTATTATGGCAGTGAAACTTAAATTTTAGATAGAAATAATATAAATGTTTTCGTAAAAGTTAACATCTTTCCTTCTCTTCTTCAAGGAAACACAATTTTTAATGATTACGGTTTATAAAATTGGTTTATTAGAAAATTGTTCATTAGCATACGATTATCTTTGTAACAAAGAGTTTCCTCTATAATTACTTTATAAATTTCCCCTCTCAAAATAAGTTAGCTTATATAAGCTGAAGCATCGCCTAATTAACCGCGATAATTAGAAACTACTTGCTATCATCCAATTATTTTAATCTTTACACTTTACCTTAAGATATTTGCCTTCAAAGACATTTTATTTTATAATGGCGTCATAATTACGTATTTATAATTAAATCTCTTGTGACAATGCAGGGCTGCCAGTGGCGACTTAAAAGGCTACTAAAGCGACTATTTTAGCGTCTAGGCGACTATGGCTACTATTTAAGTCCAAAAAGGGCCCAAAACGACTATTTTAAGTAAAACCTTCAACTATTTTCGGTCTTGGGCGACTTTTTTCTTAGATTTTTTAGTTATATAATTATCACGTAGATGGCGCCACGATGATACTACCGATGCACACAACGTAAAGTGCCTTTAGTTTTTGCTTGGTTCTCATCTCAAATCCAACAGCACAAAATAAAAGCAAAACCATGTTGTTGTTTTTTTAATTGCAATTGATTGTGATTTTTTTTTTTAGAAGCTTATGTAAAGTTCATGGAAACTAAAACTTTGATTTTGTATGCTTTGTTCAAGATTTTTTTTTAAACTGCATTTGAATAGGATTTACATCTGTCTGTTTGTTATTAATTTGCTTTGTTTTTGAAATTTTAATTTTTTATTCAATAAGTTGGCGATAAGGCCTAATACTGCATGCTAACAAAACATACCATAACTTGATTAAAATTTAACTGCTATCAAATTAATCCAGAAATAAATGCTAATTGAAATTTTTAAATTACTTAAGTAATAGGGAGAAACGTGTTGCCAACATGCTATGTCTAGTTTTAAGTAACTTTTTTACTGAAAAATTATATTGTTGCCAAATTAGTTTTTGTTTAAAGTTTTTTTTTTTTTTAATTTTTAATAAAATACAAAAGAATTGTGTATCAAAATACGTTTCTTAAAATATATATATTTTTTTTAAGTAATATGTTCTTTTGATTTTATTTTGAATTCTAGATCTTGGTAAACAAGAATACTATACTTTCGTTAAAAATTTAATTAGTTTTAGTTTAGCCCTCCTTGCTAATTAATTTAAAATCTGTGAGTTATTTCAGTGAAACATATTTACATGGATTAGTATTGATCCTTATGTTTCTTGAATAACTGATAACTATTTGAAATAAATTTGTTTTTAATATATTTATATATATTTTAAAATAAATTTATTTTCAAGTAAATTTAATTTTACTGGCAATATCAATCCTTTCATATGATGGTTGGTGTTGCAATTTGTAAATTTAAGTTTTAGTTTTAAATTTTTGGCACTATTTAGCAGATTTTTTTTAAGTCAAGCTAAAACAAATGAAAAATTAAAAATATATTGCCCCTACACATATATATTTTTGGAGGATAAAAAAAAGGCACTTTTATGATTAAAAAAAAATTATCCAATAGTTAAAAAAATATTGTTTCTTTTAAAAATGTTTATATAATTTGCTAATTAAATTCAAATAAGTAGATTTGAAATATTTTTTCCTAATTTATGTTCTCTGACAATTATATATAAATTGGTTTAATAATTTAACATGAAATTTTCTGTTGCAATGCATTCGAAAAACTTTGGCAGTTTTATCAATCCTTTCAATGAGTGTTAGTGCTACAATTCTAAGGTTTGCACTAATACAAATCTTAATGTTTAGTTTTTAAATTTGTGCATCGAAGCATATTAAGCTAATATATCACTTTTTTGGAAAATTTATGTAATCGCAGATAACATTCGATGCAAATATTTTTCAAGAAATTTCTTATTATATTATCTAACAATTAAAAGTTGTTTATTTAGTTAGGTAAAAGATCATACTATTTTGGCTACTATTTTTTAACATCTGAGGCTACTAAAGCAACTATTTTCAAAGCTTTCTGGCACTGGCAGCCCTGCAATGTCATTATGTTTAATTTCCTTATTAGAGGTCTAATTGAAGCTACATCACTGAAAATGTAGCTTTTTTTATTTTTTCAGAAAAAAAAATATTAATACATATGCATTATGATATGCGTGCATACCATTTTTTTCTAAAATCGATCTAAACTATTCAAAAACAAAATATGCACGTTAACGGGATAATTACTAGGTTAAACTATCTTTATTGAAATTTTTTGCAATTGTTAATTTTAAATTATCTCCGCAACGTGTTTACCTTAAAAGGTTATCGTAACGTGTTTTGCTTTTAAGTTAAATATGTATTTGAAGAAATAGTCATACCTATTTTATTTCCATTTATACCCCAAAAAGAAATAATAATGAAGTGCTTTTACAGTGATTAAACTACATCCGAACAGATACCGCGTCGCATGAACTACATAGATTTTTTTTAAATAGCAACCGAAAAAAAAAAGTTTAATAATTAAAATAGAGCACGCATTGTAATATTTCTAAATTACGTCCACACGCCATTTTTTCTCTCTCGTATCAGATGAGATGTCATCCATAGAATAAGAACTATTTCCAGCGTTCTATTATCATTCAACAATAAGATATCCAAAATCACAAATTCGATACCACAGCCGTCAATACATATTATTCTCAAAAGGAAAGTTGAAGGCCTTGCTTTGTTTTCGTCATCAATATGGGTCAAACTCTCATCAGCGAAAACTATCTGAGCTTTGTTGAGGATCAATAATTATCATTTATGTTTGGCTCCTTCTTACGTATTCAGCGACTGTTTGGCGCAAACAGCGAAGGTTCGATAACCCTGCCCTGGGGATACCCTTTTTTTACATATGGATAGCTAAATGTAAAAAAGGGTTAATAACTTCGAAGATTTTACCTCTGCTCTTCTTTCTTTAAATGTTTTAGTGAAAGAATAAGCGTTTACGGAAATCTTCCATGCGCTTTACTACTTTTTTACATTTAGCCACTGAACTGTTCGTTTTAAACGGGCTGTTTGGAAAAATTGAAAGCAAAACGCGACTTCAAATGATTTTGATTGCATTATCGTATTCATTTAATTTATCTGTATTTTTGGTAACATTTTTGTCTCGACGAAATGATCTTAAATCAATCTTAGATTTCTCTTACGAATTTGATAGATCGTCATTGAAAATACTTTTTGTAAGTTTTTAAGTTAAATTTTCTTTCACTACTACGTTGTTCGATTGTTACCAGATTTGTTGTTTGAAATGCCGATTTTGCATATCAAAAGTAGGCAAGAAAAACTATTTGGACAAATAAAACGATGAATATCCAAAAGTTTAAAAAAAAAGGTCAACGAGCATATAATTTCCGTCCTTTTTCCTGATCGAAAATAAGTAGCGGGTCGACCAGTTTTTAATCACGGATCTTGAACCCTGAACTGACAAACAACAAACCAACTAGGCAATAAGTTTCAATTTGGGTCTTTTCCATTGTTCTTTTAATTAGTCCTTTTCGGAGTTAATTAAGAATGGTGAGTGTTTGAATTAGGTTTAATGAAGAATCTTCCTGAATAATTGAATTGGCATATATTTTGGAAACAAAGAAAAGAAGGAACTACGGCTGTGTATCCATATTATCATTCGCTTAATTTATAATCATTTGTTTACAATTACATTAATTAGGTAAGATCCTTAAAAAATGTTTAAGGTTAAAGGAAGACGATTGTTTATTTTGTGTCTCAGTAATAAAGTAGGTTAATTAGGATTATTCCTTATATTTATTTTGATTATTCCTTATATTTATTTTGACACTTTGATCAGCATTTCTATTAATGCCTGAAGATTAAAAAACACAAATATAAAAATACATGTATAATGTAACAGCTTATTTCGCGAATTAAGTATACTGCTTAAAATGTTTTTTATGCGTACAATTACGCATTTTAGTTTCAGCTTTTTTTTATTTTGCCAAGCTCATATCTGTTGTTGATAATTAAAAAGTATATAAATATGTTGCAGATTATTTTGAATCGATTAGTTAGTATTTGATTAAAGTGAATATTTTAATATTTCTGATTTTTGAAAATATGTTTGTAACTAAAAATATTTATATAATTTAGACTCTTTTTCAGTTTCTAAGATTTTTTGTTTGTTTTTTAATGTTCGATAAATTTCGACTGACGGGTGGTAATTGATGAATCCTAAATCGAGTTCCACAGTTAAAAATAAAGTTTTAAACGCATTAAATTATTGCGTTTGCTTGAACCAAAACAATGCAGCATTCAAAAATCACCAAAAATCTGAAACACGATATGAACATCCATAACCATTCGGTAAACTTTTTGAAAATACTATTGAATTCAATTTAATCTACGATACTGCAACTGCAGTATAGCTTTTAACACCTATTTATTATTACAGTAGAGTCCCGTTTATACGAATTCCGGTTATCCGAAATGCTCGGGAATTTTTTATTCGTTAAAATATGAAATGTATACGCATGAATAAATACGCAGAGAATAGTAATTACGTGCTTACAAAGTTGGATTTATTTATCAAATTACGCAGCATTTTTTTTTCATTTGCATAAGCGAGACTTTACTGTATCACAACAATTTACTATAATACGTACACGAGACTCGTGACAACTAGTCGTACTCAAGTGTTTGTGATTGCTTCATTTCACTACCCAGGGGCCAGGCCAATAATAGAAGGGGCCAATATCGTCAAGCCAATAATATGAGGCACAGTGGCGCTTCGCCCTGTCACGGTGGGGTATCGAATCTTGAGGGCAGAAATGGGCACATCATCAGACCTTTGCTCACTATATGGGCTGTAGAGTGCCATTGAGATTGAGTATAGCTTAATATATCTGGTGACTAACGCCGCACCCTCTTCAATTGGAGTGCGGTCAAGAGACTCACGAGCGAGACACAAGGCCCGTCACTCGTAACGTCCTAATCGGTCATTTAAATCGGAATTCGTCGCACTCGACGAACGAACCCTTTCAACCACACATGGCAGAACTTCGTTAGAGAGATTTTAGACAGAGCAGTTTACTTATGTTCCTGTAGTTATTTATTAAAGTAAATGATGTGTTAATGTGATCACTTTCAAAGTGTCTCTAAACTTTTTGGTTGTTTTGGATTCCAAATTTTGTTACGTAAAACGTTAGTTATATGTGATTTGTTAATTATGCTGTAGTCCATCTGGTTCAATTGGAATTAAGAACAGAAACTGCACGTATGCAATGTGTTGAATTTTACATAACGTTTTGAAGGTTTTCATAAAAAACACATTTGCTAATGTTACTAACGATACTGGTTCACCGCCGCAAATAATTGAATGTAAATTTCTGGAGAAATTTTAAAGTTACCGGCAAACACTATTGCAGGCATAATATTGTGAACAAGCATTTTAAGTTATTTCCTAATTTTTATGTATATAGATTTATTTAAAAAAAAATTTAAGTGAATTCGTTATTTAGAAATTTAGAGTAAAACACTTAAAAAAAACGTTATAGTACATAAATCTTCAAATACTGTAACATTTTTTTTATATTTTGAACAGTCTGTTTCTGGACCTTTTTTAAGAACCAGTGTAAAAAAATCAGCGTTCTGTTTGTCAACATCCCTACAGAAAAACAAGTCGCTTTTGTGTGCGTGAGTAGATCTTTTCTAAAAAAGAATAACTTGGTTTTTAAAAAGAGAATTTTCGAACGAACAATTGTTGGTTGAAGAATGGTGTGTGCAGAACTAAAGAATAACGGAGCGCAAACACTTTTGGAGATTTTTCTCGGTTTGCTTTCTAAGCATGTTTGGTTACTGAGGGCATTTGGAAAATTCGAGCTCCTTGGATACGAAAGAATTTTTTAAATCCGGCTTTTAGTTATCTGCCTGAAACTTATCATTGAAAGCTTAAAGAATGTGGCGTTTTAGAAAGGTTTTAACTCGCATTTCGTTTTGGCTTTGCACAGTTTTGAAATTATTTGGGAAATAAAGCTTGAGTAAAGTATTGGTAAGTTTTAAAATAAGTTTATGAATCCTTGTATAACCTCTTTCATAAAAGTAAGCCCTTTAATGTTTTTGTTTTAAGATTAGCAATGCAAAATGCCGTTTAAAATTAATTATTGAATCACTTCAGTTTCTTAATTTTTAAATTTAAATTATGTATTAACAGGAATGCAAAACATCCATTTGAGCGGATGTCAGGTTTAAAGATAATATTTGAGACTGTGTCAGATATTTTCCTCACATAAAACAATATTAATGTTTCTATGCTACAATATTTCTGCATGCTTTCTTTTTAAATAAGCATATTCTGTAAGGGTTACTTTTTTCGTTGACTTAAATTTTTCATTTTATAGTCATTTGAAAATACCACTTTAAATGTAAATGTTACACATTCCATTAGACTTCATTGAAGGACAAACTATTTTTTCATTCAATTAAATTATTCCTTTTTATATAGCCTTTTAAAAATACAACTTTAAATGTAAATATTCATTTAATGGCCATTTGGAAATAACATTCAGAATGTAAATATAAATAATGCATTCCATTAGATTTCTTAGAAGGACAAACAATTTTTACATTGACTTAAATTATTCATTTTGCAACCAATTAAAAATCAACTATTCTAATATTTCTATTCTAATATTTCTTTACATTAGATTTCGTTGATAGAGGCATATTTTAATAGATGAACGTGTTAATTTGGAAAGCTGTAAAAAAAATTATATAGGTGACAAAAAAAAAGATTGTTCTATACGCATCACTGCCCTTATTGTTGATGAGGGCTGTCAATAATGTCCCCTCATTAGGCCAAGGCCTGATGTCTCTTTTAAGGCTGCAATTGTATCATTTACCCATTTGGAAACTTGTCATATATTTGGAATGTTACATTCCTTTTGGTTTAGTACTGGTTTCGTTCTTCGTTGGAATTCATGCGTTTGTGGAGCAATATTAAATATTCGTTTGTCCTGTTTGCTAAAAATTTGTTTCTGGGGGAAATTCTTGAATTGAATATTAGTGGGATTTTTTAGGTAAGATAAAATTCTTATAAATATATAATGCAATGTAATAATATTTAAAATATGTATGCATGCATCGATGTCATAAAATTGAGAGCAAGCTATTCTAGTTGTTGCTCACAAAATGATAATAAGATAATTTATAGCTATGAATACATTGGTAATTGATATTTGATTCAAGCAAATGATCCATTAGATATTATCTTAAGTTATTTTTCTAAATTTTCTTTACTTTTGTTCCCCTACTTTGTGTACTTATTTAGTAAAGCCTTTTTTTATTTGTTCTTTTATTTTGTCAGCTATTAATAAAATAAGGTACCGGAGAGCAAAATGAAAATACGTAGAAAATGAAAAATGTCGGTTTTCCTCAAAATTAAAAACGCATCATTATAAAACAATTTATTTCATTCATTTAACGATGCATGTTATTCCTTAAGGTACATATCCCGTTAAATATTGCATAGCCATGTTTTTATTTAAAGGATGCGTGCAAAATTCGACTTAGTCTTTTCAATAAATTACTGATAATACAAACTTTGCAAGATTATAAAAAATACAAAGTTAAATAAATCTATGCAATAAGCATGTCTCTCATACCTTGCCTCAACCGAGACCGAGAAAGTCGTAAAAACCGGCAAAGTGGGAGCGTCACTCATTTTGACCGACTTTTTTAAAACGCAAATAAAAGAACAAAAGGAAGAATTTCCACGATTCGAGCCACCGGGCCTTTCTCTGGAGAAAGTGAATCGTTCCATTTGGAGCGAGTTCGTGGCCCATTGAACCTGGCGAAATCATCCTATGCAGCAGTATCGCAGAGAAGAGTGTCATCGAAGAGCGTAGTGGAAGAACGTGCTATCGCTTGCACATATTCTTCCATATACACAAACTTATTACAGCCAATTCTCCATTGGGAGCTAATGTTATTCTCCTCTGACTTTGAAAAAATTATTTCAGTTGAAGGGGTTTTGGGAACAACAGCGCACTTTACCAAAATGTTACCATTAGTAATAGTATTTCATAAAAAATTTATTAGTTGTTCCCAGGTTACCCCTTTTAGTTATACTCGTTCGAAAATACTCAATGTACCATAGACCGCAATGCTAAATGAGAAAAAGTTAGGCTAAACTTTTCTGTTTCAAAAAATCATAACTTTCTTAATTCTAAAAATTTTGAAAAAAAAATAAAAAATACGTGTCTGATAAATTTTTCTCTAGTACTTGGGAAAAAATCAAGATTGAATTCTGTGACATGAAGATTTTGAGCTGGTCGATTTGACTGGAATGACTCAAGAGGGTTGCAGTAGCATCCGTTGGCACAAGGCTTTGAGTACCCATGGTGGGGTGGGTGTCTGACTTCTACTCCGAGATGGCGCCACCTCCTCAATTTTGGCATGTCGCTGGAGGGGAGGGGCAATTTTCTCCAAACGACCTGTACCCATGGGACACTGAGCTATGATGACCGACTACAAGACTGTCGGACCTACAGATTTAACAAGCACGTTCTCCGCATGTACTCAGGACAACACAAATATATATGCCTTACGGGATTGGAACCCGGGCCCACTCGCTTGATATTCCCTCCTTTAAAGATAATAAGAATTCCTCCTTTTCATAAACTTAGTTGAGTATAAATTTTTTACCGTTTTCACAAGTACCGTTTTTAACGGAATTGAGTGCAAACTAAAAACATTAACCCTCATCCCATTTTCCCTTGTTTGTCACTTAACACGTTCTCCCACTGAGCTCTCCATGTCAAATACGTTAACTCAATGGGATAAGCGTCTCTTTTTAAGCGTCTCTTTTTTTTTTCTCTTCGCGAAAATTGTGACGATTAATTTCAAATTTTCACAATTGTATGGTATGGTATGGTACATATATATTCCAGCTTGTGTGCTTGTTCAGAGAACCGATTATAAGCTTTATTCAGAATTGTAGTATAGCACAGTAGTGAAGAAAAGTTATACATCTCCCAAGTTAAGTCAATACATTACTGGGTTTAGCATTTTACTATTCTGTAAGTATTGTGAACAATATTATCCGTTTCACGTCGTCTGTAAAATCGAATACTACTAGAAAAAAGACGTGCATCTACGTTGTTAACTTTTTGGAAAAAGATTCACTCCCAACACACAATGTGTCGATGATGCCGATTTTTCATCTTTTAGAAAATCGACTCAAATTTTTCTTTTGCTGTCCACACTACGACAATAAAAACTGACAAGAAATGCGCGCGTATGCAAATGCATAAACAATTTGTACAGGCATGCTCGCGCACCTACTTCGAATGGTACAAATTGCATATGCATTTCCATGCGCGCGCATTTCTTGTCAGTTTTTATTGTCGTAGTGTGGACGTGACATTTGTAAATTATATTTTAAAGTAATTTTTTTATATTTTAGTGCATACGTATCCCAATTTAATTCTTATTTTAAGTTCAATCAATACATAACTCTTTATACATATTGATAATTAACTTGACAAAAGGCCCTTTGTTCAGTGAAACGTTCGGCATTTTGCTGAAGAAGCACAACGCAATACATTCTGGTTTCTGTCTCAACATGAAAAATGGCATCTCCTTGAACAATAGAAAAACTACTCATACTTCAACTAAGTCACTACGAGAAAATCGAATTTTGTATCCGCCTGCAGTAATAACTGTCTCTTTGCTGCATTTGAATGTCAAAAAAATAAAATTCGAGTGCATTTGGCCATGCTTTTTTTTATTATTTTCTCCCTTTGTAGAAGCTAAGAACTAAAACAAGTCACAAGCAAATGCTCTGTTTACCCAAAGTTATTTTTTCCAACATTTCGGCGTATTTCTTATCGATTTTCTTTCTTATTGCCTTTTTCACTGCATTTCAAGTAACGCTGTTTTAGAATTAAAGATTTCATTTGCAGCTTACGCAAACGGGAGAATTTGCTATTATGTTTGTATTTTCTCCCCCTTGCAATAACGAAAAGGCACAAATCGGTCGTGTATATTATTATTCACGGAGAAGGGGTTATTTTGTGAAAACTCCTTCCAATTTTGTTTTCCTGTAATTTGCTTGGTAATTTTTTATAGCGACGAAATAAAGTAAACAGCTACGTAAAAACGATGTTTTACAATTTTAAATTATTTCTCTGAATTAGCGCGTCGTAAAATCAAGATATATAACATTGAAATATCTAATTACTTTGGGTTGCTTTGCTTTAGTATAGGTATATCGAATCATTTTACTTCTTTAATTATATTTTTCATTTGATATACAAACAAGAGGTATAAAAAAATATGCACCCCCCCTGTCACATAATTGAAATTTTTAATATTTAAGATGCAAAAAAGTACAAGTGAAATGCTATTTTTGTCTCACATGTATCCCATACTTTTTTCAATGTAAAAATTTAAATTTGTCATCATCAAAATTCATTTTTTTTAAAGTTTTTCCGTTGCTTGCTATTAATTGAATTCTCCTATACTTTGTGTAACTGTAACAAATAACACTTTTGTTGAAATGCGAAGATAAGGAACTGGAACTGGATATATTTTTTATGCCTTTTAATGTTTTTAAAGCTAATTGTCGGAGGTTATTCTCTTTGTAACACTGTCTTTTTTAACATGTCCGTCATTTTAATGTCTTCTTTTTGTGTGTTCTTGTTGTTTGCATTGTCTGTCATGATGTGCATTGTAATTGGATTTTTTCTGTTATGTGCATCTGAAACAAATAAATAAATAAATGTTTAAAAAAAAAGGTTTGATAAAATTTCCCATAGTTTTAAATAGTAGAAAATTTTCCATTTGAGCCTTTTTTCGATAAAATATGTATTTGCCGCTTAAAAGTAAAATTTTTACGCCTTAAAATTTTCGTTTTTCTTGCGTTTAAAATTCCTACATTATAACTCCCGGAAGCAATCATATATTTAAAATTAAAAAAAAAAAATCTTTAGGAATTAACCGAGGCGAAAAGCTTGAACATGAATGTGGCGTGGCCAAGGCCGATACTTGTGCAATATATGAAGATTTGTTGAAACCGATTTAAGTAAAAGATACTGAATCATTCTTTTTGACATGTTGAATCATTAACCCTTAATGGGCTGCAAAATAATGCGGTTACACCACGCGGTCGCATAGAAAAGTTATGCATGAGATGTTATCTAGCGTGGCTTTTGTGTCCGTCGTTTCGGACAAGCACTATCAAAAGAGACCTTTTATTGTAAAAAAAAAGGGGGGGGACCTTTCGCGGTATCGTTGTTTTATTTATTTGGTTTCTTTCTGTGTTTGTCATAAAAGTACTCACGCGTCTTTTGTTCCCCGGCAGGTTTCCCGTTTCCGTGGCTGGGCAGGAAGCACAATGCGCCCAAAAAGTACGCAGTCAACTCTGGCCACGTCGACCCCGCGGTGGAGCCGGGCTCGACCCTGATGCGATCCGCCGTCTCGCAACTCTCCCTCAGCGACTACCCTCCCCAGTGGCCCAAGACATTCAAGACTTTCCGGCCGTCCCCGGAAAAAGTCCGCCAAAACGGGCCCCAGATCCACTACTACGAGGAAATACCCTATCACGACGCAGCGGGGTACCCGAGCACGGAATCCCTCAATAACAATATTAACTATCTGAACAACAACAACGTGATATCGAGCGACCCCAACAGCATGATGTACCGGAGCGTGTCCACGTCGGCCCTCTTCGATCAGGATCCCGCCAAAGAACTCTTCCGAGAGATGAACGCAAACAACAACAACAACTCGAAAAGTTTGGTCGTCCCCTCTCCGGAGTGCTTCGAAGTGTCTTCGAGCGAGCATCTTATCGATCGCGGGGAGGGGGGCGGCGCGCCAGAGGGCGTTGCCGGCGTCCCGAGTCATAAGGCCGCAGTTGGGCCCCAGCAGCTGGGCACCGTGCTGGAGGAGGAAGTGTCCCTTGCGGCGGACTTCGACCGGCACCCGTCCGGCAGCACGGGGGACACGGAGAGCCTCGCCAGCTCGACCACCCAGCACAGGTCGGACGAGTCCGGCTACGAGAGCGACGGCACCAAGAACAGCAACGATGACAGCACCCCGATCTCGCTGGAGACGAAGCGGAACTCCCTCGACAGCAACGTCCAGAAGTTCACGGCCCTCTTCCAGCGACTCACCACCAGCCTAGAGTCGAGGAAAGATGAGCCCAGCCCCAAGTCGTACGAGGCGAGGAGTCTCCGGCTGCGCACCCCCGCCATGCTGTCCAACTTCGTCCAGAGGCACAGGGAGTCCCCCACCGCGACGCCGCCCGCGTCCAAATCGCCAAAGTCCGTCTCTTCCTCCGCCTCTTCCAAGTCACTCTCCGAAGACAATGGTAGTAGTGCCAAGAAAGAGGCGACGACGCGCAGCGGTTCTTCCTCCTCCTCCAAACTCAACCACTTCAAGGCGTGGACTCTGGACAGGAAACTGCTGAGGAGCCGGTGGAAGAAGACGGCCCTGCCCGACGACAAGCTGGACATCCCCGTGCCGTCGCGCCGCGGCAGCATCTTCCAGTCGTCCCTCTTCCCGCCGCCGACGACCATCGAGGACTCGCCCCTCTCCCACCACCACCAACTCGAGACCAAATCCCTGCCCTCGCTGGCGTCGTCCATCAGCAGCGAAGAGCTCGCCAGCAACAGCGACGCGGCGTCCAACTACGGCGGGCTGAACTACCAGATCAGGCTGAAGAAGGCCGGCTACAAGAACGCGGCGTCGCGATCCCCGAACGCTTCCCACGACGCCAGGACGTCGACGAACGCCCGAAGACGTCTGTGGTTGCAGTCGCAGCTGTCGACGTCGGACAGCGAGGACATTCTGTCGCCGGAACCCCTCAGTTCCAACACGACGTTCGTCACGACGCCACCTCTGCCCAAAGAGACGACGACGCCGCGACGTCTGCCGTCGCAGTTGGACATGCACGAGCTCGTCTCTGTCGAGCTCAGAAAAGACGAGCACGGCGAGCTAGGGATATATATCACTGGGTGCACGGACTCGGAAAAAAATGTGCTCGGGTATATAATTATGGACTTGGAAAAAGGAGGCCCTGCGGAAAGGTAAATATATTTTATATACATATTTTTAATAACATGTACACCGTTAAACATTTTGGTGCAATAATGAACCGGAATCCAGTAACTTGTCTAGCTACTAACACTATTTAGAGCGTTGATTTAAAACTCTTGCAGGGTATTTAATTTATTGATTTACAATAAAATTTTTTGATTGACCCTCCAAACAGTAGTGGCAGCTAGAAAGGTCCAGGAGTCCGATTCAATCTTGCACCAGACTCTTTAACAGAGTGAATACCTTGTCTTAGTACTTAGTATAAGATAAAATTTGCTTCTGTTAATATCTACTCTTATTAAGTGCCTTAATAGATGAAATAGTTCGTTTCCATTTTTGTCAAGTGATATCATATGAAGTATAGTTTTAAAACTTCAATACATAAATACTCTAAACCAAAATGCGCGCTATACTTATTTAGAACTTGCTCTGTACAATTTCATGTTTGTTCGAAACATAGGAATTATACATTTTTGATTCGAAATCATTTATATAAATGGGAGAATTAAAATAAATACTTCGAATATTTTTTAAATGCTCTTTTATTTTATTTTTAAAGCATGACTTTTTATGCTTTTAAAATACAAATCATAAAAATAAAGTTTATTATATATTTTTTTAAAGTTGATATGGTGCAAAAAGTATAAATGTATCTGTTTTGTTCGTAATAAATATACGAAATAAAAGAAACTGTTGTTTTTCAATAAGATATTGCTCACAGCTGAATCTAAATATGAAATCATGGTACAAATAGGTTTGTATATGAATAATGGAATACAATGTAATCGGTCAGTAAATCCTCATAATCTGTGGTCCTTTTTTTCAATCGCCAACGCCTAAATGGCGCTAGCTTCTTATTCTTAACTTAGTATTAAATTAAACTTTGTACAAACCTGATAATTTCGGAAGATTTAATAATGAAAAAATACAAACTTTAGAACCCTCCAAAATTTTCAATACTAGGATTCAACCCACAATTAATCATAATATTAATTTAATTTGTAGTTTTAATTTTTGAACTAGGATTTATAAATACATTACGTCCTTTTTATTACTTTTCCTTTAATTTTTTTTTCTCGAATTAATAAAAGTAGAGTAAGCTATGTTATTATTTTGGAGCCTTTCACCACATATTTTACTTTCATCATATGCAGTACAGTAACCCCTCGCTATATCGCGCTTTCGGATATATCGCGCCTTGTTGCAACATGTCTCCATTTTCCTCCGGTTTTTTTATGTACTTTTCTAAAAATCGCCATGAGACACATATTCAAGATAGGCCGATAGTCGAGGAAACGGGGGGGGGGGGGGACTTTACATGTTTTTTTACTAGAACATGAGTGAAATATGTATAGTATTAACTGTGCCATAATGTGTAATGTTTATTGTATTTCATAATAAGTCCTTTCTAAATTTGTGTTTCTCATTTTAGAGTTATATTATTAAATCTGGTTTAGTTTTATCTTTCAAATGTTCTTCAGTTTAAAAACTTAGTTGACGGTAATTAAAAGTATAATATTTACCAAGTATCTCGATCTATCGCGCATTCGGTTGTATTGCGGATTTTGCTTGTCTCCCGGAAAGCGCGATATAACGAGGTGCTGTACCAAAATGCACTTTTTAAAAGTTATTTTCTTTATTTCCATTTTTTTAAATATTTAAATTAAGTATTATGATATTTTTAATTACATCGAAGAATTTTAAATTTAATTTTTGTGCAGCCATCGTACAACTTTAGGTGTATAGAAGGGACGATAGATTATCGCCGTCCGGATAAAGGACGGCGATTATGTGACATGCACATAATTTACAAGCACAATTTCTTTATTGAGTTTGCGAAAGACATTCAACAAAAAATTGTCGATGCTATGCTAAGAAGTATTGTTTAAAGTAATTCCAGTTATGTGCTAATTTCGTTTATTCTTTTTTTTTTTACACGGATTTGGTAATTTGTGAATAATATATATATATATATATTTTCCTGTTTTAATCATATCGCTTTATTTACTCTTTTTCACGTGAATGCATTGGTTTTGTGGTGCTGCCACCTACCGGTTGTTCTGGAAAATAATTCTGACCCTACAAGTATTAAGCTATTATTAAGTATTAAAAATGTTTCACTAGGCAGAGATACATTCAAATGTGTCTAATTAAAAAAAATAATAATAAAATAAAATAAAGTTCTATATACTAGGAAATATTTTAGGAAATGCTTTTTTAAATAAAAAATAAAAAAAATCCACCAACGAAAAAACCAATAGAGTTTAGTAAATTTACTAACTTTAAAAAAAAAAAATCAAGCCTAAAGCATATGAACAATTTAAAATAAATATCTATATTGCTCAAGCACATATTTTTATGTAATTTTCAGAGAAAAAAACAGGCACTTTTATAACCTTTTTCTTGAAAGTTACTCTATCGCCAATGTTCAAATTCCCTTTTAATAAACATTTCTATACGGATTGGAGACGCATGTTACTTGTTTTGTTTGCAAGAATTACTTTTTTTTTTACATAACACCGATAGATTTTCAGAAGGTAACTCTAACTTAGTGGTAACTATTTCTTTTATCTTGAATCTCTTTGAAAAATGGCGAAATTTCATATTTTCCTATAATTTAAAATTTCTAAAAGTTGCTGCAGTACGTTACTTTTCGTATTAGGTAACTGCAACTAGTTATTTTTCATATTGAGTAGGGATGCACCGAATATTCAGTTACTATTCGGTATTTGGCATATTCGGCAATTTAGCCGAATATTCGGTTTGGCCCAATAGCTGAATAGCTTTGGCCCAATAGCAATTCGGCCGAATAGTGAAATTAATTTTTTTCAAATTTCTTCATGTTATCATCTTCTTAAATATCAAGAAATTTTTCAAACAAGACTTGTTTTCTTTTTTGAAAGACTCAAATACTTAAGTTTTTGTTATTTGTAGTGTTAAATCAAGCTCTACTCATGCTGTTTTAAATTAACAATAATTACTATATATCAATATTATAATTTTTTTCACCAAAAGTAAAAAAAATAATAATAATTGTATAATAATATTTAGGCCACGGTTTTATTATTTTTTTCTAATTTTCATTCTACATTGGATCCACCTACTTTTGTTTCTGTTTTCATATTTCTGTTTTCGTGTTGCGATTTTACCAAGTTACACTTTCTAAAAGACTTGTTTTAATAACAAACGAGTACTACTTTATTGTGTGTTGCTTTGATAAAAAAAAATTAATAGCTATATTGTATTAAAATTATTCTGTGATTGTGTACTTATGCACACCATGTTGAATTGAAATTGATGAATAATAAATATAAATACTTAGATAATACAACAAGAAGTTCTTAAAGAAAATAGCCTACTTTCCTGTTACTTAAAAAAATACCAAAATTCTTATCTTGAAAAAACTAGGCTCGTATCAGTAAGTGACATCAACAACCGTTTTTCCACATTAAATTTAAAATAAATTTCACTAAACGCAGCATCTAACTAAACACAGCACTAAACACAGCTTTATTTGCTGTTATAAATAATATTTAATTTTTTGTAGAACAAAAACCAAAAAACTACTCCTCAATAAACATTTACTTGCTAAATTCGGCTAGTTTCATTTATTTTATTTCGAAAATTAAATAATTATAACGTAAATCGTTTGCAAAAATTTATATTTCAAAGAATAAATATGTAATATTCCTCGCTTTTAAATAGAATGAAAACAATTCGTAGTGAAATACATATTTACGTCATCTTAAATTGACCGATGTCTCAAAAATAAATTTATTTTCATTCTTTTCGACAATAAATTAAAGTTTCTCAAGCAATTGTTGGGATGGCAATGGTGATTTAATTATAATGAAAATGGCTTCCTAATACTTTTTAAATGAGCATTAAATTTTGATGTTTTTTAAATAATTGAAGTACTTCGAATTCGAATTCTTTTCTGAAATTTTCAATGTATACTAATTTCGATGCGCTGAATTTTTTGACGTATCTCACTTGTCCGTAGCATTTGTAGTTAGATTCAGCGATTCAAATGACTCGAAATTGAATTTCAATGCTAATTCAATGGGAAATTCGTCGTCAAATAGTAGATTTATGTCCGTCCTATCGTACAGACAGACGGACAAAAAGTATGAAAGTTGGGTGTCTGAGGTTATACCTTTCTAATAAAAAAAGAATTTTTAAGATCGGATTGCTAGAACTGATTTTGGAAGGGGGGTACGGACGGACGGACGGACATCGACCGCGTGTCAATACCTACTTTTTCATTTTTTTTTAATTCTTCGAATTAAAAAAAAAGAAAAGTAGGCTAAAAATAAAAATTGGGCACGCTAATCCGGGGGTCTCCAAACTCAAGTGCCTCAATGTTAATCCAATGGGGAAAAACTATTTACTTTGCCACATTTCTCTGGCTGTATTGAATATTTTTACACGCGAATTTTTTATGTGATAAATGTAGTTGACTTACAGGTCTCTATAATCCCACTTTTTGAAATTGCTTCGAAAAATAATTTATTGAATATTTAAAAAAATATTCGGACTAATTTCAAAAAGTGGGATTGTCGGGACCTGTAAGTCAGCTACATTTATCACATAAAAAAATCCGCTTGTAAAAATATTCAATACAACCGGAGAAATGTGGCAAAGAAAATAGTTTTTTCCCATTGGATTAACAATAAGGCACTTGAGTTTGGAGACCCTCCGAAGAGCGCCCATTGCCCCTTAACAGTTTCTTTTGGTGCTTATTCAGGTGTCGGCTTGTCACTTGATTGTGGTTCTAAAATATGATGCACGTCGCCAATAGCCCTCGTGTAGCTCTAGTGCCACGATAATTTAAACCAAAACCTAACTAGAAAAATGCCCTGTAGTGTAGTGTGATCGCTTCCGGCTGCCCATTTCTAAGCACAGCCAATGACGCCTCGTAATTTAGAACCCTGTTCAAGAGACGAGGTCGACACCTGAGCGGGCATCCAACAGAACCTTGATCGACATCGTACGCTGACACCGTCGGGACTTTGGACTCCACAGATTTAACGAGCACGTCTGTCCCAGTGTACTCAGGCCCATCCGTCACGAGTTGGATTTTCTACTCTTTCCCAGTACAGATATCCGATTTATAGGAAGACTGGCAGTAGCTGGGATTCGAACCCCTGCACACCTGAGAAGGCTGAATCCTGAGGCGGATGCCATAACCACTCGGCCACGGATGGGCCAAATGCAATGTTTTCTGCATGTTGTGTAGCCGCCCCGGTGGCTCAATCGTTAGGACTCTAGCCTTTGAAGCTCCTGGGTTCGGGTTCGAATTCCGGTCAGGCATGGATGTTTGTGACCGTCAATAAATGTTATTTGTCTATGTGTTATTCCTTTCTTTGTGAATGTAAAAATTCTTTGTGTCTGTCGTGCTTGAAGAAAGCTTATAAGCGGTTCTCTGAACAAGCACACAAGCTGGAATATATATGTACCATAAAATGACTTATGACTTTCTTGGTGGGGGGCAAGTTCGCCGAACACTGCGACCTTAGGTCTATTGTATTCAACCCCAAAAAGACACAATCACAAGAGGCACACAAAGAAAGAGACAACACAAACACTTAGACAAATAACAACATTTATTGACGGACACAAACATCCATGCCATGACCGGGACTCGGACCCGTACCCACCAGCTCCAAGGGCCAACACGTTAACCATTGCGCCAGCGGGCCGGCTGTACCATACCATGCATGTTGTGTAAATGTTGTGATGTTTTTGTGCAGGAGCCAGAAGCTGTTCAAAGGGGACGAGCTGCTGATCGTGAACGGCCACCAGCTGCAAGGGGTCGGTCTTGAGGAGGCGCGTCGACTACTCAGAGTACCTGAATCAGAAATGCACCTGTTGCTGGCAAGAGAGGTAAATGATGAGCCTATGGTACACAATGATACATTCGAGTGACGGTCCATCAATCACAATGATACATGATTTTAACGATTTTTGAAACCCTTCCCTGCCCCTGGTGAGATTTCGGGAAATTTGGCTCCATGCATTTTCTAAACCACACTTCTCTGGCTATATTTTAGCAAACTGTTTTTTATTTATGGGATAAATGTGGCTGACTTACAAGTCCCGACAATCCCACTTTTTGAAATTGGTTTGAATAATTTTTTTTTTAAGTTTCAATAAAATTTATACTGTAATAAATAAATTTTTATTAATAATTTAATAAATTTTAAACAAAATATTTGAAGCAAAATAAAAAGTGGGGTTATAGAGACCTGTAAGCTATCTACATTTATCATTTATCTGGTATCGATAAGATAACGTATTAAGATCTTCAAACATGTATTCCCTGGAAAATAGCCAGTGTTGGCATGGTTTTTACAACCCTCAGTAAATACCGTGGTAAAAACCGATATTTACCGTCCTGGGAAAAATTATGTTTTTCCCACCTTGGAAAAACTCAAAATATTGAAACAATTAATTACTAAATATTATTTCATGGGGCATTAAAATAATTTTTATTTTTTATTGTAATAAATATTTATCATGGCCTTAACGTTTTTAAAAATATACAAACCTTCCTTAGTTATATTACATATGGGATAACATAATAATCATGTACTCACGTTTATTATTATTTAAGGGTTCCCATTTGTATAATCATAAATAATTATTAGAATATTGTCTGTGGTCAATATTCATTAAAATATCGTGTAAGATTATTATTGAGTTATGTCTACTATATTTAGAAAATAATATAAAACGACTTCACTAGGCCTTTGCAAACTATAAAGGCTATAGTGGGAGATGAGAGGGAACAAAAAGCCCCAACTTAAGCGAAGTTCCTCCACCCAGACTATGGCATAATTGCAGTCACAACCAGAATACAAAAATCATTATGCAAACAAAAGAAAAACTTATTTTACTTTTGTAAAAATTTTTAATTAAAAACAATTCTAGGATTAGGTATATCCAAGAAAAAATTTATTTTTTTCTGAAAGAAAGAGGTTTTTCCCAGTATTTACCAATTTTTCTCTGTATTTACCAGTTTTTCCTGCTGGGATGGGAAATATTTTTTGGACAGGAAAAACCCAACCCTGAAAATAGTAGAACTAGGTGATTTAATTCAGTTATCCAAGTTCATAAAACAGGGAGGCATAGAGGGCTTAGGTTTTACCTTAAATAGCCAGACTAGAGGACATGATATCAGAAATTGAATAAATCATGCTTTTGAAAGGAGGTAAAAAAACATTATTTTTACAATAGAGTTGTCAATGAGTGGAATGCTTTACCAGATTATGTTGTGTATTGGAAGAGGGTAGAAGAATTTAAAAAGAATCTCGATAGTTATTGGAAATTAGTAAAAAATTAGATATATATGGAAAAATTGGTTATTCTCTGGCCTGTTGTTTTTTCCACGATTTTTTTATTTGTATTTAAAAAAAGTTTTTAAAAATATTCAATACGGCCGGAAAAATTTGGCTTAGAAAATAATTTTTTCCCCATTACATTAACGCTGAGGTAGTTTAAAAACCAGCTGTCCAGCTGCTCATTCCTCCTTAAAACTATCTCCCATATTGACAGTATCTCATTTAATATTTCATCAGACCTACCAATGTACCATTCACAACCAAAAAGTAAACCTGTTTCCCCATCCTCCAGCTTTCTGAAGAGCTTTGCTTCAAAGACGATTCCTCGCGCCTGGCTGCCACCCTTCCGCCCGTACCGGAGCTACACGAGTCCAGCGCTGTCCCCACCACCATCCCACGGCTGAGGCATTGGCAGTCGGACGTGTCGGCGCACAAGAGCGACAACAGGCTGTCCAATCCGGATTTGCCACCGAAATCGGGGGTGGACAACGAGCGGGTAAGGAGAGGTTTAAGTTTTTTAAGGTGGTTTGATTTGTATATGAAAGGGTTGCCACACTTTTTGGTTAAAAAAATCAAGGACTATTTAAGGACTTTTCAGGATATATTTCTCCATTTTTAGGGATTGTATATTCAAACATGCAAGACTAAAATTACACCATAGTTTTTTAAAATTCATTTAGAAAATAAATAAGAGCAACTCTCTAACTTTTAAATGAACTTAAATATATGTCATAAAATAACCATTTAGTTATTAAAAAATCCATCTAAAATTACTTGATCTGCCTTCTTGGATTATACATAAATAAATCAAAAAGTAAAAACAGTAACTTATTCACATTGAAAAAAGATTTTCAATGAAGCAAAAAATTAAGGACTTTTCACGGTTGATAATGTTTTACAAACAATTTGAAGACCTTGAAAATCAATGTTTTTTTTTCAAGCACATTTCAAGCACAAATTGTATCTGAGTTAATGGCTGTGTGTGCTTGCTTATTACCTTATTCTACTTGTGTTACTAAAGTATTTGTCACGCAGTTATTATATACAAGTAATTTTCCTAATCCCTACACCATCTCTTTTGTGGGGGATGAAGAGGACAGTCAGTAAGGCGCTTGACTTGAATGCCAGGTTTGGGCACGGGCACTGTCAAAATATCGTTGTTCGCCTGTCTCTTAAATTTAGAGCATTTTTCTCAGGAATTGTATGAGATATCATGATGAACTTTTTTATATTTTGTTCTTTACACATAGTTCTTTGATTTTAAACTGAGAATATTTCTGAGTATAAATGAAAAAAATTACTTTCATGTTGATTTTTTTTTTAAATATGTGCACATACACGGAAAAATTGGATAAGTTTTATAATTTTTTTTAGCGGAGATATTTAAAATTCCTCAGTTTAAATCAAAGAGCTATATGTAAGGAACAAAATATAAAAAAAGTTCAGAAGGTTTGATATCCCATATAGTTCCTGAGAAAAATGTTCCTCAAGTTAGGAAAATTAGCATGGGCAAGATAGAACCATCCCACTCTTTTTAACTTTATTCTACTTGCATTATAAAGAATTTAGCACCCAGTTCTTACATATAAGTTTCTTTTCCAGATGGGTAGTAATGGCATCTGCACCCTGCCCCGCCGCCCTAAGTCCTCCCAGCTTTCGCTTCACACGGTCGTTTTCGATAAGGGCCCGGGAAAAAAGAGCCTAGGGTTCAGCATCGTGGGCGGGAAGGATTCGCCCAAGGGGGAGCTCGGATTCTACGTCAAGACCATCTTTGCCAACGGACAGGCGGCGGAAACGGGGTCTCTCAGAGAAGGTAAGGGAGACTTTTATTCATTGATACTTATTCAAGCTTTTGATGCCTCACTGGAGCATAAGGCAACCAGCCTACTCCTAAAAGATTCGCACGAGCTGGGGAGCCCATCAGCTAGGCACTCGCCTAGCATGCCAAATGTCCCAGGTTCGGGTCTGGGCATCGCCAAAAATAACTGCCGAAATATATACGGCCCATGCAGCAAACAATGTCCGACGAATAATGCCACATGTAAGGGAGTGCACGTTAAGTATCGTTCAAAGTCCTAAAGCTGCGTACAATGTCAAACTTAACGGTTGTGTTGGGTGCCTATTAGGGTCATATGGGGGAATTATGGATCAAAAAATCACAACATCCAATTTTTTTCTAAAGTATGAAAGATAGAAAGATTTAATTTTGCATGGAGTAAGCTTAAATAATTTAGAATTTATTTAAATAATCACTTTACCTAAAACTTAATTATTATTAGTTTTATTTTAATTATTGAGTGATCAGGAATTACCCCGGGTTTGGGCAATTATGGATCACACATGGGGTAATTATGGATCACCCTTTTTTTTTATAGTAATGCATATTAAAAGTAAATTAATTTTTGGTTGCAGTTAAAATATAATTCAAAGCAAACTTTTAAACGCCTAAATTAACTTTTTATTAATCTTCTTTCTCAGAAAAAAAATTAGACTTTATCGTTTGCTAATTTTTTTTTAACTCGAAGAATAATGATGATCTTTTTTAATAAATTATGCCGCAATTTCCCATTTACATTCTTTCGAAAATTCGGTTATTTATCGTTTGTTAAATTAATTTACAGTTCGAAGTATCTCTAAAGTTTCTCGTAAGTTTAACGAAATGAAAACAGTCAAAATATTGAATAAAAATGGAATTTGCATGTTATTTCAATGTAGATTAAATTTTTTGTTATTTAAATTTTAAATAAACTTTTAATTGGAATTTTTTAATGAAATTTGGAATGCAGCCTAATCTGATTTTTTGCTTCAAAATGACGTATACCGCTAAGCTAAAAACGCATGAAAAATTAAAAAATATCACTGATCCAGAATTACCCCAGTGATCCAGAATTACCCCAGTAAACTGGGGGATAAATCGATATACCTTCAAAATCATTAAAAAAAATAATAATGAAAAAATATATATCGGAATGAAAAGCTTAGACCTTTTCCTATTGAAAAATAGCATCAACAAAATAGTTAGTTCAAATATGTTTCTCCAGTATGGATCTTAAAAAAAAAATCATGTTTTTCAAAGACAATCTTTTTTGAAGATGTTTTTATAGTAGTGTAAAAAGTATTTTTTTTCTATTATTTGCTGTAAAGTTACATTGTTTTTGAACTTGATATAAGAAAATAGAATGTATAAGGATGACTTGGCATAATTTAGTTTTTTTCTAAAAACCATTTTTAATCCTTAAAACTTAGTGATCATTATTTACCCCGGAAAGCGAGTGATCCATAATTCCCCCATGTGACCCTATGTTGTTGGCTCGTCACTTGAATGTTGTTCCAAAATACGACGCCCGTCGTCAATAGCCCTTGTGTAGCTCTAGTGCGACGATAATTCAAACCTAACCTCCAAGCCTCACAATTTTTGGCAAAGACTCTGGCGTCATGCAAACTGGATAATTTTAAATTCCTTTGGGATTTTTTTTAATTGTCTCTGCCATGTCATTCTCAGTCTTCCTCTTTTTCGTTTTCTGCCAGGAGGAACCCAGGAGAAAGATATTTGGTAACTTATCTCTGGTCAACCTGAGTACATGGCAAGTCCATCTTAGTCTTCTCTTGGAAACTTCTTTTTCAATTGTGAAGATGTTAGCTTATTTTGTTTATTTTATACATTGATAGAAGTAGAGATAAAAAGGTCAGGGATGCCCACAATTTGATTGCTAATGGTCCGCCCCCAACCCCACACACTTATTTATAATGAATTTTAATTTATATGAAAAAAAGGTTGGGTTGTTACTTTGCATTAGAGCTATTGGACAATGAGCTACAACTGATATTTCGTCTAATTGAGAACCATAATTATTAAAGTCAAAATAATTTGTGTTTTCTTTGTTAAAAGTGGAAAGCAGCAAAATAGACAAAAAGTAGATGGATTTTAGTGGCATCAAAAGTAAGGCTATGCATGGCCATTCTTCCCCCTCTTCTGAGCAATGATTATATAAATATACTAAGGGATATATAAAAAGTAAATAATTAACTGTAATGTGAATGTTAAAGAAACTTTAAATAATGTTTAAAATTTGTTATCAAAACTAATGGAAATGAATAAATTTTTAATTTGTGCATTGTTGTTGTTCAATTTGTCCTGTTAAAATTTTTAATAATGTATTCTTACTCCAATCTTATAGGAATACATAACTTAAATGAGCTATAATATTTTTTTCGCTTGTATTAAATATTTTAATGTTTCGTTAATTTCATACAAAATATTTCAATTTAAGTTGTTTGCCAAATTTTAATTTCTGTGACACGCTAATTCCATATAATTGTAGTGCAAGTCACAATTTAAAATGAGCTTACAAACTTCTTAAATTTGAAAAATAAGTCATTAAATAAAACATGTTGCATTATTTGGTTTTTATAAGTGAGATCAGCTATTCTGTTAATTTATTTTATTCACTATTAAAAGTTGTAGTTATAATCACTTTTTACACAGGTGGACTTGCACTACCGAAAGTCAAATTTTGCATGCCATTAGCCAAAAGTATCCAGAGACTTTTTAGGTTATGTTTTTCTTAGAATATTTAAACATTGATTGATGACAATAATTAAAATAGTGTTCCAATACATTAACATTCTTTGTGTACAGGAGATGAGATCTACACCTTAAACGGCCAGCCATTGCAAGGACTTTCTCATTCCGAAGCAATTGCAGCATTTAAGAAAATCAAACAAGGTGCCGTAGTTTTACACATCGGAAGGCGTACAAACAAAAAGAGGTAAGGATCCATAATAGGTACTCGTTAAGTTGAGCATAGCAGTTAACTTAAAAACTAAAATAGGGGAGAGTGTTGTACCTTGGGACACTGACAATTTCTAAGAATCTATTGGCAATATTCATACCTTGTTTATTTCTAATAGTAGCCTTAACCAACAGACATCATCATAATAAAATTTAGCACTAGCATCATTGAATTGGTGACAAAAAATAATATTCCATTACCCCAAAGTAAATATTTTTCTCATTCTAATATAATTTTTACCTTTGTACTTTTACAAAAAGTCAACTGCATTTTATTTTCTTCATAAAAGAGAAGATTTTAAAATATTTTGGTTATGAGAAAATAATGATAATGCATTTAGATTGGCAACCATCTTGCTTTTATTTAAACCATGTAGTGTGTTGTACCTTGGGACAGTAAAGCATATTGTATCATCACATATAATGTTAAATAATTTGGAATTGCAATTCTGCTGTATAATTTAAATTATTCTTGAATTATGAAGTTTTATTTGTGTATTTCCTTGAAAAAACAATAAAGTTTTGTTTCCTGACAAAAATTAGCTCAAGTGTATGACTATTGACTGAATTATAAGGTGTGTCCCAAAGTACAACATCATGTTGTCCTAAGGACAGTTTATCCCCTCTACTATGAGTGGCAATTTTTTAATTTCAAGCTGCCAGAATTAAAAAATATATATTATAGAGGAATATATTGGTGTGTTGAAATGCTGCTTTAAAATTTTTCTTTTGACTAAAATTATCGAAGAAAAAAATTAAAATATAAAAATTGTCCCAAGGTACAACACTCTCCCCTAAACATGATAATAATGATAATCTAACAATTTAACCTGGAAATGGCTGCATTAGTTCATTTGACATCATTATATGGTTTTGAACAATGTCACATTGTGTAAAATTATAAACTACAAGCAACCAATTGTAATTTAGTGGAAGAACATGCTAAGTCGACAAAAACGTGAAAGTGAGCCGAGTTTTTTTGTTTGCACTTTCATTTGTTTTAAAGAAAAGTCTTAAAAAAGATAAAAAATTGACTTAAATTAATTGGTGTTTATGAAAAGGGGAAACCTTGTTATCATTAAAGGAGGTTAGGTTTGAATTATCGTCGCACTTTATCTTTGTCATTTATTTTGGCGATGCCCAGACCCAAACCTGGGACCTTTCGCATGCAAGGCGAGTGCCTAACCGACTGGGCTTCCCAGCCCCCCATTAAAGAGGGAAATAACATGTTCGTTGACACGAAACTCTGAAATTTTTTCAAAGGTGTCACTTAGTGTGTTCTTTCACTAAGCTCTTCGAATAGCTTTAGAAATTCTATATCTTATGTATTATAAATGATTGTATTTGCTTATTTTATAGATAATTGTAATTGATTTGAGCTGTTTGTTTTTCAGTGCCCCCCTGTGTGAATCCAGTAGCAAGTTAGATAACAGCAACTCTAAGTCATGTAGTACGCTAGACAACATCTAGCTTATGCTCAGTGCCTTTTTACTTTGTTTGTAACGTTTTGCAATTTTTGTAGTTTTACAATATTTCTGCTATTTCATTTGAAATATGCATTGTAAATAAATTGAAAACCAATATAGTGTTTTGAATTATTTCAAAGAGGGATTGTTAAAAGTAAATAACTCTTTGGGTATAAAGTGTCAATAACTTTTTTTGCGAATAACATTAACCCTCTAATGCATGAATTTTCATTGCCATTCCAAAAAATATATTTGTATCTTTAATACTTATACATTATGGGAAAAATGGTGAAAAAATTTAACTGCATTAGAATTTGAATAATTTAATTTTTTTTAAAAAAATTCCATATCACAAAAACCAACTACACAATTCCGATTTTGATAATAATGACTAGAAAACTACTAAATATAATTTCAAAATAACCCTTATTGACAATAATTTTTCAAAACAATTTATTTGTAATTTAGTATTAATATTATTCTACTTTGAATACTGCCAAAAACATAATTTTACAACAGTTAATAACCTCACTCCATAATTTTGAATGCACTTTTAGTTACTAATAATCCTCATAGATGACAGTAGTAAAACTTCAAAATGGAATGTAATAGATGTAAAAAACACAGATTTGTCGAGATTAAGCTCTAATTTAATAGAATAAAGTACATTATGTTACTTGTTGCCAAACGCCAACAGTATGCATTACAGGGCTAACAATGATTGCTCAGAAAATTTGCAATTTTAAAGTAAAGATGACATTACATTCTAATTTTATTTTGATTAATAAACAAGGAAAGTTGTTGAACCAAGGTGATAAACACAAGTGTTCACTAGCATGAAAATGTTCAAAATCATGAGGGTGCGGTTATAATTCTTTTTCTAGTTAAACCTATTCCAAAATAAAGCTTAGCACATACTATCAAGAAACTAATAAAAGTATACGACATTAAACAATATTTATTTTTTGGATTTAACATCATAACTGCAGCATGACTATTTAGTTATTTTGCGAGCCTATTTATAGTAAATAAGGTACAGCAACAGTTACATGTATCCCAAATAATCTTTTAAAACAGTATTGCTGGAAAACATTTTGTCTATTATGAGCATTTGTTTGCTACAAAATATAGTGATATCCCTGGTCAGTTCATTTTGTTTAACGAGAATGCTTGCAAGTGCATTATTTTTTGTTTCCAGTAGGAAGTTTTCCAGCAAATTTTCTAAATTATTTATCCGTTCTTGAAGTAACGATGAATGTATAGTGTTACCCATCTTTAATGTCATTTCTACATAGTCCTTTTTGGTTAAAAGCTGAAAAATATTGATAGTTTATATGAAGGATCATTTTAAAACAATATTACTAAAAATTATTTTGTCCATTACAGTGGTGGCCAAATGTGTGGACACTTTTTGAAAATTTCATTTGTTTCAACTGTTACATGTGTTCTTGCATCTATTAAATTTCGCTTAAATACAAACATTTAAATATTAAGTTGAAGGTAATTTAATGTAGAATTTCATTAAAGAAACATAATTAAAGTATCTGTATTACAAATAAAGTTATGCTCCTTTTAGTTGAACAAACAAGCACAATCAGTGGTTTCTCTTATGCTGAAATTGCAATACAAGTTGGTGGTTCAATGACTTGCAAAACCGAGACAGATTATACTATTAGTTGCGTAACTTATTTGTAGTACAGATATTGTAATACTGTATTTATTCTTAATTCTACATGAAATTACTTTGATGATGGTGTTGTGTCCGTGGATATAGATTATATGGGACCAAAGGTCTCATAGACTGCTTCAGCGATCTGCAGACAGTGGTCCTTATAAAGATTAAATTTCTTTTAATTTGATATACAATTGTTTAACTTGATATACAATTAATATATTCTGTAATCACACAAAGTTGAAAAATATGAAACTTTCGAAAAGTGTCCACACTTTTGGCCACCACTGTATATGAAGCATTGAAAACTAGAATGTATTTACTATATACATTAATGGTATTATAACTAACCTACACATGCTGAGTTAACTAGCACAGAAGAATGTAGAAAAAATATTAAATTCTCTACTTTATGTACAAGTTTACTTAAATAATACATGTACATAAAGAGTATGTTAACATAGTATAAATAACTAAAAAAAAATATGCTTTGCGCCTTATTTATTTACCGAAAATTTATATTGTTCAAGAGAAAAACAGGCAACACCTTGGAACAAACTAAAAATTTGATATTAAGAAATATTTCATGCATACAAAAAAAAAATTAAGTTATAAGCTTTGAATAGTCCACAGCTTTTATACTGTGCTGACAAACAAAATTTGGTATTAAAAGAATTTATTGCGCTATATGTGGTATAAGATATCAGAATGGTTCAAGTAATTTACAAAAAGTTCATATAAGAAAATGTGGTTCAAAAAACATATCTTACGTATATATATTTTATGTTTCTAGAAAGAAATAGATCCAGATTAAGTAATATATAAAATAAATATTTACCTTTGCAAATATTGATTCCAACTTTACTTCTTGAAACTGGTTTTCAAATTGAAGGTCAAAGTTAGTACCAGAGTCAAATAAATTCATGTAAAAGCCCATTAATTGTGAGATATAAAAGTCCTCAATGCACATAATTTCTTTAAAACAATCTTTAACAAATTTTAGATAACTGCTTTTAATTCTAAGCATTTCACATTCAAAAGTTTTGTGCAATTTC
Source organism: Hylyphantes graminicola (assembly GCA_023701765.1). NCBI lineage: Eukaryota > Metazoa > Arthropoda > Arachnida > Araneae > Linyphiidae > Hylyphantes > Hylyphantes graminicola. Next base: position 72,260,912 of record CM043111.1, on the reverse strand, counting down.
TGTGGAAAAAAGTACTATATTAGTCTAGTAAAAATTTAATTTTTTTCAATTAATATTAATTTTAACTAGCAAACTATATTTTAAAATAATCATAATACAGGGTGGCTACAGGATCAGGGAAATCAGGGAATCATGGAAAAGTCAGGGAATTTAATCAATCTGGAAAAGTCAGGGAAATTGGTGATTTTTTTAAAAAATCAGGGAAAATTTCCAAAATTGCCATTTTAACCGGTAAAAGAAAAGATAACAAAAAGTTTAATCCTGAAAAGGCTTTCCCTTTAATGGTTGAGTTACTGCTTATTAATATTTTGTTTTAACTGCCTTGCCCTTCCCCGAGCTCTAGTGCAATGATATTCAACTTCACCATTCTCAGCCTATATCAATGACCATATCTCGGCCCATATCATCAACAGCATGCTAATATAGTTCATTGCCGCTAATCAGGGAAATTTTTTACATTTAGCCTGGAAAATCAGGGAAAAGTCAGGGAATTTGTTTTCACAGATTCTGTAGCCACCCTGTAATAGTGTTGCTTTCTTTGTTGATTTAACAGACAAAGCATTACAAAGAGAAACAAATAATGTGTTCATAATTTTGGAACCTTAGAAACCAAAAATTTTTTTATCATACTTTTTAGATTTTGGATGAGTCAAATTTGCATTCACAGTCGAATCGAAATTCACTAAGTTTTATGGTTGTTCCGAAACTGATCAAAATATATTTTACAAAGCTAAAATTTTTTTTAATCCAAGCTTGTTTTATCATCAGTGATATTTGACTTGGTTACATGCAGCTTACTCAGCTTTAGCCCATCAAAATTAAGTAACCTGCCGAAAACTATACACTTTTTTTTTACCCCTTAATACTCATTTCAATATAATTTAAACCATATTTCTGATTAAATATGGCAAAAAAAAAAAACTGTGAATCATTAAGTCAACTAGAATGACACACATTTTTTTTATTTTAAATTTTATGCAGTTTTTAATTCTAACTATATACTACACTCCTTGCCAACATAAGTTGGGTAAATAGAAATATGCTATGGAGAAGATCCTTCCGCGGATGAAAAGAGTTAGATTAAGTATTTGTGTATCCATCCAGAAAACATTAATTTCATTTAAGGTCTAACAGATTTGAATATTATTTGAGACAATTTGGCAATTTTATCAGAATGAAAAGTGTACTATTTTGGATAAAATGTATTAAGATAATTTTGTATGTAAGAGTTTCCAACTAACGAACCAATCACGCTTTTCCCTTCTGCCTTTTACTATTTGTTTTTACGAAAGTCAGGTTGGCACGAAGTGTAGCTACCCCAAAACTACATAACAGGTTGTAAAAGGGATAAAAACATACATAAATACGCTCATTAATCAGCCATAAAGCATCCATCACATTTTTATGAGTGTTCTTCATCTCTTTAATGTATTTTTCTTTCAATGCTTGTACCATAAAGTCTTGCTGATCAGATGAAGTATGCTTTTGAAAGATCAAACACAATTCTTTCGGCATCTGCGGGTAAAAAATTCAGATAATGAATACCAAGAATAAATTTATAGTTAGGAAGAATATACTAGTTTAACAAAAAAAACTGTAGTACTAGTTATAGAAACTGATAAAATTAGCTATAGAAAAAGAGAACTTTTCTGCTACAAGTACTTGCGAATCTTGATTTCTAAATACAGGAAAGTGGACATGTTTAGTGGAAATATGTAAAATTATGGATGAGGCCACAAAAAGCTTTTTAATTTTTTAGAAAATATAATTTATTTATAGTGCACCCCAACCAAAACTGCATTATTTAATTAGAAGAAAAAGAAAATAATGTGTATTTACATTTATTATCTAAGTGCTTATATCATAATGAAGAGTTTTTAGAGTTTATGGGAAACTCAGTGACTTCAATTTAATAGACATTGATAATAAAGGTGATAGTCACCATTAAAAATGTATAAAACCTATGGTTCCAAATGCCACGGTTTTCGTTGAATAAAACCTCAATCTGTATTTGTACATAGTTACTAAAGAAGCTCATCTGACTGATAGGCAACAGACTTGCACTTGACTATGGTTATTTTCATAATCAAAGTTAAGGTTAGGTTTGAATTATCATCGCACTAGAGCTACACGAGGGCTATTGGCGACGGCTTCATATTTAAGATACCACAGTCAAGTGACGAGTTGACACCTTAATAGGCACTCAACACAACTGTTAAAGGCGACATCATACACCGTGTTAGGGCTTTGATGGATATTTAACGCGGACTCCTTTACACGGGGTATTATTTGTCAGACATTTTTGGCTGCACAGGCCATTTATAGGTTGGCAGTTCTTTTTGGCGATGCCCAGACCCGAGCCTGGGACGTTTCGCATGTTAGACGAGTGCCTAACCGACTGGGCTCCCCAGCCCTTTTCATAGTCCCAAGAGAATACAAGCTTATAATTATACATTGAAATGAATTCTTCATATTTATTCTCTTATAAGTATTTTCCATGCATTACTGATATCTATGTTTTGTGAGAATTCAAATAGAATACATAATTAATGTTTTTACATTTTGGCAAACTAGACTTAAAAAGAAATGGATACATGTAATGTACTTAAATAAAATAAAATTAAAATAAATTACCGCCTCTTTTAAATCAATGTATCTTTCATAATGTTCTTTTATTAAACTTAGCGAATGCTTTTGAACTTCTTCTACCATTTCCATAAAGTCTGTCTTTTTAGCTTGCATTTGCTTGTAATATTCATGACCCTTGTTATACCATTTATCAAATATCTGGCAGACTTTCATACAATGAGTAAAAAGTTAAGGCAGATATATCAGTATTCAAATAGTATGAGAAATATTAAGATGAGTTGATGCATTGAAAAGAAAATATTTTTAAAAAATAACAAGTTCCTTTTATTATTTTCATTTCCTCAGAACCTAACCTTATGATCTAATAAATTTTATTGTTGGGCTGATAGAGAGAAACCAAAGCTTGTTTACACAACTAGTATTGCTTTTCAGCATTTTTTTAGCATGCCTGAAAAATTAATAAAAGGTTAACAGAAGCAAATAATTGTTGTTTTTTTGTTTGATATTTTTAATCTGAAATAAATTTTAACTCTTTTTAGAATAAATTTTTTTTTAAATATTCACATTTATGGTTTTTAAATGTATCAATTTAAATTCAGAATACCAGAAAGTAACACATTACTTGGCAATACTTATAATAAATAAAAATTAGAAGCATTAAAAGTCACTGTAAACAATACCGCATAAAATGAAATTTTTTAATTCTTATGACGTCAATCATTACTTAGTTAATATTTTAAGAAAAAACCATTTTAGAAGCTTTCACTTATACAAATACATTTAATTAAAGGATATTTTTCTGCAATTTCAGCTACAAGTCGGAAAGAATGAAGAGCTCTAAAGTTGTCACTGCTGTTTAACAACCTTTTAAAGCCTTCTCCATTTGCTAAACCTTCAACAAAAGCCTCCTAGAAAGAAACACAAAATTCAGTTTTAATAAATAAATATTTTCAAACTTAAAACAATAAAAAATAACAGATTTTAGGCAAAAACATATGCCTGAAGCATTTTTTAAAAACAAAGTTTCTTAAACACAAAGTTCTAAAACACACTTAATATTTATGAAACAACTATTTTTATGAAGTTATCAGTACTGTTAAAGGAAGAAAAATCCAATAAAACAATCTTGATATGAACAAAGGTTAGCTTTGTGCGTTCTGCTCTAACTAGATCCAGAAGCCCTGTTTTTGTGGGAAGCCCCAGCATTGGAATAAGTTAGAAAGTCCCATGCCTCATATTTCATTATATCTTATCACTTAGATGGTATTTTGTACCAAAAAAAGATGGATTTTACCATCTCAAAAACAAAATTATGGACATGTAGGCTCTTTAGGTGGCAATACTTCCAAAGTACTTACTCTTTTTTTTTTTTTTTTGAAAAACACATGAACTATTTTAGTAAATGAACATTTGCTAGAAATACAATTCTGCTTTTTTATGATTGTCAAATAACTGAAATAATTCCAACATTCTTCTTTATTGGCTCTAGATTACTTATTCCAACATTTGGAATAAGTAATCTTATACATGTACTTGAACATTTAACAGGATAATGATACGAAAAACTTGTAAAACCAACAGAAAATTACAAGACATTGAATTCCAATCCTGTTGAGAACTTAAAAATGATGTGCAAAACAAACATGCAACAAACAGTTTTGAGCTCCAAAAGAATGCAGATTCTCTGACACATTTTGATCCTGACAAATAAAAAACAATTTTAAAGAGGCCACTAATAACACATAAGACAAAAAATTACTAATAAAAAAAACCCAGATGTTTCTTTCCCCTCTATTAAACCATCAGCTAATATTTACTACAATGATCGGAGGTTATTGATTTTCAGCTTCCACACTGGTTTATGACCACGTAGCAGTACTTGGCCCTGACGGGTTGACCCACAAAAGTCATAAGTCATGTTTATAACGTAAAAAGTGGAAGGTATTTTAATCGTTCAGTCCGTCTGTACCATACCCTGTTTCATAGCCCAAACTACAAATGCTACAGGCAAGTGTGATACATCAAAAAATTTAGCGCATAGAAATCTCAGAAAAAAATTGAATCCGAAGTACTTTAAGTATTGAAAAAACTTCTAAATGTAATGCTCATTTAAACAGCATATGAAACCATTTTAATAGAATGAAATCAACAGTGTCATTCGCAGCAATCTCTCTAGAATCTTTAATTTTTTAAAAATAATAAATGAAAAGAAATTTATTTTTGCGACATCAATCAGTTTGAAATGACGTCAAATATATTTCACTAAGTAATTCTTAGTTTGTATGTTGATATGAAATGTTTTGATTTTATTTAAAAGAGAGGAATATTACATATTAATTCTTTGAAATATAAATTTGCAAAGGATAATAATTATTGAAGAAATAATTATTGAAGAAATAATTATTGAATTTCCAAAATAAAATAAGTGAAACCAGCCAAATTTTGTGTATAAATGTTTATTATCGAATAAAATTTTGTGTTGAATACAAATGTTATGTGGAAGCGGGCTGAGTGGCAGGTTCCGTTGCACATCTACATTATTATTACTAGTTTTGTTATTGCACCAGTCATGATTGGTGCCATTGCCTCAAGAGGTTGGACTTCTACCTGTTGGTGCATGGGAGCTATTTTATTTCACTCCTACCACCCAATGGTAAACCATTGGAGAAGCATTCCCCTATTCGCCACCTGGGGATGCACTCTATTGGGTTTACAGGTCCCCCCCCCCCCTGTTGGAAAGGTTGGGAAAGGATGTTTTTGAAGAAAAACATCCCCTCCTGAGCTAAACTACAACAGAGATTTAACTACCGCAATCACCAGACTGAGGACAATGCACCTCAGAGGCATGAAGATCTTGCCAGACGGATCAAGAAAATACCCAGAATGCAGGCACTGTCCGGACACGCAGCTAAATCCCGAGCACCTCTTCAAGTGCCCTTCCATCACTGCAGCACTCTTCAAGATCGACTTGAACTGTTCCCGGGAAACCGTTTATATGGAGAAAGCTGCAGATGTGGCTAGTAGGGTAGGCTAACCAGTGAATGAACGTTTAAGGCGTCACGTTTGCCAGTGAATGAACACCAGTATATAATGCCCAGGACAACTAACCATTGTCAGATAGCTTCCTACTACATGGGAAGAAGTCAGTGTTGCCAATCCATATAGTGGAGTGATTTTCAATCCTTATTTTTTTTAATTATATTTACTAAATGTTCATTCACTGGGGCTTGCTCACTCACTGGTCAGTCTACCCTACTGTGCTCCACGCTTTTGGAACTATCTGACTGTTCTATAATACCTGTATCACTTATATTAGTCTTTTTTTAACTGTTTTTTATTCTATTATTTTTATTGCACTGGTGACACGACAACAACAACTAGTTTTGTTTTTAAAAAAGTAACGATCCGCTAATGATATTTTGTATGGATGAATCAAGGTTAAATTAAAAGTACAATACCTGACATAGCACACTGTAGGAGTTAACATTACAAAATAATGATAACTGTTGAATTTCTAAGTAGCAATTAAAGTGAAATGAAATGAGACTAATCATAAGAATATCTATGCTTTACTTTATATATTCTTTTTGCTCCAGAAACAAAGGTACATGGACCTTTGTAAAATTCACTTAAAAAATGCATTTAAAAAAATCATATTCTTTGATTATAAACTAGAATGGTCATTCATTCTGAAAATATCAATACCAAAGCAGCTGATATATTATTTTTTTTTTAAATCAAACGAATTAGCGAAAAGGCCAAATTGATTTTGGAAGTATTGGAAAATATTTTCAGAAGTAAATTTATAAGATATTTAAGAATAAAAATTCTTTAGAAAGAGAAATTAATTACAAGAATTTAACAGAGCTGTTGGTTCTTTTAAAGCACACAAAAAGTTTGTATTCTAATGGCTAAAAAACTGAAAAATGTCCTCAACTTATGTGCCCCTCAACAAGTGCTAAAAAAAGAGCTATTTTCAAAATTACTGGCAAAACAGACTATTAAATAAATAATTGTTTGTAGAATATGTGTGTGTAAACAACAAATAATATGCATAGCCCTTTTTTAGAGCACATTTTGAAAGAATGTTCTTATAATCTTGAATGTTCCTATAATCTAGAAAATATATTCTAACTTTAAAGTTTATGGGATGTTTAAGAGATCAATCGTTTGTTTCATAAATGATTTGTTGTTACAAACATATTATGAAAAACTAACATCAAAATTTTAGAATGCCTACCTTATCTGGAGTGCTTTTTGACCATGGAAAACACTGTGATTCATTTACAATGCTGCTGGAATATTTAGCTGACTTGGCAATCTTATCCAGTTCTTGAATAATTGGTTGAGATTTCAAAGCATTTTTCTACAATGAGTAAAATTTTAGTTAAGAGAGGAACCTAAAATAGGATTTTCAAGCTAGGTTTCTGATAATATAAAAGTCTATAGCACACAGCAGAATATTATGACACTTTATGCCATGACCTAAGAATCTATTAATCACTTCATTTTAACAATCTGGGATTTTTTTTAACAATCTGACTCATAAACCGGTCTAAAAAAGCTACAGAATAACAAATACCAGAGATAATTTTTTTAATACATACATTTAACTTTGTTAATTTTATTTTTAATTAATAGTAAAAATTGCAATCTCATGTAGTGAAAACAAATTGGCCACTGCTCATTTACTTAATTCATTAGAGAAAAGTATTTATTTCAACATTAGAAAGCTAATTACTTCACCTATAAAAAAATTAATTTACAATAGATTATGCTGCATTGCAAAAATAAGTGTTTGTTCATTGAAAGTTACTTTTTAAACATTTACGGCTTACTGTTTTTTTTATATTTTTTATGGGCAATTTTTGTTTCAGGGATATTACTTACGTAAACTGGGACATTCAAGTTAACATTTTCAGACATTAGGCCGTGAATATGTGTCTTATTGTGTCAGACACAAAATTCATAAGATCATTAAACTTAAACAAAGTTTATTTATAAAATAGAACATCCATAAAAAAATGAAATGATAAAGTAAAAAAGCATATAACAGTAACCTAAGTCATATCTAGTTAAAGACAGAATCAAAAAAAAAAAAAATTGGTCTTGGTATGTGGAATTGTAGTACTATAGTTTAAAGTGCCCCAAAGAACTTGCTAGCACAACAAACATTTTGTGAAAATCACTCATACATCAATAGTCAAAAGGGAACTATATTTCGGTCCATTACTTATTAACAATTACCATACCTCTTGTTCTGTTACGATTTGGAAGTCCAGAAATCGCAATTGTGGCAAAACTGCAATAATATATGGCCAATTACTTTCATTGCTCAAGAGTCTATTTCCCTTAACTCCCAGACAAAGCAAATGCTTGAATTGTTTCAAATAGTGTATCTAAAACCGAAAAAAATAAAATGTTTACTTCTCTTACAATGTAATATGTTTATTAATAAAATCAGGGATTGCAGTAACAGGTTACTTTTTAGATAAATTACTATTTTATATGTAAGGTCGACTGAGATTCTCAGCAATATCGAGTTGTCTATAATAATAAAAGAAAGAGTCTGTCTGTGTTAATGTCTGTGGATTGCGAAAGACCTACTTAGACTGCTCTAAAAAATTCGAAATTTTTAATATAGATTAATTTTAATACCTACCTGCGCACCTGAGGCTTAGTTTTTTCATATTTGATTATTATTTTTAATTAATATAATTATTAGTTTTTTTAAAAAAAAATCGTCATCCACGTGGGATTGCAGGACCATAAAAGGGCTTGGAAATACATGGACCGGGCCGAAACAGGGACTTGACGCCATCCTCTATTAGTTTGATTGATTGAGTTTGGTTGAGATATGCTCTCGCCCTAAGGCTGCTTCATCCTCTATTAGTGTTTGCTTTTTTTATGTGTGCATGCGCCAACACGAATTTAATTTTGTTTTGATTTTGAGTGTATTTTCAAAAGTAATCATGCCTCTAAAAGAAAGCAATGCGAAGTTAATGGGTTCCCAGTAAGGCGGGACCATACTGCTAGTATGAAATAAGGAGTAGAAATGATTACCACTCTACTTTTTTCCATGGCCATTTTCATCGCGCAAATTGCCAAATAGAAACCTGCCATTATATCATATCTTATCCAGCAATTTTAGAAGGGGCCTATAGGAAATCTAACTCTTGGAAAGGACTGGATACAATCAACCCCTCATATCAGAATGGGAGGACAGCTCATATCAGAATGTGAAGAGATTATAATATCATGATGGAGTGCTGACCAGTGGATACTGAACAATTGGTATAAAAAATGCTGGGTATAAAAGCTAGTCAGGAATATTTTTGTGAACCCTTATTGCCTTCTTAGTGAAAGTAGAATTAAAATTTCTATAAACACCATTACGTAAAAATAATTTGTTTAATATAATTCTTTTACTACTCACAAAACTATATCTGTACATTTATAGCATTAAGTTTTTTTTTAATTAAAATTAAATTTTAATTTTAATGATAATTTAAGAAAATTATTTAGTAGTTTATTTTAATTTATAAATTGAAGAATTTTTGAATTCAAAATAATAATAAAAAAAGCTTTAGTAAGTAATAAGTACGTACATTGTCAAAAGTTTTCAATTTGTTATATCTCACTAGAAAAGTTTCTAATTTAATCATGTGGTCCATGTTCTCCAAAACTGGGATTTCATTAAAAGATAAGTTCAAATATAGCAAATTCAAGAGATCATTTAAGCCATTGATAGTGCTAATACAATTGAATGAAAGATCTATAAGAAAATAGCAGTTAGTAAAAAGCAAATACAGGGTTATTCTAAAGAAACTTTGCCAACATCGGCACTTTTAGAGTCTGTTCTAGTTAACTGATCGAGATTCTGTGAATGGCATTACAGTGGTGCTCACGATAACGGTTATAGTTACAGAAACTTGAAAATGTCGAATGGAAACGCCAAATTTCCCTGTCTCAAAATGCATGCGAAAACCTAAAATAGCAATGGGATGGCACCGATACGTCCAAAAACCAACTTGTTATGCCTACCCCAAAAAGAGTTCTGAAACCAATCCAACAAAACACAATCTGGGAACAAGGCCAACCAGTAAATTTGCATATGACTGATACATGGGTGAAAGTAAGGTGAAGTTCCAAATACTGAAAACTTCTCTAAGAGGATGGGGGGGGAAAGAGGAAAAAAAAATTATGTTAAGTTCCGTCCGAATTTCGTACCATGAACATTTTAGGCATATTTTCTTCCAACCAAGCAAATCTCCATTGATTTCTTATTCCCGGTTCTTTAACTTTTAAGACTTCTCCATCAGTAAAAATTCCATATTTCAAGAACTATTTTATTCTAAACTAATGACATGACTAGAAAGAATTTCAAAATAAGCGTATTTACCACTTCATTTCATTTAAGTTCGGGACCATTATCATTATTAATACATCGTTCCTTGTATAAATTCAAAAATATGTTCTATCATTTTGCTTTTCGTGAACATTTTATATAAACAGAAGAATAACAACTCCGGATTACGAACATGGCGAAAATCAGCCACCGCTTATTCTAACAACGTTCCTTATGTATCACAAACAAAATAACTTGATATCAAAAAGGAGTCAAAAATTCTAACAACAGACAATTGACGGCTGCGTTGGGTGCCTATTCAGGTGTGGCTCGTCACCTGCTGTGGTTCTAAAATACGACGCCCGTCGCCAATAGCCCTTATGTAGCTCTAGTGCGACGATAATTCAAATCAAACCAAACTAACAACAGACAACACAAAACTGAATCATTCTCTATTTAAATAAACAATCCCGCAGCTAAACCGAAAACATGCATTGCCAATGCGTAGTTGTTGTGATGGGATAATGAGAGGAGCGCCGCACCGTTCGAAGAAAAACAACAGTCTCACAGAAACGAAGAGTGACGTCATGATCCGTTGTGTGATGTCACCGTTCTGAACACAGAAATAAATATTTTGTATTACAAAATAGCCAACAAGTTTTCGATTCTGGAAAGTGTATATTTGATACAGGTGCAGAGCTTTTCACAAAAATATTTCCGTCATGTTTCCGTATTTGAAAATAATTTTTTTACGGAAATCCGTATAAATACGGAGTACTTTCACCCATGGACTGATATGATATGACTATGATTTTACAGGTTTCCTATGCTGAATATCTGGCAAACGGCGTTCGGTGATTGGCATCTTGCCTCAGTCATATGCAAATTTACTATGCGCGCCCAGATAGTGTTTTGTAGGACAAGGTTTCGGAACTCTTCAGTTTTTGGACTTATCGGTGCCATCCCAATGCTATTTAAGGTTTTTGCATGCACTGAACATTTTGAGACAGGAAAAAGTTGGGGCTGCCATTCAACATTTTTGAGTTTCTGTAACTACAACCGTAACCATGAGCACCAATGTAATGCCATTCACAGAATCTAGAGTGCATACCTCCGAAAAACTATATTTGCAATCTCATCTGGATCAGTCAACTAGAACGGACTCTAGAAGTACAGATGTTGGCAAAGTTTCTTTATAATCACCCTGTATATGTATATATGACAAGAAAACTTTTTAAGGATAAAAAATTTAGCATTCTATTTACTTATCCAGAATATTCTCTCGATTGGAGCATATATTCCTGATATATGAATGTAATAAAATATACAAACAAACACTTACTATACTAATTGTTAGCTATCTGAAGAATAAGCAATTTTGCTAAAGGGTAAGCCTGTCCAAGCTGTGCATTTTTAATTTAAACTTATTTGTCTAAGAAAATTAGCCTTTTATTTTTTCTGAAGTAAACAGTTTTAAAGACTCCCTAAAAACAAAATTTATTATAATTATAAAGTTATATTTCTTAAAAACAATGTGTTTTGGCTGCAAACCCTGACCGTTAGTTGATGGGTTTATGCGTTTCAATTTTTTATGGTAAAAAAAATGAGACAACTGCAAGTTTATTAATTAAAAAACAACCCGGCCTTCTTAAAACTGGAATCAGGTTGTTAGTGATCGTATTAAGATGAAAGCAATTTTTAAAAGCTAAAGTCCTTTGCGCAACAGCCTATTACAGCGCCAAGGCCATTTTAGATTTTGGGACCAAGGGCTCTGGGGGGATGCTAGGCATATGTCCCGGTAAGGTGCTCAGCTTCTTGCGGAACCCCAGTGTTTAGTTCCCAAGCAGGCTTAGTACCCTTTTTATCAACCCATTCAAGGGATGAAAGGATGGGTCAACCTCGCCTAATTCGGAATTTGATTCCCGGACCTGTGGCATGTCAATGCGTAGCAGTAGCACTAAGCCACTGGTCGAGAGGATTTTTATGTGCACAAAATATGTCAGATTTGTTGTCGTGTGCCTGCAGGCCATCAAGAGGGTTGCAGTGGCATCCGTTGGCAGAAGGCTTTGAGTAGTGATGCAACGGATACCATTTTAGCCGGATACCGAATATCCGGCCAAACTTTGGGCCAAATATCCGGCCCTTTTAGACTTCAAAAGTATAAAATGTCACATTGAGTAAACACTTTTGCAATCCTAGCAGTTTTACTTTGGATGACGTAGTATAACCACTAGCCTCTTCTACTGACTGAATCTGCAACCAAAACCACTTATAATTAAAGATTTATGGCAAGTGTCCTATTCATAACTTGTCCCATTCAAGTCACAACGTATCCAAGAAGGACAGCTACATTTGACACATAACAAATTAGTTCAGGATGTCCCAACACGATAGAATAGCAAGTTCTATATGCTAAGTCGGCTGTTAGAACCTAAAAGTGCTGTTTCTTTGTACGCAAATGAGAACAGTGATGTTGTGAACTTTTCTGCACATCATTCGACACCGATAGAAAACTGCCTGATTCTCCTCCAACCTTTCCAAGGTGTTCAAAGCAGATTAGTGCAACAAAATCTTTGATTTCAGAAGTTGTACCAATGACAAGTATCCTTCTTCACCAGCTAGCAGCATATACAGTGAGCGACTGTTTTCATAATCTGGACTCATTTACGAAAAAAAGCTAAACCATATTCTATTAAAGAACGCAGAACTATTACTTTTCTACACCATAATTTACGTATCTTGAAACAAATCTAATATGCTTTATTTGCTATTAACAAAATGTGAAGTATCAATCCAATAAAATGTATTAAAATTTAAAAATAACCTGTTGACTAAGGAAAAATAGTCAGATTAACAATTATAACAAAACAAAATTTTATTGAGAAAATGTAAGTTTTGACTGGCCGGATAGTACTGCCGGATAGTTGTATTATCCGGCTACTGCCAACTATCCGGCCAAATAGCAGGATGCAGTATGTTAGCCGGATGTCCGTTGCATCCCTAGCTTTGAGTTTCCATGAGAGGGTGGATGTCTGACTTCTACTCTGAGATTTTGTCAGATAGAGAGAGAATTATGTCAGATAATGTATAAGATAATACAACATAGAATCAACTTTTATTTTAAAACAATATTAACTCTAAGGTTATTTTAGGATACTGCAAATAATATCTTACCCAAAAACTGAAGATTTGGCATACATTCCAGGCTCTCAATATCTTTGATGAAATTATTTGCCAATACCAATTTTGTTAGAGATGAAAACCTCCATAAACTTGCGATATTTATTAGGTCTAAAAAAGGAGGATGAAAGAAGTCAGAAAAGGTTACAAAATTTTGGACAGAAAGCATTTTTATTCATTAAACAAAAATATAAAGGAATCAAAAGCATTCACATATTGCGAGGATCACACATATTGCGAGCATTCACATATCCTAGCCGAGGATTGATGTTGTAGGTCTAAGGAATTTTCAGATTTTAAAAGACAAAATCTTCCGATTCTTTTATAAGTAAGTGGTTTAATGTAAAAAATTAAAATATTTAACAATTACATTTTTGAACAAGATTAAATTTTTAAATTCTTCTTTTTACTTTATAGCTCTAAAGACATAAGTAAGTATTAAAAAGTGAAGGAAATTTTTATCCAGTTGAAAACAAATTTTACGATGATAAATCATAGTTTTGAAAGAAAAACTTGCATGAAGTTAGTATGTAGAGTTTACATGACCAACACTGTTGTAATGCCTTTCACAGAAACTTCATAAAATGTTTGACTAAAAGTAATATTCTTAGTACTTGAATAGTAACATGATAAATAAAAAGCAACACCTAACTTATCATCAATAGCTTTAACTTATCTAACATACAAATTTATATGTCTAAATCGTGATTAAAAAGTATTGTCATTAAAAAACAGAACACATTTAAGCATACAAAATTCTCATAGGTTAATACAGAAAATTCTTAATCAAAAAAGTCTTAATCAAATCTTACTTTGATGTTCTAAATTTAAAGATACCACAAAGCTACTGTCAAATTTATCGGCTAAGAACAAACTCTTTAATTCCAAAACATTCAAGTTCTTAGCTTCAGCCACTTCCATTAAAATGTTGTCATTGACTAAGTCTGCTGTCATAATAACTGGCTTGCACTTTGAGTCACTAGTGTCCTCCATCTAAAATAGAAATTAGGAAGCAATTTAAAACTACCTCTTCATCACTAAATGCTAAGAATTAAAAATATAATTCTGACTAGTTTATACTTATGGTGCTTCGGTCGCCAAGATATTATTTGGCGAATTTCAAGGGACAAATTTTCTTTTTTAAGGGACATTTTTTTTTAGCAAAATGCACTGTGGGTATTTGGGGCAGAGGTTGCGTGCAAGGGAATTTTGTGGAATATGCATTTTTTTGGTCACTTCATTTTATTTAATTTCTTTCTAGCTCAGCGAGTAGGTTTGTCTTTTGTATGATGTTATTATTATGAAGGGGAAGTATTTGAAATTTAAAATAGATCTGAATCAAACACTCAAAATTAAACAAAATTGCTCGAGGACAAAAACAAGTGTTTTAAGCTTTCAGCTGGCCCTAAAAAACTGCTGTCAGATTCGCATGTTTTTGAGATAAAATAAAATTGCCCAGGCCCAAACAATAAGTGTAGTGCCACACTGCCACAACTAACCCATATTGTTGAATATTTTGTTTTTAGTACCTTATTGAGAAACCCTGAAATATGTTTCACAACAAAATCAGTGAAACTAGGGTTTATCAGCTTGGTAAATTCTAAAAATAGAAAAACAAGAGATTGAACCAAGTTGATGAGTTTTTTTTTCTCAAACATGCCAAGTAGCAGTTGGAAACAAAAGTTGCTGCATGACATTTAAGAGATTCGGTTTGTGACACCCCTTGGGAATAACTTATGTAAATGAAGAAGATAAACAATAGTCAGGTGCCGATTAAAGTTTATTAAGAATTGATTAGATCACATCTGTCACTGAGTATATAAGGCAAGGTCACCTTTCAAATATAAACAATTAGCATTTAAAGATAAGAACAAAAGAAGCAATTTTAGGTTCCACTGAGTAAACGATTAAAAGTCAAAAGTCTTAAATTTACAACAAAAATATTTAAATTCGATGACTTGGTACACTTAGCTGCTGAATGGGCGGAGGCGGGCGAGTGTGGCGATCAGGCCTCAAGAACCGGAACCATTGACGCCTAACCCCGGGAGGCTCCTGGGTAGGGTGGGCCGAAAAAAACTTTTTATTTTATTTCGGATCGCTATAGTGCGGAAAAGTTGCCATTGGTAAAGACATGAAAAATGCACTAATTATTATTTTTTTACGACTATATCTTCCGTTCGCGCAATGCCATCAAAGTTGGAAAAAATTGCCGAAAAACGAAATTTTTTACATTTTTTTTATACACGATAGATGTTTTTAGTTGCGTTCCTATATCATGAATTAACTTCTAAAAGTACGTAAAATCAATTTATAAGCACTTATCATACCTTTGCATCAGATCTGTCAATTTTGCAAAAACTAAGAATTTTCCTCATTTTGAACTTCGTTGGGTGGCCGGAAGATGTGACACAAATGAATGATAAGTGCATATAAATTGATTTTACGTACTTTTAGAAGTTAATTCATGATATAGGAATGCAACTAAAAACATCTATCGTGTATAAAAAAAATATAAAAAATTTCGTTTTTTGGCAATTTTTTCCAACTTCGATCTCGTTGCGCGAACGGAAGATAAAGTAATAAAAAAATAAAAATTAGTGCATTTTTCATGTCTTTACCAAAGGCAACTTTTCCGCACTATAGCGATCCGAAATAAAATAAAAAGTTCTTTTCGGCCCACCCTACTCCTGGGTATGGTTGGTTTTGGTACTCTGGAAGACTTCAAACCGGCATGGCACTTGAGGAATTTACCATTTAAGGAAACAAGCTGCCTAGCCTGCCAGCAGGACTACGGAAACACATAAAGGGTGAAAGCAGGAAATGACAAGTGCAGAAAATGATAAGTGACAGTCTTCTTGAAACGAGAGCCTTTTATACCAATCCGAGAGCCCGATTTGCATACATCGGCGGCTTCTTTGGGCTTTTCCCCTTAATTTTCGGCTGTGTTGAGGTCGGACCGCCACAGGCTAAACTAGAAAATTATGACCGGATTTGGGGGCTTTTTGAAAATGTTGTCAATTCGAAATGATAACAAACCCCGACACTTGCTGAGATGATAGCCATCCCTAAATGACCAAAAAATATTAATTTAAAAATGACCAACTTAAAACAACAGAAAAATTCATTGAATTGCAGACCAGATTTATAAAAAAGTGGAGTGTTAAAATGCTGAAGTATTGATTTTAAAAAAATAAATAACTATTTAGAATCATTAAGCATGTAATTAATAAAATATTAGTAATTAAGCAAACTTCAGAATGAATTATATCGATTTCAAATCTAAATGGATTAAAAATTTTAAATTATCAATGTAATGGCTAATTTCACCATAGGTTGCAATAATACCAATTTTTGGGGTTACCAGATTTGGAGTAAAATTCGTCCACGATTCTTCAGTTTAACCAGAGATTCCTTAAAGAGAAAATTTACATATTGAATAATTCAATACAATCAAGATTTTTTTAATTTTTGAACTTTTCATTAGTCATTAGAGTTAAGTTCATTTTAAATACTTAGTTACTTACAGTAATTTAGAAAAGACTTAACTAAGTCCATCAAATCAATAATTGGTAATTACGCGAAATGTTTTTCAAGCAAAACTTACTTAAGTTCTCGAAATTTAGAGACCTAATTTTTGAAAGAAAACACGTTTCTACTGCACTCAAAGTTAACATAAATATTAGAAAAGCGAGTCAGAATTAATAGTTTATTCAATCAGAATTATTTTAAAGTTGAAACAAGAAGAACGAGTAGAACGATCCATTCCATAAAATAAAACACAACAAATATACAAGTTTATTTTGATTGCTGGTTTCCCAATTTTAGTCATAAAATTAGCTTAAACCTAGCTAAAACAAGTTTCGTAGTTATTATGGGTTGGTATTCTTTGAAAAAATTACTGCGCTTTTCGGGGAACATTCGTGTGACGTGCCGTGTTTGTTATGCATCAGCTCGGGAAGCACGTATTAATGTTGCAGCTATCGAAGCACGTGCTATTGTTTTCCTACTACTCAAACCTGTCTAACCGCTTTTTTTCATACAGTGATTTAGGATTGAAGCTCAGGTGGATATGGCGTGAATGTCCACCATACGTCGATCTGGATCTGCAGAGGCAGTTCTAATATTATATTGTATAAAATTTAGTGTACTTAAAACGTTCTTTAAGGGGGGATCATAGTTAGCGACAGCAAAAATGACAAATTCTTAGTATTGATTTCGAAAGGCTCTAAATTATTTGAAAATTATGGTACAATAAAAAAAATTGTACCAAATTATAAATTCTACTTTTATTATTATATTTGCACTTAAGAATCATATTTTTAAAGATTATTATTTTTGAAAAAAGACATCTTTTGAAACATATAATTACGAATTTTCAAAAATACAAGTATTTTTTCGGTACACTTTTCTCCTAATCTATTAAATATTTCTTAATAATTTCTTTTGTGTGTTATAAAACCATTTTAGATCTAATTAAGTCACCTATTTTTTTTGCCTAAAATAATTTTAAAATTTTAATTTAAAAGCATTATAATTGACATTCATAAAAATTCTGATTTTCAACCAAGAAAAGTGTAAAATAATAAAATATTTTTTTTAATTTGTAAGACTAAATTAGGTGACTTAAATAGATCTAAAATAGTTTTACAACACACACAAAATATTATTAAAAAATATTCAATGGATTTGGAGAAAAGTGTACCTAAGGGCCTTTTCACACGGAGCACCTCGATCACGGAACTTCCATAGGAATAACATGGAGAACCGCTGTAGAGGACTGTTCATTGAATTTTTTCGTGGAGACACGAAAATCGGTAAACAGGTTTTGCGGAGAGATATAGGTAGCCAATCAGCATCAAGTATAGCTCTGACGTCTTGTTGGCAAAATCGAGTTTGCCAAATGGAGAAAAATCTACTTTATGCTCGCCAATGTTGATTTTTGTAGTTAGTACTCCTCGTTAAATCGGCTTGTGGGGAGCCTTGTGGTTAAGATCTCGATCTCGTTATCGTAAGGTCTCGCGATCGAGTCTCGGTACCACGGAAGACCCACCGAATATGCGGAGTTCGTGCTCATTAAATCTGTTGGGACCGAGAGTCCTGTGAGTGGTCATTGCACATTTTCCCACGGGTACAGGTCCCTTGAGACCCTCCCCTTCAGGAACTTGTCTAAATTGTGGAAATGGCGCGCAATAGATGGAAGCATCTGTCACGTATGTGTGCATGTGTGTGTTGTGTCTGTCTTACGTGATGAAGGATTATAAGCGGGTCTCTGACCAAGCACACAAGCCTGAAAATATATGTATACCAACCAACCAATTCCTACACGTGATAGAAATTTGTAAAAATATTGAAAAATTGAAAATATGTGCCAAGACAAGCGATAAGTATCATTCACAACAACCACTCCAGGAACGTGTGACGTCAGAATCTTTGCAGGTGGACAACCCTGTCCGAGCAGTTCCGTGCACAAGGGATACCGTGTGAAAAGGCCTTAAGTGTTGAAAATTATAGTTTTGAGAAAATCGCGAAAAACAAATGCAGTCGATCCCGTTAACACGAACTCGAAATAATCACCGAAACAATTCTTGTTAACCGAATTTCATGTAAATCGTCAGGAAATTTTTTTTACATTGAGTTAGTGAATAGTTTTCATATATCAACACAAAAAAATCATATTTTATAAGTTAATACATAAATAATACAATCATACAGTTAGTAATTCAAAGGAGGCGTGGCACATTTGTTTATTTTTATAATTTTAATTTTTATAAGAAATAATTAACCGATCGATACAAAATTGGTCTTATTCGATAGATTGGGATTCCATCTATCAGAAAATACTGGTTTCAAAAATTCGGTTTTTTGGTTTTTGTTAACTATGATCCCCCCTTAATGGGGGACATTCACGCCATATCCACCTGAGCTTCAATTCCAAATCATTGTATGAAAAAAAGCGGTTTGACAGGTTTGAGTAGTAGGGAAACAATAGCACGTGCTTCGATAGCTGTATAGGATAACATTACCACGTGCTTGCCGAGCTGATGCATAACAAACCACGTGGCGTAACATGAATGTTCCCCATAGATTTTCAAAACTAGTCCTTTAGGGTTATAATCGCTCAAATTTGAAACAATCCCGATTATTTCGCGGTAGATTCGATTTTTGACTACACTGTTAAAAAAAACCTGAAATTTCAGGAGAGAAAATTACTGATTTTAACGGAACTTTCCGGTAACTACTGAAAACGGGTTTGTTTCTTCTGAAAACGGTTTTTCTTCTTCTAAAAACGGGAAATGTCCGTAAACCGAACCGAAAATGTCCGTAAAGAGCGGAAACGGAATTTTCCCGTTTTTAGACGCGAAGTGTTACAAACAATGGCGGCTTATTGAAGTTTAGGCCTAAACATACAAATCCATAGCACGTATACAAGCAACTCGAATTTTAAATTTTGCCTTTCAGAACATAAATTGCATGTTTTTAATAGCAAAACTGATTGTCTTTATTAGAATATGTTAGTATTGTAAAGATAGAACAAAATTATAACTATTGTTTACTATTGCAGCTGCTTTTCAGTCCAATTTACACTACGTTCTTGAATTGAGCTTTAGCGCAGTCAAAGAATGCTTTGTTTTCGCAAACTTCTATCAAACAGTTTGATAAAAATCGTATAATAAAAATGCAAGCAATATGTAAAGCAAACAGTTCTTGCTGAAAATACGATTAGAACACATTAAATAATTAAAAATAGTTTTTTAAAGCAACTTTAAATATTTGTAAATCGTTTGGAAAAACTTTTGAAGATTGCATGGTACTGCTCAACTCCTCTTTTATGCAAAAAGAATAATTCTTTTTTTCGTTTTCTCTCGATGATTTCGACAGAATCAGCATGTGATAGAATATGGATTAAAAGACATATTAAAAATTGTAAAAAGTTGTGAGATAATGTTTCGAGCCAACTTAAAGAGGATGATTTTAAAACATACATTTTGTTACGACTTTTTACCGGCAGCTGAAATCGGATTTAGAATTTGTTGTACAGAACTATTATGACTACAGATGATGTCTAACTGAAGAAAAGAAAATAAACATGTTCGAAGTTATACTGCAGTGAAAAGCCGGGTGTCAAGCATCTGCTCATTCGTTTTCTACAAAAGGAAACCGTGGTTTTCGCTGTATTATTTCGAGGTCTTATCACTTAAATATGCTAGAATTTCAAACTTAATGCCACGCAAAGTGTATTTTAAAAATATGTGTGCTGGAAATAGTGAAACTACATTTTTTGTTGGAATTATTTGGATTATTATGTTAAAATTATTAAGGTAAGTGTCCCATCGTCGCATTGCTTGGTTCGATATTCTCACTTTCGATGTTTTTCACAGACGTAATGTTCAATCTTTTTCATATACAAGCTCAAAGTGTTTTTAAAATATGTGTGTTGGAAATTGTGAAACTACATTTTTTGTTGGAAATGTTTGGATTATTTTGTTTAAAAATTAAATCAAGGTAAGTGTAAATGTAATACTTTTTTCTGTTGAAATAAAAATGTTTTCTGTAAATTGCTTTGGTTTCTTATTCAACCGATACATATATATTATTATAAAATTATTTCGTTATTACTTGCTAAAAAAGAAAAACAGTATGAAAAACTTTAATCTCTACTTCTTTATGGTTAGAAGTATTATTTTTACAATGCATAATTTGTGTCTTAAATTCTGGTTATTAATCAAGAACATTTTACATTGAAAGATAAATTTAATTTTTTGTATTATGATGCATTACATTTTTGAAACTTGCTGTTTTTCTTTCAAAGTAATTTTAATATGTAAAGTCAATGTGTTAAATCACTATAATTTAATATCTAAGAGTTTGTTGCCTTTTAAAATAGTTTAATTATATATTATAGTTGAAAAAAATATGTAATTTTGACAATTATATTATACTGTAGATTAGGGTGGGCCGAAAAAAACTTTTTATTTTATTTCGGATCGCTATAGTGCGGAAAAGTTGCCATTGGTAAAGACATGAAAAATGCACTAATTATTATTTTTTTACGACTATATCTTCCGTTCGCGCAATGCCATCAAAGTTGGAAAAAATTGCCGAAAAACGAAATTTTTTACATTTTTTTTATACACGATAGATGTTTTTAGTTGCGTTCCTATATCATGAATTAACTTCTAAAAGTACGTAAAATCAATTTATAAGCACTTATCATACCTTTGCATCAGATCTGTCAATTTTGCAAAAACTAAGAATTTTCCTCATTTTGAACTTCGTTGGGTGGCCGGAAGATGTGACACAAATGAATGATAAGTGCATATAAATTGATTTTACGTACTTTTAGAAGTTAATTCATGATATAGGAACGCAACTAAAAACATCTATCGTGTATAAAAAAATATAAAAAATTTCGTTTTTTGGCAATTTTTTCCAACTTCGATCTCGTTGCGCGAACGGAAGATAAAGTAATAAAAAAATAAAAATTAGTGCATTTTTCATGTCTTTACCAAAGGCAACTTTTCCGCACTATAGCGATCCGAAATAAAATAAAAAGTTCTTTTCGGCCCACCCTACTGTAGATAATGGACTGGTTTTAAATTTATTTTTATATTCTACGGTGGATACGAGGGGAAATACAGGATGGCCCAAAAGTAGTTTAACAGTTAATGTTGTACCATTGGTAAGAACTTTTTCTTATTTAGAACAGGTATTTGACATAGTCGTGCTTAGTTTTAGTTACGACTTTATTTTAGCCAACCAACAAAACTAAGCACGACTATGTCAAATACCTGTTCTAAATAAGCCGAAGTTCTTACCAATAGTACAACATTAACTGTTAGGCTACTTTTGGGCCACCCTGTACAAAATGGAAAATTTTAATAACGGAGAAATAAGAAACGGGACTTCTGTAAATATACGGGAAAATTCAAAATGGAAAATTTTAATAACGGAGAAATAAGAAACGGGACTTCTGTAAATATACGGGAAAATTCAAAATGGAAAATTTTAATAACGGAGAAATAAGAAACGGAACTTCGTAACGGGAAAATACTTAACGGAACGGGAAAAGCCCGGCAACTCAGCTGCCGGGCTTTTTCCTTCAAATTCAGTAATTTTTTTTAACAGTGTAAGTTGCGTACGGCGCTCGAGATTGAAAATTTGTATTATTCATTAGGCTAATATCATGAACAAGTGTGCAAAAAATCAGAACTACGGATTTCACACATACTAAAGCCAGTAATCCATTCACGCTGTAGCTATGCTGTAGCTGGATTTTGTGACGTCATTTGCTGTATCTAGCGTGGATGGGAGTTTCTTGATTTATGGGTTATTTCTCTCAATAAAAAGTAAACAAACAAGAAAATTAAGTTAAAAACCACGGACAATTAAAAACTAAATGACTCTTATGACTGCTCATGCCCGAAACCAATTTACAGCTTTGATATCGCTTGGAAAACGATTCAAAAATCCAGCTTCAGAAGTACAGCTTTGACCACGCGCGCATGCGTACTAGTGACAGTTACGTCACAAAATCCAGCTACAGCATAGCAGCAATCCAGCTACAGCGTGAATGGATTACTGGCTTAAAGATGTATAAAGTTACTGGGGTATGAATAAATTGTCCAATATTAAAAGAAATTTACATAAAATCGACGTAATAGCTTTTGCTATTTTAATTAAGTTTTTCGTTTTCTTTTATATAGCTAAATATGTAATAATTTAATTTTTAAATGGATGTATGAAAATTATATTTAAGTTATAAGACTGTATATAAATTTATCGTTTGCATTTACGGAAATTCAAACTTTAAATGGGTTTTTCTCAGTGTTCTGTTTTAATCCTAGATGCTAAGTTTTTCAAAACTCCAAAACTTTTTTAATTATCTAGTCTGAAATTTATTTTTTTTGTGAGTAGATTCAAATATATGTGTTTTTTAAAAACTAGCTTTCTAGATATCTTTTTGAGTTATAGTTATTTTTAAAAAAAATTTTTTAAGTGGGAACATCTTTTTTAAAATCTTTTCAGGGCTTTTTCAAACGATTATTTTATACAGAAAAAATTTGCTGGTAATGCATCAAACTTGGAAGTTAGTTTTATGTATCATAGTTTAAAGTATTGGGGGTATACCTATGAAATGACCCTTTTTTAAAGAAAACTTACTGGTGAATTTTGCATCGCTGGATCAGGGTAATAAATCGAAGTAAGTACCATTAAAATCAGTAGCTTTTGCCCATCTTTTTGGTAAATTAAGGATTTCTTCGGGATAGAACTTTGCGTCCTGAGAGGTAAAAAAACAAAGATGCCAATTTTTCAACTTCGTCAAAATTAGTGCAGTGCTGCTTAGCCAGACCATGTTCCATGGATCTGAACAAGTGATAGTCTGAAAGATAAATGTCTGGAGAATATAGCGGAGTGCAATAAAACATCTCATTGCAGGTTTTTTAAGGTGTTTTTAATATTATTTGTGGTGCGAGGCGGTGCATTGTCATGGAGCAAAATAACTTTTCCGTGTCTGCGAGCTCATTCTGGCCGTTTGTTGATAAATCCACGGTTTAAATTGGTTAATTATTGTTGATATTGGTCAGAAGTAACTATTTCACCAGGTTAAAGCAGCTCATACAAAAGAATGCCTTTTTGGTCCCATCAAACGCAGAGCACTGTCTTCTTTTCAAAGTGATTCCTCTTTGGAGTCGACGTTGAGGGTTGGCCTGGATCAACCCATAATTTTTTTAGTTTAGAATTGTCAAAATATATCCACTTTTCATCACCTGCGACATTTCGATTGAGAAAACTTTTTCTTTGACGACGATTTAAAAGTTGTTCGCAAGTGACTTTTTGGTTCTCTATCTGTCTTTCTGTTAAAGCATGTGGTACCGATTTTTCCTCCTTGCAAATATTTCCCAAGGTTTGCAAACGTTCACTTATGCATTTCTGGGTTACATTTAGTATTTCTGAAATATTTACCCAAGTCATAATTGGGTTTTCATCCAAAATTGTTTGCAATACTTCATCCTCACATTTTTTTTTTGTAGTTTTCCCTTATCTTTGTCTGTCACATCAAAATATCAATTTTTAAGTCCATCAAACTCTCATTTTTAAATTGATTCAGATGGACCCTGTTTCCATAAGCTTTCTTAACCAATTGAAAAGCTTCAGCAGCCGTTTTTTTTTCAAAAATAAAGTAATGGATTCAAATTTTTCGAAAATTACCCTTTGTTGGCATCATGGCATCAAACACGACATAAAACCCAGAATGACTATCAATAAAACACACCAGTAACTAATGATTTCTGCCAGGTGAAAGGTTAAAAGTAGTCTGACAAAATGCTAGTAGGGCGATTACACACTTTTATTACCCCGGGTGCAGTGACATATGTTCATAAAAGGTCATTTCATAGGTATACCCCTAATATTTATGAAAAAAAAAATTGGAGTTAAAATAGTTGCATTTACAACAGTTTTAGCATTTCTAAAAATTTTAATTTTTAAGACTAAAATTTTTTTTTCAAATATTCCGAAGATTTTTTTTAATACATTGTTTTTATGTGTTAATTCACACAATAAACCAAATAAATTTTAATCAAAAAGCCATAAATAAAGAAAAAAGTTGATGTGGTACTGTGGTTGATATGGTATAGTTAAAAAAAATCACTGTGAAAGTTTTTTTTTTATATTATGAAATATCTTCAGTTAAAATCAAAGATCTATATGTAAGGAACAAACAGTCACGAAATTCATAATGATATCTCATATATAGTTCCTGAGAAAAGTGTTCCTAAAGTTAGTAAAATTAACATGGGCGGGGCGAGATAGAACCATCCGATGTCCTTATACCCTTTCAGTCCCAATGACAATTTGGCGTCATCATTTTAGAATTTTTTTCTGGTCGTCTACAGCCATTTATGATATCAAAAAGCACATCATTCGATGCTTCAAACTTTTTCAAAATAGAAAATATTATTTATTAATCCCAATAGATGTCAGCCCTATTATTTTTTAAGAGGGTATAGGACACAAAATCTTCAAAAAAAAAAATCAAAAAAATATTTTATCTTAAAAAATAACACAAATATTTTGGAATAATTTAAAACAAAAATTTTATTTATATCTGCAGTAGAACGTGAGATATGTAGCTTTTTGTGTCATGACATCTGTGTTGGCCAACCACGTTTATAATTTGTGCTTCCTCGTAATATTTGATAGGAATAACGTTATCGAATCCTTAGTTGTTCGGGCTGTTTGGAGCGCTTCAGTAAGGAAAGGGATTAACTTCAAAGCTGTTTTTCACCTTGATAGTGTTTTCGATGATTTTTTGACTTTAAATTGATATAACAAAAAAAAAAAAAACTCAAAATCTATTGCCCATACAGTGTTAAAATTTTCCACTCATATTTTTCAAACATATATCTTTAAATTGTCTTTAGGGATTAGCTGTAAATAATTTATTTTTTTATTTATTAATTTTTATAAAAAAGTAAACCTGCGAAATTATTAAAAAAAATTAAATAATTTTTTAAAAAAAAACTAAGGCAAATAACAAAAATCGGTAAAGACAGTTTGTTAAATACATTTTCCTGTTTGTAAAACTGCAAAATTTTTGTTTGTCAATAAATAATTTTATGACTTATAACAAAAATAAGAAACATCACTTTTTGACACATTTTGTTTTCTTAAAAAAATAAATAATGATAATTTAAAACCTTTGACTATCTAAAAGTGTAAGTATATTTAGTATACATTTATGGAATAAAATTATATTGATATCTGCAATATTAAAGAAAACTGTTAAAGTGTCCCATACCCCCTTAAAAAAATTATGATCAGAAACATGATGATGCTAAATGGCATCACTGGGACTGAAAGTGTTAAACCTTGTTACTTTGTTATCATTAAGAGTGTGCTTACTCAACATTGCTTAAATAATAATATACTTTTATGACCTTTCCTTGTATAACTAGTAAAAGGAAAAATCGCTAGACACATTTTTTCTAAGGTAATTATATAATTTTGAAACACTAATAGTATAGTAGGAGGGGTGTTGTGAGATTTGAAATATAACAATGGCAATTTACATTTAAAATAATTTTTAATGCACAACTATAAATCTGATGACGTCAAATTGTGGAGAAAATATAAGCCCACAAAATCAAAGTGTCCCTTTGAAAAGTTCCTTCAAATCTTAAAACAATCAAATTTTCAAACAATAACGTTGAAACAACGACTTCTTGTTCCGATACCGTAAAATTAGCGCATAAATTAGGGCTACAAAATCTAAAACCCGTTTGAAAAACGCATTAAAGTCATAAAACTTTTCAATAATATCTTTCAGACATCATACACGTACTACGTCATTAAAAGAAAACGGTATTTTGGCTTAAGCAGTTAAGAAGCTCTAAACTTAGGGGAAATCACAAACTTGCACAGAATTTTGAGTTTTTTGCGAAGTTTAGAGCCTCATTAAATAAAATTGAAACAAATACCCATAGGTCTGTGAATTTGTTTTATTTCTGCAATACATAAGGATTATTTTCCAGCTAATTTAATAACTGGTTACTGTTGGTAAAAGCAGTTAAGAAGCTCTAAACTTTGGAGAAATCACAAACTTGCACGAAATGTTGATTTTTTTTGCGAAGTTTAGAGCCTCATTAAGTAAAATTGAAACAAATACCCATAGGTATGTGAATTGATTTTGTTTCTACTATGCATTCGAATTATTTTCTAGCTAATTTTAAACATTTCCAATGTTGGCACAAGGAATAAATGACCTTGAAAGTAGTGCAATTTTGGATTTTCGGCAATTTCAAAGTCAAATATTTCTGCAACCAAAAGTGCCACTGCACATCACTTGCTATTTTTGAGTACTTATTTTTAGTATGTACTAGCTGAACTACCCGGTGTTTCACGGGTTGGAAAAAAATAAATACCAAATCGATCCAAGTATTTGTACCATACTACCATTTAATCTGTTTTTTTTTTATTATAAACTTATGTTACTTTTCCCTTTCGTTATAAAGTACAGAATCCCGTTACTTATATGACCATAAAAATTCAAAATTTAAAAAATGCTATAAAATTAACGGATAATCTCATAGTAATTTCCCGAATAAAAGCATTTTAGCTCATTTGACATGTTTGAAAAGTTTGGCGAGGAAAATATATAGCTACCAATAACACACCCTTTCAGCTTTGGCGCAATGACCATCGCGCAACCAACCAGCTAATAAAGAAAAAAGGTCATTTGGCGCGTTTTTTGTAATAACTTGGCGGGTTTATCAAAGTATTTGGCGAAAAAGAAAGACATAAAACCCTAATATGCATCTGTAGTGAGATGGCCTGCAAAAAACAACATAGTTCAGTATAAGCTTCAAAATAAATTATATGCATTTAAGATTTAAGTATATCAACCTTTAGAAATGGCCAATGCAATTGCTAATTTCGCCAAAGTTTGCTATAATACCAATTTGTCAGGGTTGGCGTAAAAATTGCCGGCAATCAATTCTTCAAATAAAAATAAATTAAAAATCAATTTATAGCTTAATCGTAAATGATAAAAACATAAAATGTTTAGCTTATGACCTTGGCGATTAATCTTGGTTGCTATAATACCAATTTGTCAGGGTTGGCGTAAAATTGCCGGCAACGATTCTTCAAATAAAAATTAGTTAAATATCAATTTATAGCTTAATCGTAAATGATAAAAATATAAAATGTTTAGCTTATGTGACCTTGGCGATCACGTTTATAAAAACCAACAATAACGTTAGGAATTACAAAAATTGGTAGCGCTTTTTGAGATCCGCTGCCGTTGGAGAAAACCTTCCAGTTTATATAGACGTCCATGATAATTATTTATTAAAATATCGAGTTCAAAATAAAATTATTGCATTGAAACATATTAAAGAATAATATAAAATGAAAGTTTACTACTTAAAATGATAGTAAATCTTTCATAAATATGCTGATAAATCTTTAAAATAGAAAACAATAATATATTTGTAAGTTTTTAAGAATAAAGTATTTTCTTTTTTACATTTTTAACTATTTTTGAAGAAGTTTATTTTAATTTCATTTGCTGAATGGCAACGCGAAAGAAAAATGTTCATCGGATTTGAGCCAAAGTGGTGTAGTTTTTCCAGAAAATTCGAATTTTCTCTAAAAGTAGAACATTTTGAGCTCTAAAAGTTCTTATTTTGTAACTCAAGTATGAACTACGCATTTGTGCCAAATTACGAGTCAAACAAATGTCTAGTTTGTGAGTTTCGGAGAGACATACACACACACACACATACACACAAAACTTCATTTTTATTATTATAGATTCATTGGATCATATACACTTTTGGTTCACTGTTTACACAAGAAAATATTAAACTTCAAAAGTTCAGAAAAAAAAAAAATTTCGACTAACTTTCAATGACCTTGGACCTTTGTGACATACGTCAACCAGATTTTTTTTTTGTCCGAACATATACTATGGAACAAGTAGAACACGAAAAAATTGTCACTGCAATTTTTAACTCTTGACACAAAAAGTATTGCCATGTGGAAATTGGTTCGTTTTTCTTCAAAAAACGGACGATCTTCAACTTTGACCCCCAAAACTTTAATAAAATTTTTTTTTAGCAAAAACAAAAATATACGTGTCTAATAGTTTTTCATAAAGAACATATTCTGTAATTTTCAGCAAAATTAAAAATGTCAACTATCCACGACTGCCTGACTCTTAAAAAAACTGGCTCTTAAGCTCAAGCAAACGCTTGGCGACTTCTTTGTCGGCAACTATACTATGGTTCAAGAAGCTTAGTTGAAATGAGATATAAACAAGGCTTGTAGAACTGATTAAGAAAAGTTCCCACTAGTGATTATTTTGGTTGTTATTTATCCTAGAGAATCGGACCTTTTTTTGTTAATAAAAAACATTCTAAATTGATTGTAAGACACAAAATTTGCATTATGGGACGTCTTCATACAATAAGAACCAAGATCTAAACTAGCCACTAGTCAATGAGTAGCTCGAATGTGGAGCTAATCCGATCCAACCAATGGCAAAACAAGTTTCAGGCGGCTCAAGAGTTTTTCTCGCCAAGCATTTCAACGTATTCCTATCTCTAGACCGGGGCTACTTTTGTTTGCCTCACCCTGTACTAATGTTTTTCTCACCCATAAAGAAAGGCGTATCCATTTAAAGAACCGTTACTATGAGACAATTTTTGCCACGTTGTGTCTGTTTACGCAACTCCAAAAATTATCCTCATTAATAAACTTTTTGATTACGCTTCTTTATATCCTCAACAAAAGTCGTCTTCTCGATTTTGTGTTTCAGACTCAATCGTTTCATATATTGCATGACTCGCGATACATCTGTGCGTGAGAAACACCATTTTAAAAGAAACTTAAAACTAAATTGAAAAATATCGATTCAGTTTTTAATTTTAAATATATCTTTGAGGGTAATAGAAAGTAGTAAATATCTTAAGGGTATTTTTAAATAACATTGAAATATCATCTAACTATGTCCGAGCGGCCCTCGAAGGGAAATCTTCATCCGAGGATTGCAGATTTCTACAATGGGAAATCTGTGTTCATCACGGGAGCTGCTGGATTCGTTGGCATGGTAAGTGAATTATTTAATTAGATGGTTATACATAAAAGTAGGGGGTGTAACACTCCACGAACTTCATGCCAACCTTTAACCCTCTAATGCATGAATTTTTTTTCGTCCCGATATATATATATATATATATTTTTTTATATATATATATTATATATATATATATATATATATATAAATATATATATATATATATATATATATATATATATATATATATATATATATATATAATATATATATATATATATATATATATATATATAATATATATATATATATATATATATATATATATATAATATATCTTAATACTCATACATTATGGAAAAAAAATCCACTGAAAAAAATTTAACTGCATTAGAATTTAAGCAATTTCAATTTTTAAAATTTTTTCCATATGATTAAAATCAACTGCAAAATTTCAATTTTGATAATAAAGACTAAAAAACTACTAAATATATTTCAAAATAACCCTCTTTAACTATAATTTTTCAAAACAATTTATTTGCATTTTGTTCCTAATATTATTATACTTTGAATACTGCCAAAAACATAATTTCACAACAGTTAATAGCATAGTTCTTTAATTTTGAATACACTTTTACTACTGTCATCCATGAGGATTATTAGTAACTAAAACGTCAAAGTTTAATGTAATGGATGAAAGTTCAATGAAGAGATTTGTCGAGAAGGAGCTCTACTTTAATAGAATAAAGTGGATTATGTTACTTGTTGCCGAACGGCAACTATATGCATTAGAAGGTTAAACGGCCCGTGCACCAAACAATGCCCGAAGAATATTACCCCACGTAGTGGTGTGCACGTTTAATGTCCTTCAAAGTCTCGAAGCTGCTTACGATGTCGCTCTTAAAATTTGCGTAGGGTGCTTCCTCAGAAGTCTTGTAACTTGGTTACTTGATATGTGTTTCTAAATTATGACGCCCTTTGTCATAATTTAGTTACCAATAACCATCGTGTTGCTAAGTTCGACTAGATTACAAACAAACCCAGTCTCAACCATATAATGAATTCATATATCAAGTATAATGAATGCTTAAAATATTGAAATAATGGTTTTAATAATGCAATAATAAATGTAACAGTTTTTTAAGAGTGTAATTTTGCACCTTAGTAATACCATCATTATACGTCCAATGACCCCATCCTTTCCTTGATGGAAAAGTAGCGATATCAAAAGCCAGCTTGAAACAATTGTGTGCTATACGAAAATATTTTTTTAAAGTATGAACTAGGTCTAACATTGAGAGCTCTCCAAATAGAAACTTTAATTTAATAAATTGAATAATGAATACTAAATATTTTTATTATTTTAGAGTGCTCTCATTTTTTTCAATGCAATTGAAGTCTTTTATAACATAACATTTTCTAAAATAAATCTCTATTTAGTGAGGGGGTTGAAGGCATATTTTTAAACATAAGTGATACATTTTTAAAAACAAAGGGTCAACCTAAAAGGTCAGGATCACGTAATCCGGGATAGCTTAGTTGGTAGAGAGTTGGACTGTAATTCCTCACTCTAAAAAATGAATGCTCAAAAACGACGAAATTTTCCTTAATTTTGACGATTCCGTTACTGGCAAATGCTCCGAGCTTTCGTTTCCTCAAAGTGATTAAATTTGAATCGTCATTTTTCTGAGGATTTGAATGTCGTCTAATCTAAAGAAATGTTTCGTCATTTTTTGAGCATGTGAGTACAACCAATGAGATTCAGTTTCCTCAAAATCAAGATACAGAATCGTCAAATCACGATCGTAAAAGTGAGGATTCGCGTTTACTCAAAAGTCACGTGATATTTTGACGAAACAATCCTCAAAATTAACGAAATGAGGCTTGAGGATTCATGAATCGTCAAAAATGAAAGTGTTACTTCTGAGAGTGCTTAGGTTGCGAGTTCGAGCAATGTTGGCCGAAGATCCCAGTGTAAGCGAATGGGGACTGGTATACGTTAAAGTCCGTCGCGAAAGTCCTCCACATTCCATACTTCCAGGGCCTCTTCTAGGAAAACTCAGACTATAGACACAACCTATTTTGATGGCCTCGTTACGGAAAATGTTGTGTATGATTTCCTGTAATGGTGGTGCTATATGACCTATGCATCAAATTTTTGCTGCAATTTTATTGGCTTCCTTATAAACATCGATCAAAACAATCACGTTTGATCAATTTTTTCAGTCAAAATCGAGCAAAAAACATAGTGGAGTACCAGATTTTTTTTTAGTTTATTAAAATTTTGGAGATTTACAGCACTTAGCACAATAGAAACTGAAACTTAGTTGCCCCTAAAATTAAGGGGCACTAGGTCCGGGCCGAACGAGCCTTGTGGAAGAACCGGCGTTAGATACCTCTGGGGGTGACACAAAAAATCCGTAATTAGTAATTAGTAATATAAGCCGAATAGAAATAAATAGAATTATAAATAAAAGTACTAAATTCATACCATCACCATAAAATGGTGCTTAAATTTTTTTAAAAAAATCATCTTTAAAATAATCTGCATCAATGCTAGAAAGTAAATTCAACTATTTTTTGCACAGTAAAAATTCCTTTATCTAATAGGTTTTTTTATGTGTTACTGTAATCTATAATAATAACAAGTTGGTTTGTTACAAAATCTGTCACTTACACCGCTTCCACACAATATTTACGCTCAACAGGAAACACACTAACAGCACCTAAGAAATTCGCCAAGCAGGGCTTGTAGCTAGTTCCAATTCAAACTTTTATAAGCCAAAATTAATAATTGTCTTTATTCTACTTTTGATGATTTGATAATTAATCTTTATCGTTTGCTATTTTTTTTTAAGTTCGAAGAATAATGATATATTTTTTAAATAAATATCTTTTAGAAGCCTCAAGTTTACATTTCGAAAAATAAATTAGTAAATGTTGCATGAAAAATAAAAGCGAAACTTTTAATATTTTTAATGCAAATTTAGAATTTTTTATGCATCTTTCTTCATTCATATATAATGAACCTTCAAAATAACTGTATTGTGCTATTACAACAATCCAAATTGAATTATGACACAAAAATAAAATTTTTTTTCCAAGAATTTTATTTTTATTTTAAATAAAGTTTCTCGAACGTTTGATGTCATGGCAACAGTGAAAATCTATAATAATAAAAATGAAGTTTTGTGTGTGTGTGTGTGTATGTATGTCTCTCCGAAACTCACAAACTAGACATTTGTTTGACTCGTAACTTGGCACAAATACGTAGTTCATACTTGAGTTGCAAAATAAGAACTTTCAGAGCTCAAAATGCTCTATTTTTAGAGAAAATTCGAATTTTCTGGAAAGACTACACCACTTTGACTCAAATCCGATCATTTTTTTTTTACTTTCCTGATGACATCTGCTGAAGAAAGAAAACTTTTAACGAAAATAAATAAAATGGGAAATATTTATTTTTGTGTTGCCATTGCTTTCAGAAAACTAAATTCATCATTTGAAAATAATTGATATGTTTCAAGCTACGTATTTCTTACCAGTCTTCATTATGTTGGGTTTAGTTGATGATTTCTTCATCGATGGTTCTGTTGATTGCAAACATGCATATTTAAATAATAAATGTATAGTTAAGCTATTACTGAAATGTGATGGTTAATAAAGGCTGTCGCACTGGAGCTGCATATAAGGGTTTTATGTCTTTATTTTTTTGCCAAATACGTTGCCAATCTCGCCAAATTTTTAATTAAAACACGCCAAATGGGCAAAATGCTTGTTAAGCTATTACTGAAATATGATGGTTAATAAAGGCCACCTCACTACAGCTGCATATTAGAATTAATGTCTTTATTTTTTCGCCAAATACGTTGCCAATCTCGGCGAATGGGCAAAATGATTGTTAAGCTGTTACTGAAATGTGGTTAAAAAAAGCCATCACAATAGAGCCGCATATAAGGGTTTTATGCCTTTATTTTTGCGCCAAATATGTTGCCAATCTCGCCAAATTATTTAAAACTCGCCAAATGGGCAAAATGTTTGTTTAGCTATTTACTGAACTATGATGGTTAATCAAGGCCATCGCACTAGAGCTGCATATCAGGGTTTTATTCTTTATTTTTTCGCCAAATGTTGCCAATCTCGCCAAATTATTTATTAAAACTCGCCAAATGGGCAAAATGTTTGTTAAAAATAATTTATAAGCTAGTCGGTTGTGCTAAGGTCATTGTGTTAGAGCTGTATAATTGGGTGTGTTTGTAGCTATATCTATTTTCTCGCCAAATTATTTCCCAAAACGTGCCAAAAGAGTTAAAAAGGTTTTATGTATTTATGAGGGAATTATGATGGCATTTATGAGTACATTTTACTCCGTATTTTTAATTTTGGAATTTTAAAGCAATGAAACGGGATTTCATACTTGAAAACAAGCGGGGAAAATAACTTAAGTTTATGATCTTATAACAGGTTACATGGCACACATACTTGGATAGATTTGATATTTTTTTAATCTGTGCGAAGTACAGGTAAAAATTTGCTAGTATTGAATAAAAATGGAATTTGCATCTTATTTCAAAGTAGATTAAATTTTTAGTTATTTAAATTTTAAATAAACTTCTAATTAAATTTTTCAATGAAATTTGGACTGTAGCCTAAACTGATTTTTTGCTTCAAAATGACGTATCCCACTTGTTTGTGAGACTTTTGGTTCGTTCTGTGAAAGTTGGGGACAGACAGACGGACAGACGGACGGACGGACTGCACGATTATAAAACCTTCCACTTTTTACGTTATAAACGTAGTGTGGAAGCTAAAAATGAAGTTTTGTATGTGTGTGTGTATGTCTCTCAGAAACTCATAAACTAAACATTTGCTTGCCTCGCAACTTGGTACAAATGCGTATTTCATACTTAAGTTACGAAATAAGAACTTTCAGAGCTCAAAATGTTCTATTTTTAGAGAAAATTCGAATTTTCTGGAAAAACTACACCACTTTGACTCAAATCCGATCATTTTTTTTTTACTTTCCTGATGACATCTGCTGAAGAAAGAAAAACTTTTAACGAAAATAAATAAAATGGGAAATATTTATTTTTTGTGTTGCCATTGCTTTCAGAAAACTAAATTCATCATTTGAAAATAATTGATATGTTTCAAGCTACGTATTTCTTACCAGTCTTCATTATTTTGGGTTTAGTTGATGATTTCTTCATCGATGGTTCTGTTGATTGCAAACATGCATATTTAAATAATAAATGTATAGTTAAGCTATTACTGAAATGTGATGGTTAATAAAGGCTGTCGCACTGGAGCTGCATATAAGGGTTTTATGTCTTTATTTTTTTGCCAAATACGTTGCCAATCTCGCCAAATTTTTAATTAAAACACGCCAAATGGGCAAAATGCTTGTTAAGCTATTACTGAAATATGATGGTTAATAAAGGCCACCTCACTACAGCTGCATATTAGAATTAATGTCTTTATTTTTTCGCCAAATACGTTGCCAATCTCGGCGAATGGGCAAAATGATTGTTAAGCTGTTACTGAAATGTGGTTAAAAAAGGCCATCACAATAGAGCCGCATATAAGGGTTTTATGCCTTTATTTTTGCGCCAAATATGTTGCCAATCTCGCCAAATTATTTAAAACTCGCCAAATGGGCAAAATGTTTGTTTAGCTATTTACTGAACTATGATGGTTAATCAAGGCCATCGCACTAGAGCTGCATATCAGGGTTTTATTCTTTATTTTTTCGCCAAATGTTGCCAATCTCGCCAAATTATTTATTAAAACTCGCCAAATGGGCAAAATGTTTGTTAAAAATAATTTATAAGCTAGTCGGTTGTGCTAAGGTCATTGTGTTAGAGCTGTATAATTGGGTGTGTTTGTAGCTATATCTATTTTCTCGCCAAATTATTTCCCAAAACGTGCCAAAAGAGTTAAAAAGGTTTTATGTATTTATGAGGGAATTATGATGGCATTTATGAGTACATTTTACTCCGTATTTTTGATTTTGGAATTTTAAAGCAATGAAACGGGATTTCATACTTGAAAACAAGCGGGGAAAATAACTTAAGTTTATGATCTTATAACAGGTTACATGGCACACATACTTGGATAGATTTGATATTTTTTTAATCTGTGCGAAGTACAGGTAAAAATTTGCTAGTATTGAATAAAAATGGAATTTGCATCTTATTTCAAAGTAGATTAAATTTTTAGTTATTTAAATTTTAAATAAACTTCTAATTAAATTTTTCAATGAAATTTGGACTGTAGCCTAAACTGATTTTTTGCTTCAAAATGACGTATCCCACTTGTTTGTGAGACTTTTGGTTCGTTCTGTGAAAGTTGGGGACAGACAGACGGACAGACGGACGGACGGACTGCACGATTATAAAACCTTCCACTTTTTACGTTATAAACGTAGTGTGGAAGCTAAAAATGAAGTTTTGTATGTGTGTGTGTATGTCTCTCAGAAACTCATAAACTAAACATTTGCTTGCCTCGCAACTTGGTACAAATGCGTATTTCATACTTAAGTTACGAAATAAGAACTTTCAGAGCTCAAAATGTTCTATTTTTAGAGAAAATTCGAATTTTCTAGAAAAACTACACCACTTTGGCTCAAATCCGATCATTTTTTTACTTTCCTGATGCCACCTGCTGAAAAAATTAAATAAAACTTTCAACGAAAATAAATAAAATTGAAAATGTTTATTTTTGTGTTGCCATTACTTTCAGAAACTAAATTCATCATTTGAATATAATTGATATGTTTCAAGTGGCGTATTTCTTACCAGTCTTCATTAAAGGATTTATTTTGGGTTTTGGAGAAATAAATGTATAGTTAGGCTATTACTGAAATGTGATGGTTAATAAAGGCCATCGCACTGGAGCTGCATATAATTGTTTTATGTCTTCATTTTTTCGCCAAATATGTTGCCAATCTCGCCAAATTATTAATTAAAACACGCTATATGGGCAAAATGTTTGTTGAGCTATTACTGGAATAGGAATGTTAATAAAGACCATCGCACTAGAGCTGCATATTAGGATTTTATGCCCTTATTTTTTCGCCAAATACGTTGCCAGTCTCGCCAAATGTTCAAAATGTTTGTTACGATATTACTGAACTATGATGGTTAATAAAGGCCATTGCACTAGAGCTGCATATCAGGGAGTAAGTCTTTATTTTTTTCGAAAAATACGCTGCCAATCTCGCCAAATGGGCAAAATGTTTGTTAAGCTATTACTGAAATGTTGTTAATAAATTCCATCGCACTAGAGCTGCATATAAGGGTTTTATGTCTTTATTTTTTAACCAAATACTTCGCCAATCTCGCCAAATGGGCAAAATTGTGTTAAGCTATTACTGAGTTATGATGGTTAATAATGGCCATCGCACTAGAGCTGCATATCAGGGATTTATATCATTATTTTTTCTTCAAATACGTTGCCAATCTCGCCAAATAGGCAAAATGTTTGTTAAGCTATTACTGAACTATGATGGTAAATAATGGCCACCACACTAGAGCTGCATATCAGGGTTTTACTCTTTATTTTTTCGCCAAATATGTTGCCAATCTCGCCAAATTATTTATTAAAACTTGCTAAAAGGGCAAAATGTTTTTTAAAAATAATTTATAAGTTGGTTGGTTGTGCTAAGGTCATTGTGTTAAAGCTGTATAATGGGTGAGTTTGTAGCTATATCTATTTTCTCGCCAAATTAGAGTTTTAAGGTTTTATGTATTTATGAGGGAATTGTGATGACATTTATGAGTGCATTTTACACCGTATTTTTGATTTTGGAATTTTAAAGAGATGAAACGCAGGATTTCATACTTCACAACGAGCGGGAAGAATAACTTAAGGGGTCACAGGAGTCTTAAAAATGTGCAAAGAAGATACTACATAGCATAGTTTGATCTCTCTTGTCATTTTTTAACTACTCAATAAACATAGGCGCCGACTCCATAGGGCCTGAGGGGGCGCGAGCCCCCTCAAAAATTCGTTTAGGGGGGCAGAGCCCCCCCAATAATTTAAGAAAATTATTAGTTATATTATGCACTTAAAAATTCCAAAATTATAAGTTGGTGTATTTTTTTTATTTCCATTGTTTCACGATATTTACTGTTATATTATTAATATCACTTTATCGAACCTTGGCGTTTTTGCCAATCTGTTATTTTTGTTAGTCTACGGTGCTGCCGTTACCGGTAATTTTCATCTTTCTGTTACCGTATCTTATTGTCAAACTCACGTGATTAGTTTCCTGTAAATTGCTGGTGGCGATCTAAGCTCGTGCTTTACGCTTCCACCGTATTTAGTTTTGCCCTTAATGTTACGAGATTATTTTTAGTGGACTCTTATGTGACTATATTTTATTACTTT
The DNA here is from genome assembly GCA_023701765.1 of Hylyphantes graminicola. Taxonomy (NCBI): domain Eukaryota; kingdom Metazoa; phylum Arthropoda; class Arachnida; order Araneae; family Linyphiidae; genus Hylyphantes; species Hylyphantes graminicola. Next base: position 72,222,822 of record CM043111.1, on the reverse strand, counting down.
ACTCTTTTAGTATCACCCAGACGGTCGACATTCGCACATTTTAAAACCGTAATAATGTTATTTAGAGCCTGGCGCAATATTAAAAATCTAAGTTTAGTAATGTTTTACTATTAGTTATTTTCAAATAATTTAATATTTTTAGGGTGAAATAATCAATTAAAACCCTCTATTTACATACTTTTTGACTGAAAGTATTAGGCACTCAGTATTAACTACTGAATTAGCATTAACTTTGATAAATGTTTTTATTGAATGAACCCTGAGCCTTATTCAAAGTAATTAGCTATTTCACTTATTAAATATGCTATAAAATACATTAGAACCACCGAAACTCAGGACTAGAAGGGTGTCGATTTACAGGAGTGATGGGTTGTACGTACAGTTATAGTCTATAAGCATAATTATTACTGTACATTAATTTTACTTTTTAAGAAAACACCGTGACTGTTTTGGTTTTATTTCGTTTTTCAAAGCCAAAATTTTTTTTGTCATGCTTTTCGAGTTTCAAGAAGTGTCGATATTTCGGCTTTCTAATGAATGTTTAGCCATGACTAAAATGCTTAAAAATACTTTAAAATTCATTATTTTTCATCTAAAATTTCTGGACAAGACCCCCGTTAGGGCCCCCCCAATATTTTTTATAAGTCGGCGCCTCTGTCAATAAATGAGTATAATTTTTTTATATGTAATTCTACAAGATTTATTTATTATAAAACAAGTTTTAAAATTTATGAAACTTTAGCCAAAACTAAAATAAATGATATTAAACATGAAGGTACTTGAACACACTGTGATTAGGCTTGCGCGGCAAATTGTGAGGTCAAAATTGAAAAAATGACCAAGAAAATGACTTTATGTTGTACAAATATGTACAAACTAGGGCTTATACCTAAATTCTCAGCTCAATTTTAATTAGAAATTATTTTAAGAGCTTTTTTCTAAAAAAATTAATAAAAATTTAAAAATTTTGATTTTAAATTTTTTAAAAAATAATTTCTAATTAAAATTGAGCTGAGAATTTAGGTATAAGTCTTTGTTTGCACATATTTGCGCAATAATAAGTCATTTTCTTATTCATTTTTTCAATTTTGATCTCACAATTTGCCGCGCAAGCCTAATCACAGTGTGTTCAAGTACAGCTGTGGAAATAAAAAAGTACCCACTAGTGGTTATTTTGGCCGTTAGTCATCCTATAGTATCGGACCTTTTTGACATTGTGATCAATTAACATTCTGAGTTAATTGCATGACACAAAATTTGCATAAGGGGCCATCTTCATATTAAAAATGTTGCTAACTTTAAAATTTCCAATGGCAACACCCCTTTTTGAATCCATATTTCAAATTTCTGACCTATGTTGATACGAAATACCAAATTTTGTTAGTTTTTAAGCATTATTAGAGGAGTTAGAGACGTGCAAAGTTTAGCTCCCATAATGTTAAATGAGTTGCACATAAAAAACTATCCCGATCTATAAACAATAAAGATAATGAAACGAATTTTTTACTGATAAGAAATTATAATAACCCAAACAAAATGCATTTAATATTTGGGTATTTAAAGCAATTTTTATATTTTTAAATAATTATTATATTAATTTTTAAAAAATATATGAATGGAAACCCCTTAATATTTTGAAAGAAATAAATTTAAGACAAGAAGCTTAAGCGAAATCCCAATTTTTAAAATTTTTAATTCATAATTTTCTGAGTAAATCACAAAATACTTTTTAATTACCCTTTAGGGGACTGTGTATAAGATTACGTGTGTAATTGATAAATAAAGACGGCTTTGCATGCATGCTTGCTTGTCATTTTAGAAATGGTCCCCAAAAGGTCCACAAGTGATTCGATTAAATAACTCGTCAAATATTCATCCAAATGTAACAAAAACTTAGATTTAAGGGTTTTCAAGAGTGCTTAACATTTCTAGGTTATTAAAATTGGGTGTTGCTATTGGAAATTTCAAAGATCGTAATATTTTTAATATGAAGACGGCCCCTTATGCAAATTTTGTATCGTGCAATTAACTCAGAATGTTAATTGTACACAATCTCAAAAAGGTCCGATTCTATAGGGTGACTAACGGATGAAATAACCTCAAGTGGGTACTTTTTTATTTCCACAGCTGTACCTTCATGTTTAATATCATTTATTTTAGTTTTGGCTTAAGTTTCATAAATTTTAAAACTTGTTTTATAATAAATAAATCTTGTAGAATTACATTTTAAAAAATTATACATTCAGTAGTTCAAAAATGACATGAAAGATCAAACTATGTTTTGTAGTACCTTCTTTGCACATTTTTAAGACTCCTATGACCCCTTAAGTTTATGGTCTTATAACATCTTATATGGTACACATACTTGGATCGATTTAATATTTTTTTAATCCGTGCGAAGTACGTGTATAAATTTGCTAGTCTATAATAATAAAAATGAAGTTTTGTATGTATGTATGTCTCTCAGAAACTCACAAACTAGACATTTGTTTGACTCGTAACTTGGGACAAATGCGTAGTTCATGCTTGAGTTACAGAATAAGAACTTTCAGAGCTCAAAATGTTCTTTTTTTAGAGAAAATTCGAATTTTCTGGAAAAACTACATCACTTTGGCTCAAATGTGATCATTGTTTTACTTTCCTGATGCCATCTGCTGAAAAAATTAAATAAGACTTCCAACGGAAATAAATGTAATTGAAAATGTTTATTTTTGTGTTGCCATTAATTTCAGAAACTAAATTCATTATTCGAAAATAATTGATGTTTCAAGTGACGTATTTCCGACCAGTCTTCATTCCAGGATTTATTGTGGGTTTAGTTGATGATTTCTTCATTGATGGTTCTGTTGATTTAGGGTTTTATGTATTTATTTTTTTGCCAAATACCTTGCCAATCTCGCCAAATGGGCAAACTGTTTGTTAGGATATTACTGAACTATGTTGGTTAATAAATTTCATCGCACTAGAGCTGCATATCAGGGTTTTGTTCTTTATTTTTTCGCCAAATATGTTGCCAATATCGCCAAATTATTTATTAAAACTCGCCTAATGGGCAAAATGTTTTTTAAAAAAATAATTTATAAGCTGGTGGGTTGTGCTAAGGTCATTGTGTTAGAGATGTATAAAGGGTGTGTTTGTAGCTATATCTATTTTCTTGCCAAATTATTTCCTAAAAAAGTGCCAAAGGAGTTAAAATGTTTTATGTATTTATGAGGGAATTGTGATGACATTTATGAGTACATTTTATAGCGTATTTTTGATTTTAGAATATTAGGGCAATGAATCTGGATTTTATACTAGATAACGAGAGGAGAGAACAACTTAAGTTTATGATCTTGCAACAGGTTATATGGTACACATGCTTGGATCGATTTGATATTTTTTTTAATCCGTGCGAAGTACGGGTATAAATTTGCTAGTTATAAATATACTTTGTTTCCTGAATGTATCTAGGTATTGCTAGAAATTCTCCTGCGTACCTGTCCCGGCATCATGTCGATCTACATCCTCATCAGGGAGAAGAAGGGAGTCAAGCCCGAGCAGAGGAAGGAACAGCTGTTCCAGAAAGTGGTAAGGAACACAATTACACTATAGAATACACGGATTGCAGGAAAAGTTAGGTCGTAAGAAATACAGATATACCCAAATCACCAGAAAGTGCCAATTTTAATGGTAAGAAAAAATGTTCTACAAAAACAAAGATCAATGAAGCAGCTACTTTAAGTTGGGCAATACTCATAGCATATACATTTGCATATACATTTTCTGTTTCCAGATCTTCAACTTAAAACTGCGCAAAACGCATAAAGTTTTGTAAAAAGTGAATTCGACCATGATTTGAAGATCATTTCGGTATTTTTCTGACCTTTGATTGAGAACTGCTCAAAAAACACATAGTGTTACCAGTAAAGTAAACTGTACGTTTACCTGTAAGATTATGTCGCTTTTCGGGTCTCCGACTGCAAAATCGACCATTACATTCGGTTAGGGTAGACTGACCAGTGAGTGAACAGGCCCCAGTAAATGAATATTTGGTAAATATAATTAAAAAATAAGGATTGGAAATTATTCCACTAGATGAATTGGCAACACTGACTTCCTCCCATGTAGTAGGAAGCTATCTGACATATGGTTGGTTGGCCTGGTCATTATGTCCTGGTGTTCATTCACTGGCGAACGCAGCGCCTTAAACGTTCATTCACTGGTTAGTCTACCCTACCAAGAAAGTAAATTCAACGTTGGTCTGCAAGCAATTTCTGTTTTCAGATCTTCGAGTGCGAACTGTGCAAAACACTTACTGTCAAAAGTAAAGTAAAATGTATTATGACCAGTATACTTTTTCGCTTGTTAGATCTTCTCCTAGAAACTGGACAAAAACTCGAGCGCGCGAATGCTGTTTCCAAGACAGAAAATTCCACGATGTCCTGTACACATTTTATGTTTTCAGATCTTTGACCAGCTGAAACGGGACCAGCCGGATGCCCTGGACAAAGTCCGTCTCGTGTCCGGAGACGTGTCCAAGCCGGACTTGGGATTGAGCGAAGAAGACACCGACCGGATTATTCAGGACGTCAGCATAGTCTTCCATTGCGCGGCAAACCTCAATTTCCTCAAACCGGTGAAGTAAGACCATTCATCCAATTTGATAACAATATACACTGCTCAAAATAATTAGGGGAGGAGAGCACTTAGCGTACTTTTGTTTACCCTACCTGTTCCAATTTCTTATTTTTTGTTATAAAAATCTAAAATTTGTTAAATAGATTCCTTATGCATCCAGATGAAAATTGTAAAAAACAGGGAAATAAATCTTAATTTTTTAACTAAAATTTGAGGGTCAAGCAATTTTAATCATAACTTTTAAATAAATTATAACGATATTTTTTTTCAAAATTTTAATTGTAAAAAAAAGGTAAAATCATATTTTAGACTTCTAAGAATGCAAGAGTGAAGAATTTAGGGTCAATTTATTTCATAAAAGGTTTTGGGAGTGAATTTTATTTTACCATCTTTTTCATATTTTCAATCCAATTAAAACAAACTTTATTTAATTCTTCAGAAGACATGATTCTTCATTTAAAGATAAATAAGTACGAGTTTAGTGAGATAACTTAGTAAGAAAAAAATCGAAAGCTGATGATACCAAATGGAATCATTGGGGCGAAATGGTTTAAACCATGCATTCCCCTAATTGTTTTGAGCAGTGTAATTAACTGGGAAATAGAAGCAGATCCCTAAACCGAAGTAACTCTGCTTTTATCCAATGGAAAAAATAAATTTCAGCTCTGCTTCGGATGATTGGAGATCTAACTAAGCTGCAAAGACATTGTTATGAAATACTTCGGCATTATTTCGGTAACTGGTTCAACCATTACTCAGGTTTTTGTTTTTAAAACGGCTGCTTGAGCTGAAAAAAAACCCTCAAAAAACGCTTAAGGATTATGACTGGTAAAATCGGCGTTGTGGTAAACCATCTGCAAAATTACTCAAACCCAAGTTTTCAAAACCTGAAAAATCGATGAATCGAATAACGAAAATATGGTGAAACATTTCACCACCACAGCCATTGTAGCTACTATAGTAACCGTTATTATTATGTTGAAATCAATTGAAAATTTTTTAACACTGTAGAAAGAAGGAACATAAAACTATACCTAACTTGGGGTATATATACATGATAAGTACAAGTACTTTGCAGAACTTATTGCATCTAAAAATATTTGTTAAACTAAGTAAAGATGCATTAAACAATATTTTGACAATGTCAACCGATAAAGAGAACCAAGACTAAGGAAACGTTAGCACAAACTAAACTCTGCAATTAGAGTGAATTAATGTATATTTTTATTTAATTTTAGGGAATTTAAATTTGAAAATTGGCAAGCGACAGATTTCGAAAAGTAACGATATTTATCGTTACTTCTTTACCGCTAAAAATAAGTTTCTACTTTCTGTAATCTGAAGACGTTACTAGGTGTTACCTAACTAAGTAACTATACTATAACAAGTAATGCATTACTCTCAGCCCTGATAATTTGTTTTTGGGTAAGCATTTTTTTCATTTCATAATTTGTTGACGAATAATTCGACAATTTTTTGCAGATTTATGATGGGTACAAATACGATTGGTACATTCCATGTATTAGAACTGTGCAAGAAACTTAAGGAACTAGACGTAAGCATCTAATGTGTTACTTATTTTATTTAAAAACAACGTTCCTCGATTTAAATACGCCGCGGCACTATCCAGTGCTAAAAGTCTCGAAACCGGAAAGAGGGTTGCTTTAGTTTTAATGTCATATGCATCAATAGCCAAACTTGCCTAAATTGGGAAATGAGTGTTCGTTTTTCTTCTTGATTCAGCTTCTTAATTAAAAAAAATATTTACCTCCGGGGTCCTTCTAGTATATTTAAGTATGAATACAGTAAAAAATTAATTTTGAATATAATTTTGAAAGTATTAAGCTATTTAAATAATGCAATTAATTTCTTATACAAGGAACAAAAAAATCAATGCGCTTAAATTATTTCATAAGAGAGTATGAATATTTTTATTCCTTGTTATTGCAATATTATGTTTGTGAACCGTGCAGATTTTTAATAGATTTAAAGAAACTTTAGAGAAAAACACAAAATTGCTTACAACTCCGAGAGCAGTGGAAAAGACAATCCGAATAATAAAATATTTAAAAATATATCATGACAATTGCCTAGTGATATTATCTTGTATTCATGGAGAAAATAGCAGCAGAAGATCTGAAAGCATTATTATGATGTCTAACAGGTATTAGGAAATCATAAACCAAATTTACATTATACAGGGTGAGGCAAACAAAACCGGCCCCGAGCTAGAGATGGGAATACGTTAAAATGCTTGGCGAGAAAAACTCTTGAAGCCGCCTGAAACCTGTTTTTGCATTGGTTGGATCGGATTAGCTACACATTAGAGCTACTCATAGACTAGTGGCGAATTCAGATCTTAGTTCGTATTGTATGAAGACGTCCCATAATGCAAATTTAGGGTCTTGCAATCAATTTAGAATGTTTTGTATTACCAAATACAAAAAGGTCCGATTCTCTAGGATAAATAACGATCGAAACAATCAAATAATCACTAAATCTTGATCAGCTCTACTAACCTTGTTTATATTCCATTTCAACTAGCTTTTAAGGGGTCATAGGAGTCTTAAAAATGTGCAAAGAAGGTACTACAAAGTATAGTTTGATCTTTCATGTAATTTTTTAACTACTCAATATATAAGTACTATAATTTTTTATATGTAATTCTATAAGATTTATTTAATATAAGACAAATTTTAAAATTTATGTAACTTTAGCCAAAACTAAAATAAATGATATTAAACATAAAGCTATTTGAACACATTGTGATTAGGCTTGCGCGGCAAATTTTGAGGTCAAAATTGAAAAAATGACCAAGAAAATGACTTTATATTGTACAAATATGTATAAACAAAGACTTATACCTAAATTCTCAGCTCAATTTTAATAAGAAATTATTTTTAAAAAAAATCAAAATCAAAATTTTAAAATTTTTATTATTTTTTTTAGAGAAAGTTTTTTTAAATAATTTCCAATTAAAATTGAGCTGAGAATTTAGGTATAAGTCTTTGTTTGTACATATTTGTACAATATAAAGTCATTTTCTAGGTCATTTTTTCAATTTTGACCTCAAAATTTGCCGCGCAAGCCTAATCACAATGTGTTCAAATAGCTTTATGTTTAATATCATTTATTTTAGTTTTGGCTAAAGTTTCATAAATTTTAAAATTTGCTTTATATTAAATAAAGCTTATAGAATTACATATAAAAAAATATACTGATAAATTGAGTAGTTAAAAAATTACATGAAAGATCAAACTATGCTTTGTAGTACCTTCTTTGCACATTTTTAAGACTCCTATGACCCCTTAAAAGCGTAGCGTAGTTGCCGGCATATAAGTCGCCAAGCGTTTGCTTGGGCTTAATATTGAAGCGATCAATAGCTTCAGTGAGTAAGCCTGCTTTTGTATTGGTTTTAGACTTGGCAACATTTCTGTCGTATTCTAATCTCCATCTCGGGGCCGGTTTTGTTTGCCTCACCCTGTATTTCACATAATTGAAAGTGAAAAACAAACAAACGTCCTACATTATAGCTACTGGGTATAATTGGGCTACAGGGACACAAAAGTAGGATATTTTATTCGCTTAGGACTTCTTGTCATAGTTTATTGTTGTGTAAGTTTTTTAAAAGTATTTTTGGTTTAATTTTTTATTTATTTAGACAAATTCTTCCATTTCTAGGCTTTTGTGTATACGTCTACTATATGTTCGAACAGCAATAGACACGATCTGGTGGAAGAACAGATTTACCGATTGCCATTTCCCTGTGAAAGATTTTTTCAAGAATTCCGGTAAGCTATAGTCTGCCCCACAAGTTTAGACACAAAAACATTTTAAGTCACAAAATTTCCTTAAACAGTTTTTTTTTCTGACAAAAGTTGTTGTAGTAAGGATCGGGAAGATATTAATAATTAAAAATATCATGAATGACAATGAAAATAATAAACACTAAATTTTATTTGCATTAATAGTGAAAAGTATCAAAAATATATTACTACCATTTACTTCAAATTTTACAGATTTACAAATTTTACAGAAGATGTCCCTTCACCCTTCAACATAAATTAGCTCCATACTATTACAATAAACCGTTTTGATACTGTAGTTTGCTTCTTGATAAATAAACCGGTTATTTTGACCGGCTAAAACTTAACCGATGTTCTATGTGTTTTTTTTAAATGCAATTACTGTAAAAACATTGAAAAATTTATATGTTTTCAAAAAACACCTTTAGCTCTCAAAAACTTTAGCATCGCAGTGTTAAGCTCGTAGTTTTATGGAGGAAATCTAGGTTTCACCATTTCTAAAAACCGCCAATCAACAGAATCGGAGCACATTCGTAATTTTGTTTTTTGATTACCACCTTCTAGTTGTCTGATTGTCTGATAGTCGTGGTCTGGTGGACTTTTCCGACTTCGGCAGACTGTTAGAGATAGCTATGTACACATCATATCATTTTTGAGAGTACACACACTCAGAAATAACACTTTCATTTTTGACGATTCATGAATCCTTAAGCCTCATTTCGTTAATTTTGTGGATTGTTTCGTCAAACTATCACGTGACTTTTGAGTAAACGCAAATCCTCACTTGTACGACCGTGATTTGACGATTCTGTATCTTGATTTTGGGGAAACTGAATCTCATTGTTGTACTCACATGCTCAAAAATGACGAAATATTTCTTTAGATTAGACGACACTCAAATTCTCATAAAATGACGATACAAATTTCCTCACTTTGAGGAAACGAAAACTCGGAGCATTTGCCAGTAACGGAATCGTCAGAATTAAGGAAAATTTTTGAGCATTCTTTTTTTAGAGTGCACACTTAAAACAAAAGAGTAGATCCACTCCTGTAGGACAAGTGTATTTTCGATACTGGAAAATAGTGAATATTAACTCAGACTGAGTTAAAATCACTCGTTTGGAGTGATCCTGTGTCGCAGGTTTAACATACAAAGGATCCACTCCTATAGGGAAAGTGCATTTTCGACACTGGAGAAGTGAAAATTAACTCAGACTGATTTAAAATAGCTCGTTTGTATAAAGAGTGCCTATCTTATTTTTAAGTACATAAAATACTACGATTATTTTCAAAGAAACGGAACCGAAGAGTCGGTGGAAGCCCTTTCAGCCCAGTGCTACCCACGCTGGCCCAACGGTTACACCTTCAGCAAATGCCTGGCTGAAAACGTCCTGCTGGAACAGGCATCAGAGGTGCCTTCTGCGATCATCAGACCTGCACTCGTAGCCTCGACTTTGAAAGCACCACATGCAGTAAGTGCAGCCCGTATCCCTCTCCGACCGAGCTATCACGATCGTGCGGGTATGAAATAGAATGTTCAAGCTCTTCAAAAATATTGATACCGAAGCAGCTGACTTTACAGATGTGGAAATAAAAAAGTACCCACTAGTGATTATTTTCCCCCTTCAATAAACCTACGCTTGTCATTTAAGAAATGGTCCCCCAGAGGTCCACAAGTGATTCGATTGAATAACTCGTCAAATATTAATATAAATGTAACAAAAACTTAGATTTAAAGATGGTGCTTAACATTTCTAAGTCATTAAAATTGAGTGTTGCTATTGAAAACTTCATAACATTTTTAATATGAAGATGGCCCCTTCTGCAAATTTTGTGTCATGCAATTCGCTCAGAATGTTATTTGTTCGCAAAGGGTAAAAAAGATCCGATTCTATAGGATGACTGGTGGCCGCAATAATTACTAGTGGGTACTTTTTCATTTCCACAGCTGTACCATTCGTCATTTGTATAAAAAATGACTTTGTTTTTAAGGAGTTTGCTGGCAATAATGCTGTTTAATGCTTTTTTTTAAAAAAAATAAAACTCTCTTTATTCTAATAATTTTAAGGGGTCACAGGAGTCTTAAAAATGTGCAAAGAAGGTACTACAAAACATAGTTTGATCCTTCATGTCATTTTTGAACTACTCAATGTATAAGAATAATTTTTTTATATGTAATTCTACAAGATTTATTTATTATAAAACTAGTTTTAAAAATTTATGAAACTTTAGCCAAAACTAAAATAAATGATATTAAGCATGGAGCTATTTGAACACATTGTGATTAGGCTCGCGCGGCAAATTGTGAGGTCAAAATTGAAAAAATGCCCAAGAAAATGACTATATATTGTACAAATATGTACAAACAAAAACTTATACCTAAATTCTCAGCTCAATTTTAATTAGAAATTATTTTTTAAAAGATTTAAAATCAAAATTTTTAAATTTTTATTAATTTTTTTAGAAAAAAGTTCTTAAAATAATTTCTAATTAAAATTGAGCTGAGTATTTAGGTATAAGTTTTTGTTTGTACATATTTGTACAATATATAGTCATTTTCTTGGGCATTTTTTCAATTTTGACCTCACAATTTGCCGCGCGAGCCTAATCACAATGTGTTCAAATAGCTCCATGCTTAATATCATTTATTTTAGTTTTGGCTAAAGTTTCATAAATTTTAAAACTAGTTTTATAATAAATAAATCTTGTAGAATTACATATAAAAAAATTATACTCATTTATTGAGTAGTTAAAAAATGACATGAAAGAACAAATTATACTTTGTAGTACCTTCTTTGCACATTTTTAAGACTCCTGTGACCCCTTAAATCAGCGCCATTTGACCGCCGGTATTAAAGGAATAGATAATAGAAAAATGCAGATGCGCCTCGTAATGGTTCTAATTTCACATTTGTCAGCGTACGATGTTGCTTGAAGTTCCGTTGGGTGACCGCTCAGGTATCGACCTCGTGACTTAACCAGGGCTCTAAATTAAGAGGCGTTTATTTGCTGTTTTAAATCTCCGAAAGGAGGCTAGAAATATGCAGCCGGAAACGATTACACTGTAGTTACACGCTTCGAGCGTTTGATTCCAGCACCCATTTGAACTTGACGTTGATTTTATCAAGATAACAATTTAACAAGTAGATACTCTAGCTTCCGCTGAAACTGACTCTCAAGGTCTCAAACCCATCTTCGTTCGGTTTTTCTCGGCGACTTCAGAGGAAAGGGTTACCACAAGGTAAATAGCAGCCATCTTGGCGGGTTCTCTCCTTTTTAAGTGATCTTACGCCGTGAAAAATTATGTAAAATCATCAAATTGAATTGTATGAGTTTTTCTTAATTTATTTTGATTTAAAGCAGGACGCATTCATTATTTTGAAAATAAAATTCAAGCACATATATGAATGAAATTCAAAATTTGACACTGTAAAATATGTTGATAATAAAAGCTTCTATGTTAGTAAAAGTATTCAAACTCTTTTTTATATCTTACCCGTAATCAATACAAATAATTTTTAAACAAGATTTTGTATTAAAATGCTGAAACCTGGTTGTAGATAATAGCTTTATCAGTTATTTTAATACAAATAATTTCGAAATTTTTGGCAGACAATACTGAAACCCCTTTTTTATTTCACCTTATTTTATTCAGTTATACTCCGGCATTAAAAGTTTAAAATATCGACGACGTTTTTTAGATTTTTTCCCTCTAGATAATTATCTATGCTTTCCAAATGTAAAGCGCAAGCAGCAATCAAAATTCAGTCATCCATAATCTAGTTGATTTTCACAAACAATGAATAAAATCTCCGCGTTATGCAATCTCACTCGCCAATTTTTCGCCAACTAAAGGTCAAATCGCTCAATGTCACAGCACTCAAGTTCACGCTGAAATGGGTGCTATAATCAAACGCTCGAAGCGTGTAACTGCGGTGTTACATTAGCATTCATTACTTTTATTGTTCTTTTTAAGGGATTCTTCGAGAAAAATTCAACTTTGGCCCTGCTAAGTGAAGGGGTAAGTTTATTCCAAATTCATGTTTTGTATGGTAAACTAACGTAAGAAAGTGGAAAGGTTAAAATTTAACTTTTAAAAAAACTTTAAAAAATGTACAACTATTAAATACTTTACAAGTGTTATTTGTTACTAACAACGATACATAATGTATAGCGGATGGATTTTCGTCAGCCAGTATGGTGGTTTCGACTCTCGCTTGTCAAGCGAGTGGTTCTGTGTTCGAATCCCGGTTAAGCCATGGATATTTGTGTTGTCCTGGGTACATGTGGAGAACGTGCTCATTAAATCTGTTGGTCCAAATGTCCTGTGAGTGGTCAGAGAACCGTACCATGGGTGCAGTTTGTCTGGAGAAAAATACCCTTCCCCTACTGCTACTTAAATAAATTGAGGAGGTGGTACAGTCGGCGACAAAAAAAAGTAAACAGACCTCGCCGTTGATACACCGTTTGTCGGAGGCACAATTATGATATGCCATTTCAACGGAAATAACGTTCTGAGTTGATTGGTCAACACAAAAAATTCGTAAGGGGTCGTCTTCATATTGAAATTAATACCAACTTCAAAATTTCCAATAGAAACACCCAATTTTTATTATATAGAAATGTTCAGAATCGTCAAAATACCCCAATTATCAATTTTCATTGCCAGATTCCTTATAGTTTAGGAGTTATACAACCAAACGTGTTTGACAAAAAACGGGGGGCATCTCGATATATGCATGTATTATTTATAGGTCAGCATTTAACCAATATGGAATTTTGTCAAATTCTTTCCTTTATGTGACTTTTTGTGCTTAGGGTGAGGGTTTGGTAGCAAGATGAGTAGATTAACATCCCACTAGAGCTTCAGAAAGTATATTGGTTACGGGCTAATATAAGATATTTTAGACAACTACCAAGGAATAAGCCATTTTTTTACTTTTGTGAACATATTGATTTTATTTATTTGTTGTTTTATGGAGAATATTTGGTTGAATCAGTCCTACATGTAATTTAAACAGTGGTCAAGTGACGCCAACATCTGAGCTGGCACTCAAAGCAAACTAATGACTTCTTAAGGGGTCACAGGAGTCTTAAAAATGTGCAATAAAGATACTACAAAGCATAGTATGATCTTTCATGTCATTTTTTAACTACTCAATAAATGAGTATAATTTTTTTATATGTAATTCTACAAGATTTATTTATTATAAAACAAGTTTTAAAATTTATGAAACTTTAGCCAAAACTAAAATAAATGATATTAAACATGAAGGTACTTGAACACACTGTGATTAGGCTTGCGCGGCAAATTGTGAGGTCAAAATTGAAAAAATGACCAAGAAAATGACTTTATGTTGTACAAATATGTACAAACTAGGGCTTATACCTAAATTCTCAGCTCAATTTTAATTAGAAATTATTTTAAGAGCTTTTTTCTAAAAAAATTAATAAAAATTTAAAAATTTTGATTTTAAATTTTTTAAAAAATAATTTCTAATTAAAATTGAGCTGAGAATTTAGGTATAAGTCTTTGTTTGCACATATTTGCGCAATAATAAGTCATTTTCTTATTCATTTTTTCAATTTTGATCTCACAATTTGCCGCGCAAGCCTAATCACAGTGTGTTCAAGTACCTTCATGTTTAATATCATTTATTTTAGTTTTGGCTTAAGTTTCATAAATTTTAAAACTTGTTTTATAATAAATAAATCTTGTAGAATTACATATAAAAAATTATACATTCAGTAGTTCAAAAATGACATGAAAGATCAAACTATGTTTTGTAGTACCTTCTTTGCACATTTTTAAGACTCCTATGACCCCTTAAGTTTATGGTCTTATAACATCTTATATGGTACACATACTTGGATCGATTTAATATTTTTTAATCCGTGCGAAGTACGTGTATAAATTTGCTAGTCTATAATAATAAAAATGAAGTTTTGTATGTATGTATGTCTCTCAGAAACTCACAAACTAGACATTTGTTTGACTCGTAACTTGGGACAAATGCGTAGTTCATGCTTGAGTTACAGAATAAGAACTTTCAGAGCTCAAAATGTTCTTTTTTTAGAGAAAATTCGAATTTTCTGGAAAAACTACATCACTTTGGCTCAAATGTGATCATTGTTTTACTTTCCTGATGCCATCTGCTGAAAAAATTAAATAAGACTTCCAACGGAAATAAATGTAATTGAAAATGTTTATTTTTGTGTTGCCATTAATTTCAGAAACTAAATTCATTATTCGAAAATAATTGATGTTTCAAGTGACGTATTTCCGACCAGTCTTCATTCCAGGATTTATTGTGGGTTTAGTTGATGATTTCTTCATTGATGGTTCTGTTGATTTAGGGTTTTATGTATTTATTTTTTTGCCAAATACCTTGCCAATCTCGCCAAATGGGCAAACTGTTTGTTAGGATATTACTGAACTATGTTGGTTAATAAATTTCATCGCACTAGAGCTGCATATCAGGGTTTTGTTCTTTATTTTTTCGCCAAATATGTTGCCAATATCGCCAAATTATTTATTAAAACTCGCCTAATGGGCAAAATGTTTTTTAAAAAAATAATTTATAAGCTGGTGGGTTGTGCTAAGGTCATTGTGTTAGAGATGTATAAAGGGTGTGTTTGTAGCTATATCTATTTTCTCGCCAAATTATTTCCTAAAAAAGTGCCAAAGGAGTTAAAATGTTTTATGTATTTATGAGGGAATTGTGATGACATTTATGAGTACATTTTATAGCGTATTTTTGATTTTAGAATATTAGGGCAATGAATCTGGATTTTATACTAGATAACGAGAGGAGAGAACAACTTAAGTTTATGATCTTGCAACAGGTTATATGGTACACATGCTTGGATCGATTTGATATTTTTTTTAATCCGTGCGAAGTACGGGTATAAATTTGCTAGTTATAAATATACTTTGTTTCCTGAATGTATCTAGGTATTGCTAGAAATTCTCCTGCGTACCTGTCCCGGCATCATGTCGATCTACATCCTCATCAGGGAGAAGAAGGGAGTCAAGCCCGAGCAGAGGAAGGAACAGCTGTTCCAGAAAGTGGTAAGGAACACAATTACACTATAGAATACACGGATTGCAGGAAAAGTTAGGTCGTAAGAAATACAGATATACCCAAATCAACAGAAAGTGCCAATTTTAATGGTAAGAAAAAATGTTCTACAAAAACAAAGATCAATGAAGCAGCTACTTTAAGGGGTCTAAGGAGTCTTAAAAATGTGCAAAGAAGGAACTACAAAGTATAGTTTGATCTGTCATGTTATTTTTTAACTGCTCAATATACAAGTGTAATTTTTTTATATGTAATTCTACAAGATTTATTTATTATAAAACAAATTTTAAAATTTATGAAACTTTAGCCAAAACTAAAATAAATGATGTTAAACATAAAGCTATTTTAACACATTGTGATTAGGCTTGCGCGGAAAATTTTGAGGTCAAAATTGAAAAAATGACCAAGAAAATGACTTTATATTGTAGAAATATGTACAAACTAGGACTTATACCTAAATTCTCATCTCAATTTTAATAAGAAATTATTTTAAGAGCTTTTTTCTAAAAAAATTAATAATTTTTTTTTAAATTTTGATTTTAAATTTATTTTTAAATAATTTCTAATTAAAATTTAGCTGAGAATTTAGGTATAAGTCCTAGTTTGTACATATTTGTACAATATAAAGTCATTTTCTTGGTCATTTTTTCAATTTTGACCTCAAAATTTTCCGCGCAAGCCTAATCACAATGTGTTAAAATAGCTTTATGTTTAACATCATTTATTTTAGTTTTGGCTAAAGTTTCATAAATTTTAAAATTTGTTTTATAATAAATAAATCTTGTAGAATTACATATAAAAAAATTATACTTGTATATTGAGTAGTTAAAAAATTACATGAGAGATCAAACTATACTTTGTAGTTCCTTCTTTGCACATTTTTAAGACTCCTTAGACCCCTTAAGTTGGGCAATACTCATAGCATATACATTTGCATATACATTTTCTGTTTCCAGATCTTCAACTTAAAACTGCGCAAAACGCATAAAGTTTTGTAAAAAGTGAATTCGACCATGATTTGAAGATCATTTCGGTATTTTTCTGACCTTTGATTGAGAACTGCTCAAAAAACACATAGTGTTACCAGTAAAGTAAACTGTACGTTTACCTGTAAGATTATGTCGCTTTTCGGGTCTCCGACTGCAAAATCGACCATTACATTCGGTTAGGGTAGACTGACCAGTGAGTGAACAGGCCCCAGTAAATGAATATTTGGTAAATATAATTAAAAAATGAGGATTGGAAATTATTCCACTAGATGAATTGGCAACACTGACTTCCTCCCATGTAGTAGGAAGCTATCTGACATATGGTTGGTTGGCCTGGTCATTATGTCCTGGTGTTCATTCACTGGCGAACGCAGCGCCTTAAACGTTCATTCACTGGTTAGTCTACCCTACCAAGAAAGTAAATTCAACGTTGGTCTGCAAGCAATTTCTGTTTTCAGATATTCGAGTGTGAACTGTGCAAAACGCTTACTGTCAAAAGTAAAGTAAAATGTATTATGACCAGTATACTTTTTCGCTTGTTAGATCTTCTCCTAGAAACTGGACAAAAACTCGAGCGCGCGAATGCTGTTTCCAAGACAGAAAATTCCACGATGTCCTGTGCAATATTGTAGCGAAAATGGTGATACCCCTGTACCGACGTGGTGGCTTGTTTGGATTACGTACGGCTTCGCTTTGGTATCAGGCAGATCGTGAGTTAGTTCGGGCCCTGGTCCGGTCGGAACCATTTATTATTTATGAAATTACCTTGTGTCTTGTATATCTCGAAGGTTCTCGAATATTCATTTCTAATAATTTATTATCATTATGTAAATTTAGTTTCTAGAACATTCTATTCGAATGTTCTATCCTGTATATAAGCAACTGCTAATAGTTCTCTGGGTGAATAAAGCTATTCTTGAGACCCAACTTTGTTTCCTGTATTTCAAGCTGTTAAAATCCACGCTACAATATTTCTGGTTTCAGATCTTTGACCAGCTGAAACGAGACCAGCCGGATGCCCTGGACAAAGTCCGTCTTGTGTCCGGAGACGTGTCGAAACCGGACTTGGGATTGAGCGAAGAAGACACCAGCCGGATTATTCAGGACGTCAGCATAGTTTTCCACTGCGCGGCAATCCTCAATTTCCTCAAACCGGTGAAGTAAGACCATTCATCCAATTTGATAACAATATACACTGCTCAAAATAATTAGGGGAGGAGCACTTTGCGTACTTTTTTTACCCTTCCAGTTCCAGCTTCTTATTTTTTATTATAAAAATCTAAAATTTGTGAAATAGATTCCTTATGCATCCAGATTAAAATTGTAAAAGAACAGGGGAGCAAATCATAATTTTTTAACTAAAATTTGAGGGTCAAGCAATTTTAATCATAACTTTTAAATAAATTATAACGATATTTTTTTTCAAAATTTTAATTGTAAAAAAAAGGTAAAATCATATTTTAGACTTCTAAGAATGCAAGAGTGAAGAATTTAGGGTCAATTTATTTCATAAAAGGTTTTGGGAGTGAATTTTATTTTACCATCTTTTTCATATTTTCAATCCAATTAAAACAAACTTTATTTAATTCTTCAGAAGACATGATTCTTCATTTAAAGATAAATAAGTACGAGTTTAGTGAGATAACTTAGTAAGAAAAAAATCGAAAGCTGATGATACCAAATGGAATCATTGGGGCGAAATGGTTTAAACCATGCATTCCCCTAATTGTTTTGAGCAGTGTAATTAACTGGGAAATAGAAGCAGATCCCTAAACCGAAGTAACTCTGCTTTTATCCAATGGAAAAAATAAATTTCAGCTCTGCTTCGGATGATTGGAGATCTAACTAAGCTGCAAAGACATTGTTATGAAATACTTCGGCATTATTTCGGTAACTGGTTCAACCATTACTCAGGTTTTTGTTTTTAAAACGGCTGCTTGAGCTGAAAAAAAAACCTCAAAAAACGCTTAAGGATTATGACTGGTAAAATCGGCGTTGTGGTAAACCATCTGCAAAATTACTCAAACCCAAGTTTTCAAAACCTGAAAAATCGATGAATCGAATAACGAAAATATGGTGAAACATTTCACCACCACAGCCATTGTAGCTACTATAGTAACCGTTATTATTATGTTGAAATCAATTGAAAATTTTTTAACACTGTAGAAAGAAGGAACATAAAACTGTACATAACTTGGGGTATATATACATGATAAGTACAAGTACTTTGCAGAACTTATTGCATCTAAAAATATTTGTTAAACTAAGTAAAGATGCATTAAACAATATTTTGACAATGTCAACCGATAAAGAGAACCAAGACTAAGGAAACGTTAGCACAAACTAAACTCTGCAATTAGAGTGAATTAATGTATATTTTTATTTAATTTTAGGGAATTTAAATTTGAAAATTGGCAAGCGACAGATTTCGAAAAGTAACGATATTTATCGTTACTTCGTTACCGCTAAAAATAAGTTTCTACTTTCTGTAATCTGAAGACGTTACTAGGTGTTACCTAACTAAGTAACTATACTATAACAAGTAATGCATTACTCTCAGCCCTGATAATTTGTTTTTGGGTAAGCATTTTTTTTCATTTCATAATTTGTTGACGAATAATTCGACAATTTTTTGCAGATTTATGATGGGTACAAATACGATTGGTACATTCCATGTATTAGAACTGTGCAAGAAACTTAAGGAACTAGACGTAAGCATCTAATGTGTTACTTATTTTATTTAAAAACAACGTTCCTCGATTTAAATACGCCGCGGCACTATCCAGTGCTAAAAGTCTCGAAACCGGAAAGAGGGTTGCTTTAGTTTTAATGTCATATGCATCAATAGCCAAACTTGCCTAAATTGGGAAATGAGTGTTCGTTTTTCTTCTTGATTCAGCTTCTTAATTAAAAAAAATATTTACCTCCGGTGTCCTTCTAGTATATTTAAGTATGAATACAGTAAAAAATTAATTTTGAATATAATTTTGAAAGTATTAAGCTATTTAAATAATGCAATCAATTTCTTATACAAGGAACAAAAAAATCAATGCGCTTAAATTATTTCATAAGAGAGTATGAATATTTTTATTCCTTGTTATTGAAATATTATGTTTGTGAACCGTGCAGATTTTTAATAGATTTAAAGAAACTTTAGAGAAAAACACAAAATTGCTTACAACTCCGAGAGCAGTGGAAAAGACAATCCGAATAATAAAATATTTAAAAATATATCATGACAATTGCCTAGTGATATTATCTTGTATTCATGGAGAAAATAGCAGCAGAAGATCTGAAAGCATTATTATGATGTCTAACAGGTATTAGGAAATCATAAACCAAATTTACATTATATTTCACATAATTGAAAGTGAAAAACAAACAAACGTCCTACATTATAGCTACTGGGTATAATTGGGCTACAGGGACACAAAAGTAGGATATTTTATTCGCTTAGGACTTCTTGTCATAGTTTATTGTTGTGTAAGTTTTTTAAAAGTATTTTTGGTTTAATTTTTTATTTATTTAGACAAATTCTTCCATTTCTAGGCTTTTGTGTATACGTCTACTATTTGTTCGAACAGCAATAGACACGATCTGGTGGAAGAACAGATTTACCGATTGCCATTTCCCTGTGAAAGATTTTTTCAAGAATTCCGGTAAGCTATAGTCTGCCCCACAAGTTTAGACACAAAAACATTTTAAGTCACAAAATTTCCTTAAACAGTTTTTTTTTTCTGACAAAAGTTGTTGTAGTAAGGATCGGGAAGATATTAATAATTAAAAATATCATGAATGACAATGAAAATAATAAACACTAAATTTTATTTGCATTAATAGTGAAAAGTATCAAAAATATATTACTACCATTTACTTCAAATTTTACAGATTTACAGATTTACAAATTTTACAGAAGATGTCCCTTCACCCTTCAACATAAATTAGCTCCATACTATTACAATAAACCGTTTTGATACTGTAGTTTCCTTCTTGATAAATAAACCGGTTATTTTGACCGGCTAAAACTTAACCGATGTTCTATGTGTTTTTTTAAATGTAATTACTGTAAAAACATTGAAAAATTTATATGTTTTCAAAAAACATCTTTAGCTCTCAAAAACTTTAGCATCGCAGTGTTAAGCTCGTAGTTTTATGGAGGAAATCTAGGTTTCACCATTTCTAAAAACCGCCAATCAACAGAATCGGAGCACATTCGTAATTTTGTTTTTTGATTACCACCTTCTAGTTGTCTGATTGTCTGATAGTCGTGGTCTGGTGGACTTTTCCGACTTCGGCAGACTGTTAGAGATAGCTATGTACACATCATATCATTTTTGAAAGTACACACACTCAGAAATAACACTTTCATTTTTGACGATTCATGAATCCTCAAGCCTCATTTCGTTAATTTTGTGGATTGTTTCGTCAAACTATCACGTGACTTTTGAGTAAACGCAAATCCTCACTTTTACGACCGTGATTTGACGATTCTGTATCTTGATTTTGGGGAAACTGAATCTCATTGTTGTACTCACATGCTCAAAAATGACGAAATATTTCTTTAGATTAGACGATACTCAAATTCTCATAAAATGACGATACAAATTTCCTCACTTTGAGGAAACGAAAACTCGGAGCATTTGCCAGTAACGGAATCGTCAGAATTAAGGAAAATTTTTGAGCATTCTTTTTTTAGAGTGCACACTTAAAACAAAAGAGTAGATCCACTCCTGTAGGACAAGTGTATTTTCGATACTGGAAAATAGTGAATATTAACTCAGACTGAGTTAAAATCACTCGTTTGGAGTGATCCTGTGTCGCAGGTTTAACATACAAAGGATCCACTCCTATAGGGAAAGTGCATTTTCGACACTGGAGAAGTGAAAATTAACTCAGACTGATTTAAAATAGCTCGTTTGTATAAAGAGTGCCTATCTTATTTTTAAGTACATAAAATACTACGATTATTTTCAAAGAAACGGAACCGAAGAGTCGGTGGAAGCCCTTTCAGCCCAGTGCTACCCACGCTGGCCCAACGGTTACACCTTCAGCAAATGCCTGGCTGAAAACGTCCTGCTGGAACAGGCATCAGAGGTGCCTTCTGCGATCATCAGACCTGCACTCGTAGCCTCGACTTTGAAAGCACCACATGCAGTAAGTGCAACCCGTATCCCTCTCCGACCGAGCTATCACGATCGTGCGGGTATGAAATAGAATGTTCAAGCTCTTCAAAAATATTGATACCGAAGCAGCTGACTTTACAGATGTGGAAATAAAAAAGTACCCACTAGTGATTATTTTCCCCCTTCAATAAACCTACGCTTGTCATTTAAGAAATGGTCCCCCAGAGGTCCACAAGTGATTCGATTGAATAACTCGTCAAATATTAATATAAATGTAACAAAAACTTAGATTTAAAGATGGTGCTTAACATTTCTAAGTCATTAAAATTGAGTGTTGCTATTGAAAACTTCATAACATTTTTAATATGAAGATGGCCCCTTCTGCAAATTTTGTGTCATGCAATTCGCTCAGAATGTTATTTGTTCGCAAAGGGTAAAAAAGATCCGATTCTATAGGATGACTGGTGGCCGCAATAATTACTAGTGGGTACTTTTTCATTTCCACAGCTGTACCATTCGTCATTTGTATAAAAAATGACTTTGTTTTTAAGGAGTTTGCTGGCAATAATGCTGTTTAATGCTTTTTTTTAAAAAAAATAAAACTCTCTTTATTCTAATAATTTTAAGGGGTCACAGGAGTCTTAAAAATGTGCAAAGAAGGTACTACAAAACATAGTTTGATCCTTCATGTCATTTTCGAACTACTCAATGTATAAGTATAATTTTTTTATATGTAATTCTACAAGATTTATTTATTATAAAACTAGTTTTAAAAATTTATGAAACTTTAGCCAAAACTAAAATAAATGATATTAAGCATGGAGCTATTTGAACACATTGTGATTAAGCTCGCGCGGCAAATTGTGAGGTCAAAATTGAAAAAATGCCCAAGAAAATGACTATATATTGTACAAATATGTACAAACAAAAACTTATACCTAAATTCTCAGCTCAATTTTAATTAGAAATTATTTTTTAAAAGATTTAAAATCAAAATTTTTAAATTTTTATTAATTTTTTTAGAAAAAAGTTCTTAAAATAATTTCTAATTAAAATTGAGCTGAGTATTTAGGTATAAGTTTTTGTTTGTACATATTTGTACAATATATAGTCATTTTCTTGGGCATTTTTTCAATTTTGACCTCACAATTTGCCGCGCGAGCCTAATCACAATGTGTTCAAATAGCTCCATGCTTAATATCATTTATTTTAGTTTTGGCTAAAGTTTCATAAATTTTAAAACTAGTTTTATAATAAATAAATCTTGTAGAATTACATATAAAAAAATTATACTCATTTATTGAGTAGTTAAAAAATGACATGAAAGAACAAATTATACTTTGTAGTACCTTCTTTGCACATTTTTAAGACTCCTGTGACCCCTTAAATCAGCGCCATTTGACCGCCGGTATTAAAGGAATAGATAATAGAAAAATGCAGATGCGCCTCGTAATGGTTCTAATTTCACATTTGTCAGCGTACGATGTTGCTTGAAGTTCCGTTGGGTGACCGCTCAGGTATCGACCTCGTGACTTAACCAGGGCTCTAAATTAAGAGGCGTTTATTTGCTGTTTTAAATCTCCGAAAGGAGGCTAGAAATATGCAGCCGGAAACGATTACACTGTAGTTACACGCTTCGAGCGTTTGATTCCAGCACCCATTTGAACTTGACGTTGATTTTATCAAGATAACAATTTAACAAGTAGATACTCTAGCTTCCGCTGAAACTGACTCTCAAGGTCTCAAACCCATCTTCGTTCGGTTTTTCTCGGCGACTTCAGAGGAAAGGGTTACCACAAGGTAAATAGCAGCCATCTTGGCGGGTTCTCTCCTTTTTAAGTGATCTTACGCCGTGAAAAATTATGTAAAATCATCAAATTGAATTGTATGAGTTTTTCTTAATTTATTTTGATTTAAAGCAGGACGCATTCATTATTTTGAAAATAAAATTCAAGCACATATATGAATGAAATTCAAAATTTGACACTGTAAAATATGTTGATAATAAAAGCTTCTATGTTAGTAAAAGTATTCAAACTCTTTTTTATATCTTACCCGTAATCAATACAAATAATTTTTAAACAAGATTTTGTATTAAAATGCTGAAACCTGGTTGTAGATAATAGCTTTATCAGTTATTTTAATACAAATAATTTCGAAATTTTTGGCAGACAATACTGAAACCCCTTTTTTATTTCACCTTATTTTATTCAGTTATACTCCGGCATTAAAAGTTTAAAATATCGACGACGTTTTTTAGATTTTTTCCCTCTAGATAATTATCTATGCTTTCCAAATGTAAAGCGCAAGCAGCAATCAAAATTCAGTCATCCATAATCTAGTTGATTTTCACAAACAATGAATAAAATCTCCGCGTTATGCAATCTCACTCGCCAATTTTTCGCCAACTAAAGGTCAAATCGCTCAATGTCACAGCACTCAAGTTCACGCTGAAATGGGTGCTATAATCAAACGCTCGAAGCGTGTAACTGCGGTGTTACATTAGCATTCATTACTTTTATTGTTCTTTTTAAGGGATTCTTCGAGAAAAATTCAACTTTGGCCCTGCTAAGTGAAGGGGTAAGTTTATTCCAAATTCATGTTTTGTATGGTAAACTAACGTAAGAAAGTGGAAAGGTTAAAATTTAACTTTTAAAAAAACTTTAAAAAATGTACAACTATTAAATACTTTACAAGTATTATTTGTTACTAACAACGATACATAATGTATAGCGGATGGATTTTCGTCAGCCAGTATGGTGGTTTCGACTCTCGCTTGTCAAGCGAGTGGTTCTGTGTTCGAATCCCGGTTAAGCCATGGATATTTGTGTTGTCCTGGGTACATGTGGAGAACGTGCTCATTAAATCTGTTGGTCCAAATGTCCTGTGAGTGGTCAGAGAACCGTACCATGGGTGCAGTTTGTCTGGAGAAAAATACCCTTCCCCTACTGCTACTTAAATAAATTGAGGAGGTGGTACAGTCGGCGACAAAAAAAAGTAAACAGACCTCGCCGTTGATACACCGTTTGTCGGAGGCACAATTATGATATGCCATTTCAACGGAAATAACGTTCTGAGTTGATTGGTCAACACAAAAAATTCGTAAGGGGTCGTCTTCATATTGAAATTAATACCAACTTCAAAATTTCCAATAGAAACACCCAATTTTTATTATATAGAAATGTTCAGAATCGTCAAAATACCCCAATTATCAATTTTCATTGCCAGATTCCTTATAGTTTAGGAGTTATACAACCAAACGTGTTTGACAAAAAACGGGGGGCATCTCGATATATGCATGTATTATTTATAGGTCAGCATTTAACCAATATGGAATTTTGTCAAATTCTTTCCTTTATGTGACTTTTTGTGCTTAGGGTGAGGGTTTGGTTGCAAGATGAGTAGATTAACATCCCACTAGAGCTTCAGAAAGTATATTGGTTACGGGCTAATATAAGATATTTTAGACAACTACCAAGGAATAAACCATTTTTTTACTTTTGTGAACATATTGATTTTATTTATTTGTTGTTTTATGGAGAATATTTGGTTGAATCAGTCCTACATGTAATTTAAACAGTGGTCAAGTGACGCCAACATCTGAGCTGGCACTCAAAGCAAACTAATGACTTCTTAAGGGGTCACAGGAGTCTTAAAAATGTGCAATAAAGATACTACAAAGCATAGTATGATCTTTCATGTCATTTTTTAACTACTCAATAAATGAGAATAATTTTTTTATATGTAATTCTACAGGATTTATTTATTATAAAACAGATTTTAAAATTTATGAAACTTTAGCCAAAACTAAAATAAGTGATATTAAACATAAAGCTATTTTAACACATTGTGATTAGGCTTGAGCGGCAAATTGTGAGGTCAAATTTGAAAAAATGACCAAGAAAATGACTTTATATTGTGCAAATATGTACAAACAAAGACTTATACCTAAATTCTCAGCTCAATTTTAATTAGAAATTATTTTAAGAACTTTTTTCTAAAAAAAATTATAAAAATTTTAAAATTTTGATTTAAAATTTTTTTAAAAATAATTTCTAATTAAAATTGAGCTGAGAATTTTGGTATAAGTCTTTGTTTGTACATATTTGTACAATATAAAGTCATTTTCTTGGTCATTTTTTCAATTTTGACCTCACAATTTGCCGCGCAAGCCTAATCACAATGTGTTAAAATAGCTTTATGTTTAATATCACTTATTTTAGTTATGGCTAAAGTTTCATAAATTTTAAAATTTGTTTTATAATAAATAAATCTTGTAGAATTACATATAAAAAATATGCTTATACATTGAGTAGTTCAAAAATGACATGAAAGATCAAACTATGTTTTGTAGTACAGCTGTGGAAATAAAAAAGTACCCACTTGAGGTTATTTCCTCCATTATTCATCCTAAAGAATCTGACCTTTTTGACATTGTGAACAATTAACATTCTGAGTTAATTGCATGACACAAAATTTGCATAAGGAGCCATCTTAATATTAAAAATGTTACTAACTTTAAAATTTCCAATAGCAACACCCCTTTTTGAATCCATATTTCAAATCTCTGACTTATGTTAATACTAAATGCCAAATTTTGTTAGTTTTTAAGCATTATTAGAGGAGTTAGAGACGTGCAAAGTTTAGGTCCCATAATGTTAAATGAGTTGCACATAAAAAACTATCCCGATCTATAAATAATTAAGATAATGTAACGAATTTTTTACTGAAAAGAAATTATAATAACTCAAACAAAATGCATTCAATATTGGGGTATTTAAAACAATTTTTATATTTTTTAAATAATTATTATATTGATTTTTTAAAAAAATATGAAGGGAAACCCCTTATTATTTTTAAAGAAATAAATTTAAGACAAGAAGTTTAAGCGAAATCCCAATTTTTAAAAATATTTATTCATAATTTGCTGAGTAAATCACAAAATACTTTATAATTACCCTTTAGGGGACTGTGTATAAGATTACGTGTGTATTTGATAAATAAAGACGGCTTTGCATGCATGCTTGCTTGCTTGTCATTTTAGAGATGGACCCCAAAAGGTCCACAAGTGATTCGATTGAATAACTCGTCAAATATTCATCCAAATGTAACAAAAACTTAGATTTAAGGGTTTTCAAGAGTGCTTAACATTTCTAAGTTATTAAAATTGGGTGTTGCTATTGGAAATTTCAAAGATCGTAATATTTTTAATATGAAGACGGCCTCTTATGCAAATTTTGCATCGTGCAATTAACTCAGAATGTTAATTGTACACAATCTCAAAAAGGTCCGATTCTATAGGGTGACTAACGGATGAAATAACCTCAAGTGGGTACTTTTTTATTTCCACAGCTGTACCTTCTTTGCACATTTTTAAGACTCCTATGACCCCTTAAGTGGGATCACGCCAGGACTTTGGACCACGACGTATTGAACCTGAAACAATTGGTCCAGTATGCTATTTCGTGGAGCATTTTTGGTCCAGCATGATTCGTTTATAGGACGATTAAGACGAGAACAGAGTCCTAAAAGGTATAATCCGTGGCATGACGCCTTAACTCATTTTGCCAAGACGGCGCTGTTGTCGAAAAAATATGGATTAATATTCAAGATTTTTGAATGAATATTGAAGAAGATTTGTGTGTGTGATGATTAAGTTAGGTATTTATAGAGTTGTATAAGGAGTTGAACTGTGGTTACTTTTTGATAATAACCGCGTTCAAGTAGTTTCTGACAAAATATGTTTTCTTTTGAGATTTGGATTGTATGTTATTAAAATGAGAACTGAGGGTAATTGAGGTAATTTAGGTAAGTTATTGTAATAATTTCCGGCTGTCTATTTGTAACCTCCTTTATTTGCTTGATGCTGCCAAGTACCCCTAGGAATTTAGAACCCTGGTCAACTGACAAGGTCGACACCTGAGCGGGCCTGATATACTTGATTTTCAGTTTGGTTTGAAAAAATTGAAAGAACTTCGCAGTTAAGGTTATAAAAGGCTCTTGGAGGCTCGCCAAATAATTTTTAACCATGGTAAAAAGACGAGGCCGATATATGAGCGGGAACCCAATGAAAACTTTTTTTTGCCGCAAAAATCATTATTCTATGCAGCTAAATGATAGGCTGTTTGTAGCTATCTTTGTGTTTTTAGCGTTTTTCACGTATAGATTTATCGGTCAAGTATGGAAACTACCAATCCTTGTAACTAGGTTAAGTTAGGCTTTGAATTATCGTCGCACTAGAGCTACTGGAGACGGGCGTCGTATTTTAGAACCCCAGTCAAGTTACGAGTCGACACCTGAATAGGAACCCAACCCAACCGTTAAGGGCGACATCGTACGACTTTGAAGGATATTTAACAAGCACTCCCTCTACACGGGTTATTATTCGTCGGCATTTTTGGCTGCACGGACCGGTTATAGGTTGGCAGTTATTTTGGCGTTGCCCGGGCCCGAACCTGAGACCTTTCGCATGCTAGGCGAGTGCCTAACCGACTGGGCTCCGCAGCCCCCTCCTTGTAACTAGATTTTCTAGCCAAATATGTAGCAAATATCCCCAAAGTCTCTCATTCTGTGCTTTAAAAACCGGCGAGATTATCGCCAATAAAAAATTAGTGAAATATTAATTAGTTATTCGTAAAATTTGCTGTTAGCTGTGTTCCGATTGTTTAGACTAGGATTATGTGGATAATTTTAATGACGTTTCAAATAGTTTATGACCAGGATTTTAGTTTGTCGGGAGTTGAGTTGCATGTTATAAAAGATTCTTGATTACATTTTTTCAAATAGTTTTGTTGCTAATCCATTAACGGTGAAGTACCGATAATTATTTGCTGGTTTTAAATATTTAATGTTGTTACAAAATTAAAAAGTCTAAATTTTTATTGTAATATAACAATAATAAAATAATTTGTATGTTAACCATTTTTTTCCAGTAGGAAAAATTGAAAAGTTAGCATTTTCCTGGTGTGGTGGGTTGTGTTGTGGTGACACGGAGGGTGCCTTTGCAGGTTTTGTTCTCGTTTAGCCTTCCTATATGTAAATAGCACCCCCGCTAAATAAAAAATTTATTTTCTCTTCCTTCCCTTCGTTTATAGGCTAGTTAGACCTTTCATTCCAACCTTCAGATTTTCAAATATTTATTATTTATATTTATTATTTGATTATTAATTTTTATTATTTGATTTAATTTTTTTTTCTTTAAAGGTATAACATCATATCGTAAACTAATGCTTTTTGGTCGTCTGTCCGTAAGGATCTTTAGCTTACAGACCGACTTATGCTTAGAACTGCCTTTCTATCTTTCAGGTTTTCATTTCCCCCCGTTTAAAACGTTAACCATCAGTTTGTAATTTTATCGGTTTTTACGACACGAATTAAGGGGTCTAAGGAGTCTTAAAAATGTGCAAAGAAGGAACTACAAAGCATAGTTTGATCTTTCATGTAATTTTTTAACTACTCAATATACAAGTATAATTTTTTTATATGTAATTCTACAAGATTTATTTAATATGAAACAAATTTTAAAATTTATGAAACTTTAGCCAAAACTAAAATAAATGATATTAAACATAAAGCTATTTGAACACATTGTGATTAGGCTTGCGCGGCAAATTGTGAGGTCAAAATTGAAAAAATGACCAAGAAAATGACTTTATATTGTACAAATATGTACAAACTAGGACTTATACCTAAATTCTCAGCTCAATTTTAATTAGAAATTATTTTAAAAAAAATTTTCTAAAAAAAATTAATAAAATTTTAAAAATTTTGATTTTAAATTATTTTTAAAATAATTTCTAATTAAAATTGAGCAGAAAATTTAGGTATAAGTCTTTGTTTGTACATATTTGTACAATATAAAGTCATTTTCTTGGTCATTGTCTTCAATTTTGACCTCACAATTTGCCGCGCAAGCCTAATCACAATGTGTTCAAATAGCTTTATGTTTAATATCATTTATTTTAGTTTTGGCTAAAGTTTCATAAATTTTAAAATTTGTTTCATATTAAATAAATATTGTAGAATTACATATAAAAAAATTATACTTGTATATTGAGTAGTTAAAAAATTACATGAAAGATCAAACTATGCTTTGTAGTTCCTTCTTTGCACATTTTTAAGACTCCTTAGACCCCTTAAAACAAAATGAATAATTATAAAATAATGTCCTTATATAGTGTAGAAGATTTTATTTAGAATTCGATAATAATATATCGTTTGTTTTTTTCCCAATCAAAGAAAGGAAGTAAAGAGTTCCCTACAATTATTAGATATTGTTTTATTAGATTAGCATTTATTAAATTAAAACCTTTTTCGTTTTGAATTTAAGACATAAACTTTTTGGGAAAAGAACTTTACACGATGCAGCAATAATATAACCGCAATCTGTTCAGTACTTGATTCAATTTTACTCAATTCGACAGCTTTATCTGTATTGTCCTCTAATTAATTTTAAGTTGAAATTAATTGCGAAAATGTGTATGCAAAGCCCATAATAATAATAACTAGCGTAACAAATTAATTAAATGATTGGGAGAATTTTCATTGAATAGTTTACACTCTGAATTTTGTTCTAAAAATCTTACCTTCTAGCAAGAAAGTACTTTTGAATACAACTAAAATTTTAATGCCAAAAAACATTAGAATCTAAAGATTAATTTGGCGGCAATTTGTGCCCTGAGAACGACGTTGCAGGAAGTAAAAAGTAGTTATAATCTTGGTTTTGTTTATGATTAAAATATTTTGCTGATTAAATTTATTTGATCCTTGTGTTAATTCATAGTGCTAGCATAATTCGTAGTGGTTAATTCATAGTGGTAATAAATAGTGGTAGCACTTCGCATTGTCACGCCACAGTTCCGGGGATCGAGTCCCGGAGGACCAAGCATGCTTGGGATCTAAGCCCTCGGGGTTCCCCGTGAGGCTGGCCACCTTACTGCGAATATATGCCCATCACCCCAGAGCACTTGGTCAAGAAATCTGCAATGGGGATGGCAGGCATATTAACGGGATGTTTCATCGAGATGTTTATTAGTTAATTCATAAAAAATATATTATTCTCTTGCGATATAACTGTATTTATTTTATATTTTGCATCAAATGCATTCAATTACATTTTTTTATACTTTGCATAACCTAACAACGTTATTTGGAAAAAGCACTATAATAAGAACGTATATAGAATAAATAGTACTGAGAGTTCGCTTTCTTACTTAAGTCATAAAAATAATCATTTAATTACTTTTTTTTTTATCATAGATTACAAATATAATTTTTTTGTTTATCGTTTTTAAAAATAAAATTTCATGTAAAATGGAACATTCTTTTCGCGAGTTTAATTTCCAGTTAATACTCGATACTTCACCGACTATTTTACGTTATAACACTTATAAAACACACTTGACACACGAATAACCTGAAATTAAATTCAAAACTTATTTTTCAAGACTTTCAAATCCATTGAAAAAATGATTATTAATTTAATTTAAAGAAAAGAAAAACAACTTTCTTAACAGTTATTTTTAATCACCAAACGATCGATCCAGTCTTGATTGTTGTCGTTTCTCCACTTTTATACGGTCCCCTATTTCAAAATATAAGCTTATTATCATCATAACTCAAATGAACCTAACGAAATTCGGTACTTTTCATTAACTTTTGACCCTGAATCCATTTCTGTAAAATTATTAATGGGTTTATATTTATAATTTTTCGAAAAAATTATGAATAATTTAAAAAAAATATTAAATATAACTTAAATTATATAAAACTATTTGAACTTTGTTTGGAAAGTTATTAAGTAACACACAAAAAAAATTCGTCTGGCTTCGTATATTATTAATGGAGATATGATCAAAAGTTTGGAAATCTCATTTAACATTATGATCGATAAATTTTCTGCAACCATAACTCAGCAACTATAAGGAATCTGGCAACGAAAATTGATATTTGGGGTATTTTGATGATTTTAAACATTTCTATATAAAAAAAATTTGGGGTGTTGCCGTTGGAAATTTTGAAGGTGGTATTAATTTCAATATGAAGACGACCTCTTAAGAAATTTTTGTGTTGACCAATCAACTCATGGCGTTATTTCCGTTAAAATGACATATCACAATTGTGCCTCCGACAAACGGTGTCTCAACGGCGAGGTCTGTTTACTTTTTTTTGTCGCCGACTGTACCTTCTAGCAATAGAAGTCTGAAATCCACCCTCTTACGGGGCCTTGTGTTAACGGATGCTACTGATGCTACCTACCTATAACGGATGCTGCACTCTTAAAACAAACAAGTGATTTTACTCAGAGTTAATTTTCACTTCTCCAGTGTCGAAAATGCACTTCTCCTACAAGTGTGGGTTTCACTCCTTTGTTTTAAGAGTGTACCTACCTTACCTTCGAGGCTATGGTCTGGAGGCAAATACCGATGTCAGAAGCCTATTTAGCTTCTTCCTCAACTCTGGTGCTGCTTTTTATTCTTACAGCAATTCATTATTGTTTATCTATTATGATTCAGTGATAGAGTTCTAAACATTTCGCTAAATGATTCTTCTTTGGCTACAGTGTATGCTTTCCACCATTTTGCTGGAGCCAGAATATGTCGCTCGTATTGAGATACGATGTGCTGGGATTTGTCTATCTAGTGTACGTTGCAAATCATTTTTTTTAAATGATTAAAATACGATGTTAATTGAAATATTGATTTCCTTTTTAGTGTGGAAAGGGATTTGTCAAAGTGACGCTTACTGACCCAAATAATTTCATTGATTTTGTTCCAGTTGACATAGTGGCGAACTGTCACGTAATTGCCGCTTGGAAAGTTGCCACTAAAAGGTGAATAGAAGTTTTATCTACCAGTTTATGTTAGTGAAACACTTTTTATACATTAAACAAATTATATATCTTAAGATATTCTCCAGCTTAACACAAACTACACTGTTAAAAATGAAAATTACAAAACTGAATGCTAGGTAACTTGGAGGCTTTCACGTTATTGTGAGATCAGTATTCTTAAAAATAAATTATATTAAACCTCAATTTGACATCATACATACATGTTCTTAAAATATTTTAATACTGGATACTTTTATGAAAGTTAAAACAGCAGACCATCAACAGACATATAAAAAATAAAAGGTTCCAGACAGACAAAGTGCGGAAAAGGTATCCGATCGGTATAGAAATATTTTTTTTTTCTATATGACGGACCGTTAGATGAATTTCGGAGGGAAGGGCAGGCATACGAAAATCTCCGTAAGGCTTTAAAAAAAGTGAGTGTTCGCAATTGGATTTTCAAAACTATGGTAACCTACATTTAAAAGTTACTCAAATTTTCCTCAGACTTTATTTTTGCATCGTTTTGTGACTCGAGAAGTCATTTGCATTCAAGACTTGCGATAAAGTTACTGGTAAATGAGCCCGGATGACAATGGGCTCCAAACCAAAGTGCCTCTCTGTTAATCTAATGGAAAGATGATTTTCTAAACCACATTTCTCCAATGTATTGAATAATTTTTCTAAACTATTTTTTAAACTGATTTGCATTGCTCTATAACCCGACTTTTTGAAATTGGCTCGAATCTTTTTTTTTTTTTAATTTTTAATAAATAATTTTACAACACAATGTTCGAACCAAGGTCAAAAAGAGGAAATTTAGACCCCCTGCACTCTTAAAACAAACGAGCGATTTTAACTCAGTCCGAGTTTATTTTCACTCTTTTCAGGGTTGAAAATGCACTTATCCTATAGGAGTGGATTTCACTCTTTTGTTTTAAGAGTGTGCAAGTCAGCTACATTTTTCATATAAAAAATCCTTTTTAAAAAATTTCAACACAGCCAAAAAAAATGTGACTTAGAAAATCACTTTTTACTCCATTGGATTAGCACAAAGAAACTTTGGTTTGGAGACCTGCGGTCATTTGGTCTTATTTGCACTCAATTCCTTTGTTACTTTTCAGAATCAAGATTCCTTACGTGGTAAACTGTTCTTCTTATGGGACATTGAGTGATACCTGGGACGATTACCAGACAGTCTTCCTAAAGATGTTAAAAGAGAATCCCATTCCAAATGGATTTCGCACTACAACGACAGTTACTATGACAACAAATCCATTGGCTTACAGAGCCTTGTGTTTCTATGAACACTACGTTCCAGCTTATGTAATTGACTTAATCTTAAAGTTGTCGGGAAAGAAACTAAGGTAAACAATTTTCCACTTACACATTCAATTTTGTGTTTTTATTTCTTAATTAATCCACGTTAACACAGAACACTTCAGTGGAGATAGAATATCCCACCGCAGTAAGACGCTTCGAGCGCTGATTCCAGCACCCATTTCAGCGTGAACTTGTTTGCTGTGACCTAGAGCGATTCGACCTTTAGTTGGCGAGAAATTGGCGAGTGAGATTGTATAACGCGGCGATTTTATTCATTGTTTGTGAAAATCAACTAGATTATGGATGTTGAAATTTTGACTGCTGCTTGCGAAAAAAAAGCTGAAAAACGTCGTCGAAGATGGTGGATGATAGCATGTCATACTGTCATCGCAACCGAACTATGTATGTAGAAAATATTTATAATATTTTTTCATTGTATATTTTTCATAGAATGATATCTTTCATTACAAAGCAATATTAGCCTTGTTTAGCCAGCTGGGCTTTTTATTTTAAGCACGATGTCGGATGTCTTGCAAAAAAAGTTTTTTCAGTGGTAAAAAAAAAACAATCTTCCATTAAAGAATGTTGGAATGTACTTTAAATTACAAGAACTGTGCATTCATAGCATACAAAAATGAGCATTTTTATGGCTTTAAACTTCCAATTTAGTTAAATTGACCCCCGTCCTGCTGTAAGCCAAAATATATTAAGAAAAACTCATACAATTCAATTTGATGTTTTTACATAATTTTTCACGACGTAGGATCACTTAAAAAAGAGAGAACCCGCCAAGATGGCTGCTATTTATCTTATGGTAACCCTTTCCTCTGAAGTCACCCAGAAAAACCAATCGAGATGGGTTCGTGACCTTGAGGGCCAGTTCTCAGCGGAAGTTGGAGTATCTGCTTGTTAAATTGTTACCTTGATAAAATCAAGGTCACGCTCAAATGGGTGCTGGAATCAACGCTCGAAGCGTCTAATCGCGGTAGGCTTTTATGAAGCTCAGGCGCCTGCTGTCTGAGCCGGTTAGAAACCTCAACTCGAGCTGCAGACCTGCACGAACATTCTATTGCTGCTCCTTTACAGAGACATTAAATATAATAGACTGCGCATTGGCAAACCTTAAGGGGTCACATGAGTCTTAAAAATGTGCAAAGAAGATATTACATAGCATAGTTTGATCTCTCTTGTAATTTTTTAACTACTCAATAAATGAGTATAATTTTTTTATATGTAATTCTACAAGATTTATTTATTATAAAACAAGTTTTAAAATTTATGAAACTTTAGCCAAAACTAAAATAAATGATATTAAACATGAAGGTACTTGAACACACTGTGATTAGGCTTGCGCGGCAAATTGTGAGGTCAAAATTGAAAAAATGACCAAGAAAATGACTTTATATTGTACAAATATGTACAAACTAGGACTTATACCTAAATTCTCAGCTCAATTTTAATTAGAAATTATTTTAAGAACTTTTTTCTAAAAAAATTAATAAAAAATTAAAAATTTTGATTTTAAATTTTTAAAAAAATAATTTCTAAGTAAAATTGAGCTGAGAATTTAGGTATAAGTCTTTGTTTGTACATATTTGTACAATATAAAGTCATTTTCTTGGGCATTTTTTCAATTTTGACCTCACAATTTGCCGCGCGAGCCTAATCACAATGTGTTCAAATAGCTCCATGCTTAATATCATTTATTTTAGTTTTGGCTAAAGTTTCATAAATTTTAAAACTTGTTTTATAATAAATAAATCTTGTAGAATTACATATAAAAAAATTATACTTATGCATTGAGTAGTTCAAAAATGACATGAAAGATCAAACTATGTTTTGTTGTATCTTCTTTGCACATTTTTAAGACTCCTGTGACCCCTTAAGTGTCCTCACACCATCGAGTTGCAGTCACAAGACATCGGGAAAGTCACACGACTGCAACCTGATCATCGCGAGTTTACCATTTGGCGAGTTTTTCACAACGACTTATGAAGCCGACAATCAATGGTATGAAAAAGATGTTGGGAAAGGATCAAAGATGAAATGCTATTTCTGTAAAAAAAAGGTTTCTACTTTTGGCAACTTATTGCTGCCATTTTAATAAAAAAGCTAAACAGTCTTTGTTTATAGTTATTTTATCGTGGATCCAATCAGTGCAGGTGGCGCAGGAGTCTTATTGGAATTTTTACAGAATGTTTTTATCAAGAAAATAATCCCTGGACTTAAAAAGTGCTAATAGAATAATTTATTCTATTCAAAGTATAGGTTTTTATAAATAAAATTAAGATAAATATCTTCTTCTTCGGGAGCGCAACAGTCCTTTGCAGGATTTGGCTGCCTCAACGGCACGGCTTCTCCATAGAGATGTAATATTTATGTTCTTTTTAAAGAGCAGTTGTCTCTGCTCTGTTCTTTTAAAAGGAACAGTTCTTTAACCTGCTCTTTTTACCAAAGCTGCTTTACACAAGGAATTCTTGCAAACATAAATGAAATACATAATGATTCTACAGACGGACGGACTGCACGATTATAAAAACCTTCCACTTTTTACGTTAGAAACGTAGTGTGAAAGCTCAAACTAAAAAAAAAAAACGATATTTTGACCAATTTTGGGTACCGTATTAACTTAAGGCTTATACTTGTGCACTTTTAGGTTGGTTCCTCTTTACAATCTTTTTGATAAGGCCATGCTAACCGTTGCATTCTTTACACTCCATAAGAGCAAGTACGACACCACCAACTTCCGAACTATGGGAGACGACCTAGATGAGGAAGATAAAGAGGTAATTTTGGACGTAGTCGTACGCACCATTAAGGGGGAATGAGCCCACGTGACAACGGGTCTCCAGACCAAAGCGCCTCAGCGTTAACCCTCTAATACATACTGTTGCCGTTTGGTAACAAGTAATATAAAACACTTTATTCTATTAAAGTAGAGCTCCCTCTCGACAAATGTGTTTTTTTTTCATTTATTACATTCAATTTTGAAGTTTTAGTTACTAATAATCCTCATAGATGACAGTAGTAAAAGTGCATTCAAAATTAAAGAGTGATTTTATTAACTGGTTGTGAAATTACGTTTTTGGCCGTATTCAAAGTATAATAATATTAGTACACTAAATACAAATAAATTGTTTTCAAAAATTAATTACAGTTAAAAAGGGTTATTTTGAAATATATTCTGTAGTTTTCTGGTCATTATTATTAAAATTAGAATTTTGTAGTTGGTTTTTGTCATATGGAAAAAAAAATTACAAAATTGAAATTATTTAAATTGTAATGCAGTTAAATTTGTTTCAGTATATTTCCCATAATGTATGAGTATTTAAGCTACATTTATGTTTTTTGGTGATGAAAATAAAAATTCATGCGTTAGAGGGTTAATCTTATTAAAAAAATATTACTAAAAAATAACTTGATTACTGGTGGGACTGAGCAGTGCCATCTACTGGCAGACTTCCTGTGGGTATCCCACAAAAACTTTGTGGAATGTTTAAATAAATATCGGAAAATGGATTAAAAAAAAAATTCTGGCCAAATGACTTTGTTGTATAGAAAGGCAAATAAATTTCAAAATGCTTTTTCTACGGCTGAAATAACATTTTTTCTTTTCGACTTGTCACCAAATTGCTGAATTTCAAAGCTAATGTTTACACGAAGGTCTTTTCTACTGTACAATGTCAAAAAGAAACGGGCTACTTGGTGTAAAGTGCTCTTTTTTACACCAGTATAAAAAAGGAGAAAATCTAATTTTCAAAATAAGTATTGTTAATATTATATTACTAAAAAAATATTTTGTGATTTAGTTTTTCTTTCAATAGTTTTAACAGATGGTGCTACGACAAAAATGCAGTTTTTGTATTAATAATTAAAACAAATTACAAATCGTTTCGTTGTCAAATTTCATCGATCCAATTCTTATTAAACTTATTATCAGAGTGTGTGTGAACAATTTCATACACTTCATTGAAACAATAACTCAGCGAGATAGTGTATTTAGTAAAATTTTGCATAATGGAGTAGAAATAGACTCTAGAGATTTGTCTTACATTCCTTTGGAAGCAGGGCCTGGTCTAAAAAATATCAGACTACAGACACAACCTATTTTGGGGGGCCCCTTTACGGAAAATGTTATATATGTTTTCCAGTGATAATGGTGTTATGACCTTCGATAAATTTTTTGCTACAATTTTATAGACTTCCTTATAAACACCGATCAAAACAATCACATTTGGGATTTTTTTTTAGTCAAAATCGATCAGAAAACAGAGTGGATCATCAGAATTTTTTAAAATTTACTGATATTTAGGAGATTTACAGCATTTAGCATAATAGAAACTGAAATTTAGACGCCCAAAAAATTTGGGGCCCTAGGCCTGGGCCTAACGGGCCTTATGGAAGAACTGGCCCTGTTTGAAAGATATATATATATATATATATATATATATATATATATATATATATATTTTATTGAGAATTAAAGTTTTTGCTTGCTTCTTTGCAGAACTTCTACACCGATTGCTCGGACGCAACCCTTGAAAACCTAGCTGCAACTATATTGAAGGGAAACGTACTGCATGACTGGGCATTGGACAAACGAACGAAAGAGAATCGCATAAAGAAAACCCAGGGGTAAGTAACAATCGCTAATACAGGGTGTAGTAGCCTCGATAACCCATTGTCTGCCAAAAGGATCCTCAACGCGGAGATGAGTTATCTCGGCTTATATACTACCATTGACGTTGTAATCTGGAATAATGGCTGGACATGGGCGGTAAATCAGCACCATATAGATGCTGATGGAATATTGAAGTTGCATGTGTGGTAACCGATACACCACTCCCCTACTAGAAACAACGTGGTAAGGAACCATGCGCAGGTTGCTTCGCTGTGCGTTGTGCTGCGTTGAGTTGGAAGAGAGTGCCGTCGTTGAGTTGAGGAGTTGAGTTGCGTGCACCTTTGAGTGCATTAGCAGCGAGTGAGCAACCGTGGTTGAGCGCATTGTAGCATGAGGGTCGTTGGAGTGGGTGACGATCCCATCCTCGGGTCACCACTGTCGAGGCCTCGATAACCCATTATCAGCCAAAAGGATCCTCAAAGCGGATACAAGATATCTCTGCTTATATACTACCATTGACTTTGTAATCTGGAATAGTGGTTTTAACAAGGGTGGTTAATCAGCGCCACCTAGTTGCTGATGGAATATTGAGGTTGCGTTTGTGGTAACCACCACACAGGGTGCTTCAAACAGTGCTGTATTCTTAAAATTTGGGTATAATGTGCCTAAATGAAAAAAAAAAATGAGAGGGTGTACTATTAATATGAGTTGGTACTTGGTAATAAAATTTAAAAATATGCATAAACTCTAATTCAAGATATGGAAGAAAAAACTTGGTTTAAGCTGCACATAAAATAAACCTATCTTTTAAATGTTGCTCTTATACTAATAAGAAGGAAAAGGAATGGTAAATAAAAGAGAAATGTGAAAAATAAGCAAATTATTATTATTTTTTTTTTTTGAAAAAATATCCCAAACAACCGCGCGAGATTAATTTTCTTCTCACCCTGGTACTGCTTTTTGTTTGGAAAACAGTCGCTGCCCATTGGTTTACCAACCATGATATCATCATACCACTTTGGTAATAACAGATAATCTGGCTAAATGCATTGTTTTTTTAAAACTAAAATAAAGTGTCAAACTCATTAAAAATAAAAGGGTATATTCTATTTAGGACCAAAGTACCTTAGTGTTTATCCAAAGAAGTCGAAGAAAAAATGATTTATAAAGCCACATTAATCCGTCTGATTGAATATTTATACAAACTGTTTTTTGCACGTGATAAATGCAGTTGACTTACAATTTCCTAACATCCCCTATTTTTAAATAGGTTGGAATTTTTTGTTGTAAAATTATTTGGTGACATTTTTTTTATTTGGAAACCCGTTTATAAAGTGGAATTATAGAGAACTGTAAGTCAGTCACATTTATCATACAAGAAAAAAACAGTTTATAAAAGTATTTGGTAGGTAAAGAGACACGCAGTCAATTGGGCTTATTCGCACTTAATTTTGAATGTTAGTCTTGAATTTTACGTATTCATAAAATTTAAAATATGGTCTCTAATACAGTATAAGGCAAAAAAAAAGGAACTGGTCTAAAGATAGGAATACGTTGAAATGATTGGCGAGAAAAACTCTTGAAGCCGCCTGAAACCTTTTTTTGGATTGGTTGGATCGTATTAGCTTCACATTAGAGCTACTCGTAGACTAGTGGCGAGTTCGGAACTTCGTATTGTATGAAGACGTTCCATTATGCAAATTTTGTGTCTTGCAATCAATTCAGAATGTTTTGTATTACCAAAAACAAAAAGGTCAGATTCTCTAGGATAAATAACGACCGAAAAAATCAATTAATCACTAGTGGGAACTTTTCTTAATCAGCTCTGCAAACCTTGCTTATATTTCATTTCAACTAGCTTCTAAAACCGTATCGCTCTAGACCGGGCCACTTTTGTTTGCCTCACCCTGTAGAAGATCCCTTTTGTCTATACGCATTTAAAATATGATATTTTATTTTCAGGCTTCACAGACTCACACAATTC
Source organism: Hylyphantes graminicola (assembly GCA_023701765.1). NCBI lineage: Eukaryota > Metazoa > Arthropoda > Arachnida > Araneae > Linyphiidae > Hylyphantes > Hylyphantes graminicola. Next base: position 72,182,443 of record CM043111.1, on the reverse strand, counting down.
ATCAAATACGCCTTCTTGGTTATCATGTTTACCATGGTCTACTTCGCCACATCGACAGTGTATCAACTAGTTGTGTGAATGGCTAAGGACTACTTGTAGTGTGATATCTCCAAATGAATTTCTATCGACAAATAAAATTGAGTGAAGGATATTTTTTTTTTGTCATTTTCATTTAAGAAAAAATACCTCGAGCTTCCGTGGCGCAATTATTTAAAGCAGTGTTTCCCAACCATTTCTGAACAATCTCCATTCACTTTAGGTTGACTAACACCCATCGCTTCCTTTTTATTTACATGTTATAACAAATTATAATTTGAGCAAAAATGTAACGAATGAAGCAGTTTTATTACTTTAAAAACTTACTGACATATATAAAAACAACCAAAGCAGCTTTACCTGGTCTTAAAAAAAGAATAAAATGTATATCTTCAACACATTTTTTAAAGAACAAAAGTAAAGTAACTAAGATCTTTTTAAAACTGGGTTCCCCTGGATGATTTAAGAGAGTAGATAGTAAAAACAAACATGGCTGCGTTAAAACTCCCAATGGAGGCTAGAAATAGGCAGCCGAAACGATTACATTACATTACATAGTAAAAAAGGATTTTGGGGACCCTGCGCGGAGCTAAAATCCAGCTAGCAAAACCAACCAAGGATTGTGGGGTTAGAGAATGGTACTACTGGGGCTGGGGAGCTCAGTTGGCTAAGCACTCGCTTAGCATGCGGAAGGTCCCAGGTTCTGTTCCGAGCATCGCCAAAATAACTGCCGACCTATAAACGGCCCGTGCAGCCAAAAATGTCCGACAAATAATACCCCGTGCAATTAAGTGCACGTTAAATATCCTTCAAAGTCCTAACGCTGCGTACGATGTTGCCCTTGACGGTTGCGTTGGGTGCCTATTCAGGTGTCGGCTCGTCACCTGACTGAGGTTCTAAAATACGACGCCCGTCGCCTATAGACCCCGTGTAGCTCTAGTGCGACGATAATTCAAAACCTAACCTACTGTACAGTATTATTTTAACTTTCTACCTTTGAATACTCATCGTCCTACAGATCCTCTTAGACTTACTTAGTGTCCTCAACGTGGCAAGGATGTGTTTCCAGGAGGCAGGAGGAGTAAGTGAAATGCGTCGGGAGGGTTTACTCCTTGTAGGGTGACCAGTGTGTGAAGGCCACTCCATTTTCCCTATCTATGTCTGGTTCCCTATCTATGTCTAAGATGATATGATGTCAATAGAAATTAGATATATCATCATTAGGGTCGAACTGAGATGTTAGGAAGTAGGCAAGTGATGTCAATAGACATGAACTGCTGTCCAACTGATGACGTTTGCAAGTGATATCGCACCAAACAGACATTAGAACGGCGGCTAGTGGTATCAATTGATGGAACTAGTTCTCTACTGATATCGCTTGCAATCATATTGCATCAAACTGACGTCAGTAAAACAGTAAAAAATCTCACTTGAAACGAATTTATGCCACTGTGATGTGCATTTTAATCGATACTTTTACATCGTAATGCAGCATTTATAGCAGGTTATATACATTCGAAGAGGCAAAAACAGTCTTCTTCTAAAGTGGTATCTCGTATGAAATTGAAGCTGCTTCGCACCCGTAGTCATGAACCAACCGCCTTCTGCTACCCAAGCTGCATCATCCGTAGCGCAGGATAATCAGTAGTGTAGTGCAATGTAATCGTTTCCGGCTGCCTATTTCTAGCTTCCATTAGGAGCTTAACACAGCCAATAATGCCTCCTAATTTAGAACCCTGGTAAAGTGACGAGGTCGACACCTGAGCGAGCACTCGACGGAACTTCGAGCGACATCGTAAGCTGAAGCCGTTGGGACTTTTGACTCCACAAATTTAACGAGCACGTCTGTCCCTGTGTACTCGGGCCCATCCGTCACGAGTTGGATTTTCTACTCCCAGACCATATATCCGATCTATAGGATGACTGGCAGTAGGTGGGATTCGATCCCCCGCACTCCTGCGAAGGCTGAATCCTGAGGCGGATGTTTAACCACTCGGCCACGGACTGGCCTGAGAATAATCAGTGAGGCGTTCAGGATTTAGGCAGAGGGGTCCTATGCGACAAGTCAGCAACAGCCTCCAATTTCCCAATATAGACTAAAAAAACATCAGCTACGTAACTACTGCATCATTAGACATGACAGATTTTCTTCTAGTTGAGGTCTTGCTTTTCCTAATCTGACTGTGGTTCTAAAAATACGACGCCCGTCGCCAATAGCCCTCGTGTAGCTCTAGTGCGTCGATAATTCAAACCTTACCTCACCTAACTTAATTAGAGAAGTCAATTATCAGCAAATTATTTTTGTCAATCCCCAAAATACTTGCTCTGATAGTCTGGGTGTGAGGGTTATGTCAATAATTCAAAACATCAACTTGGTAAACTTGTATCCTCCTTATATAGTCAGAGATTTAATGTGGAGGATTTTTAGATATTGGCAAGAAATCTTATAAAGGCTTGTCGTTTAGTTCCTACTTCCAATCCCATATAATCCGATCCAATTACCACAGAAATTTCCGGTAATCGTCCACTGCAGCCGATAGAGCAGAAAAATACCGGAACTTCTATTTTTTTGTCAAAAAAAATCCCTCATGCGATAATAATGTAAAATAATCAAGTAAAAAGTGTTTCTCAAGTATTATGCACACAAAAAGGGATATGGTGCTCGATGAGTGAAAACAAGCAAATGCCTCATTTATTGCCATCTGTCGATATTTTGGTCACCTTCGTAGTTGCTGATAATGTTAATAGGCAGGGGAGTGGTGCTTAATACCAATGTTATCGCTCAGAAACATTTTGAAATGGACTAAAAATATTGCTCTAGTATGAAACATGCAGAACTGCTTTTACTAAGGTAAATTTTTCGTATTTATAAATTGTTTTTATCATATATATTTTTTTAAATTTGTATTTAATATGAAAGTATTGCTTGAAATAATTTTGCCTAAACCGAACCAAATGTTGTTAGCTTAAAAAAATAAAAGCGAAAGATTATTATTATTATTAAGTTATTAGTATTAAAAGTGGAAATGTATTGAAGTGCGGTTTAAAATAAAATCAATTGTTTACTTTTTGCTTTCTAATTATTTTTTTCTAACTGAGAACATAACTAGACTCGTAGATTAAATAATGCATTCCAATGTGCCTCTAGCATGCACGTTTTGCTTTACACTACTGTTGATTTGATACAACTGGTGGGTTAAACGTCAGTACTACGTAACGTTAGTAACTACGTTAGTAAACGAATAGCTAAATATAAATGAAATTACATCGTCCGTCCGAAAGATTTTTGTACATTAAGGTGTATAAAGGAATGACACAAATTTCCTATAGTTCTAATATGTTGTTAACGTATGTGCGAAATTTTGTTGCTTCTGAGACTGTCTGAAATTAGTTTAATTTGTATTATTTCAATTAGTTCGTAACATATTACAAACATTAAAAATTAGAAAACGCTATGGGTATGTAAACAATATATCGTAAAAGAATAGGTATACTTATTTAACGATTATTCAATATGAGAATGTGTTAGGAATTTCTATAAAAACAACAACAACAATCAAAGTTTTTTCATTGCGTATTTACTAGTTTGTTGTGATAAGAGAAGATTACAGTATTTTATTTTGCGTTAAATTTTTCTTTTTAATATTGGTTCTAAATTGTAATGAAAACTATTGCATTTCCTCTCTCTTTCTCTCTCTAATTTTTATCTTTTAATTTGATCGCTGGAATTTTTATTTTAAATTTTAAAATCATTAGTTACGATATCGATCTAAAAACAGAAATTCAGTAGACATTCTGGTAAATGACGTAGATAGTGTCTCGATTCATAAACAGTGGACATTCGTTTGCGAAGTTGCATTGCTCAATTTAATATATTGTCTATCCATTTAAATTATAACGGCTTGGTGTATAAACTTATATTAAAAAAAAACAGTATTACTAATATTCTTTTGCTCACAATTCACATTTTATAAACTAAAAAAATAGCTATTTAACTAATAAATTTTAAAAGAACTATTTATAATAATTAAAAAAACTAACAACTATGTTTTTCTCTGTGAAATTTTGCTGCTATAGAAGCGAATAGTAAAGTTTGCGATGTTCTAAACACACACTAAACAATTCTAATATTATAATTGTCAAATATTACCATACAACTAAAGCATTAGGAACAATTAAGATATTTCAAACCTGCTAATAAGTTATAAATGAAGAAGTATCGCAATTTCATTATTTTAATGATAAAATTAAATAACATTAAAGAAAAATAACTCCATTAATTACTTAATTGATTTCTCCATTGATTCCATTCAACTCCGTTTTATTTCTATCGTATTTAAGACAGTCATTCTTTCTCCAAATAAAACAAATTTAAGCTAAGAAAATGCATTTAGCCCTTGATACTATATTATTATATTGATATTTCAGGTACTTTTTATGGCGAATCACTCAGAAATAGCTCCCCGAGACACTTGCCACCCTTCTTTTAGAACAAACTTCGAAAACTACTTGACAGGCAGCCTCATCCTCCTCGTATCCTTCATCGCGGTATGCGGCAACGGCCTAGTCCTGGTATCCTTCTTCCAATGCCACAAACTGCGGAGTCAGAAAGGAGCCTACTTCATCGCCAACTTGGCCCTATCCGATTTCCTGTGCTCCGTGTACGTCATGCTTCCGAGTGCCTTGTGCCTCTTTAACGAGAATTTGAGGTTGGACGGCATCTCCTGTAGCTTCCACTCTGTATTCAACAGTGCCTTCCTCACCGTGTCCAACCTCAGTCTGGCGGCCATCAACGTGGAGCGAGCCATTGCCGTGAGCAGACCTTTCAGCTACAGGTTAAAACTAATCATACATAATTATAATATTTATAATTATTTAATATTATAGTTATAAAATGTAGACAATATATCGTCGCTTAAGTTCCCACATGTGCTATCTAACCTTGCAAAACAGTAGAAATTTATTGAAAGGTACCCTTGGCGAACCTTCCAAAATCGCGCCAAAAGTCAGCCGATAACGCAACCGAAATGATAGGATAGGTTTGAATTATCGTCGCGTTAGAGCTACACGAGGGAGAACCAAAAATATGTTTGTTCGTTTAACACCGGCTGTTCGGACTTTCTTGTTACAAAATATCGGTCTACATAATGTAAAGCTGAGATATGCAACAAGAAAGTCCGAACAGCCGGTGTTAAATAAACACGTTTTTCGGCTCTCCCTCGTGTAGCTCTAATGCAACGATAATTCAAACCTATCCTAACCAACCTATCCTATAATTTCGTTTGGGTTTTCAGCCAACTTTTGGCGCGATTTTGGAAAGTTCGCCAAGGGTTATCTTTCAATAAATTTCTACTGTTTTGCGAAGTTAGATAGCACATGTGGGAACTTAAGAGATGATATATTAAGCATCGAGGAAATTACCAATTACTTTATTTCCTCTGTGTTTCTTGCTATGTCTCCAAGCACGGCTAACTTCAATAACAAGGCTACACTCTAAAAAGTGAATGCTCAAAAACGACGACATTTTCCTTAAATTTGACGATTCCATTACTGACAAATGCTCCGAGTTTTCGTTTCCTCAAAGTGAGGAAATTTGAATCGTCATTTTTATGAGGGTTTGAATCTCGTCTAATCAAAAGAAATATTTCGTCATTTTTGAGCATGTGAGTACAACAATGGGATTCAATTTCCTGAAAATCAAGATACATAATCGTCAAATCACGATCGTAAAAGTGAGGATTTGTGCTTACTCAAAACCCACGTGATAGTTTGACGAAACAATCCTCGAAATTTTTTTTTTTTTAACGAAATGGGGCATGAGGATTCGTGAGTCGTCAAAAATGAAAGTGTTATTTCTGAGAGTGCAGAGAAGCTTTCCCAAACATGAGCTAGACGGGATTTTTGACGTCACTATTCCTAGTGCCGAAGATCGAGAAACTAGTTCGGATGCATTCGGAACCGTAAAAATGCTGTCAACTTTGAACGAGTGGTTCCGAACAGGTTTCGAGACCGGTTATCTCAATTTTCGGAACAACGCCACTCGGAACTATGAAGTCAAAAATTCCGTCCCCGAGCGTGCTTAGGCAATACCACCTAGATTGGAAGGCCGGCGAACTAAATGCTTGACGTCATATTAGTGGACCGAATCTGTGGTTTTGACCAATGATCATTCGTGACTAGATCTTGTATTTGAATAAATTTTTAAGAAAAGATGAATCAAGATGCAACGTCATCTTAAGATACGACGCTATTGGTCAACAAATCGAAATTGGTCTACTAGTGTGACGTTGTGTTGCTTAGTTCTTCGGCCTTCTAATCTAGGTGATACTGCCCCGAGCGTGCTTAGGAGAGCTTCTTTGGCCTTAGTATTTAAGTAGGTCGTGATATAACGTCTCTCTATGTCCTGGTCTTGGTCTATTTCTCCTGCGTGTGTTTTCCTATTACAGGAACGACGTGACTATGTTCCGGGTGAAGATGGCCATAATGTACACCTGGGCCCATGGCCTGTGTCTCGGTGCAGTTTCAGGTTTGGCCAAGGGCAATGCCCGCTTCGCCTGGTGGGAGTTGATGTGCTCTCCCACTTGGTCTAACGACTTCGCCATCTTCTCCTGGATAGCGGCCTCGCTGAGTTTCGGCCTCCCGTCTCTGCTGTTGCTGTTGAGCAACTTTTCCATCATCTGTTCCGTGCGGCGGTCGCGAACCGTCGTGTTCCAGAGCTGCGCAGCGAGCGACGGGAGCGGGGACAGGCTCTGCGTGCGGAACAACAATCGCACTCTCAGGTCTCTCCACCACTAGAATAGTTTATTTACCTGTTACTCTTAAATTCATTGAAGTTTAGACAGACAGATAGAAAGATAAATAGACAGATAGATAGATAGAGAGAGAAAGACAGACAGATAGACAGACAGATAAATAGATAGATCGACAGACAGACAGACAGACAGATAGATTACATTGTGCGGACCTTGATCCGTTTACAATGGTTGGCAAAATATTTATATAATACTATTACATAATACTAACATAAATCTATTATAAGGTTACATTATACAAAACAACAACAAAAGAATTGTATAAAAGTACTTAATATATTCAAATAATTTTCCAGCTTTATAAAAATTTCATATCAAAAACTAGTATAATATTTTTAATATTTAATATCAGTGTTAAAATTTAGACACTATATATTAAGCATCGATGAAAATGTCAATCATGTACTTTACTTCCTTGTATTCTTTTTATGTATTTTAAGGTCTCTCTACGTCCTAGTCTTGGTCTACTTCGCCTGCGTGTTTCCATACTACCTGGCCAAGGGGAGCCTGCTGGTTAAGGGCAGCCGACGAGTATCAAAGTGGTATTGTCTGCTGCCCACTCCCCTGCTGTTCTCGGCTGCGGCCATCAATCCTTTGGTGTACTTCCTTTTGAGGAAAGAACATAGAAATGCTTTAATCGAAACTACCAGTCTGGTTGTGAAAAAGATAAAATGCATCCACGAGTTTTTATTTTCGGCGCCCCAGAAGCCTTTGCAGTAAGATTAAAATACATCAAGACATCAACAGAAGAAAAACATACATCATCGTTTTTTTTAACTGCAGAATATTGATTGTAAAGAAAGTACAGCTGAGACAAATAACGTTTTTGTATTCCAACTTCAAAACTCGCATTCAAAAAAGAACTGCCTTTAACACGAATGTGCGACTTGTTTATTAATATTCAACAGTTTAGCAGATTAACTGCACAATTTGTTAGAACAAAAGGTTGATTGCATCCGCTATTGAAAAATCATCAAATATTATTAAGAAAAGAGAACATATCAAAAAAGGACTGAATCAAAATTAAAAGGAATAATTTTCTTTTTTATTTATGTGCAAGAATTGGAAGTCTTACTTTTAAAATAAATTAATTTATCTTTATTAAATAGCAGTTGTAAACTTTTTATGGTTTATCTTCTTTATTTTCTATTACATAATAAAGATGTTTCAATATTGTATTCCGCATTTTATCCCAAAGTCCTGCGTGTTTTCTCGAAGACATTTTTAGCAGTTTGTACCTTTTTTGGTGGCGACTCTTGCCACTATATTTTAATTCTTAAATAAAAAAATAGCATGTTTGCATTTCCTAGACAAAAAATTAAGATTGCATATACAAAAAGTTTCAATATTTTAGAAATATTGAATCTAGATGGAATGATTTTTTAATAAAAAAAATAAAGAAACGTTTTTACATCTTGGAGATTTCCATCCATCTGTTCCCTTTAATTTTCAAATTCAACAATGTATACTCTTACTTTAAATTGACAATTTTGTTACCATCAGTGCATAAAGGAAATTTTAAATCAATCATCCCTCGACTTAATATAAAGCAACTCACTATGCAGATACTTCCAAAGTTAAGATATTCAGGTGTCGGCTCGTCACTTGACTGCGGTTCCAAATTATGACGCCCGTCGCCAATAACCCTCGTGTAGCTCTAGTGTGACGATAATTCAAAACTACCTACTTATCTACCATAGTTAAGTGTCTTGTATGGTAACAGATCTCTATACAATTTCAAAGGGAAACTTCGACCCGGTTTTTAAGTAAAGTATACGACATCTGTCATATACTTACGAAAACTTATAAATAAATACAGAAGAAAGCTATTTTGCCATTAAAATAATTAATAAGTAAAATTTTAAAGATATTTATTAGTTATAATCATTTTTTTTTGTTTTGACATTTACATGCCGTTAGTGCTACCATCTGTAGTTTGTGAATATTACGAAAAGTTTGTCTTAATCATAAGTAATTAATATCTTTAAAATTATACTTAATACTTATTTTAATGGCAAAATAACTTTCTTCTGTATTTTTTGGTAAGTTTTCGTGAGCACCTTTCAAAAGTTTCCATTGGAATTGTATAGAGATCTGTTTCCATACAAGACCCATAAATGGCCACAAGTGTAATAATACGACATTCAACATATTAAAAAAATCAACTAAAAGAGAAACAACATAAAAAGACAATGTAATTCGATAAACTTGAATTTAAATTAAAAAAACATGGTAGTTGAAACAATAAAAATAAAAGGTTTATATCCTACTGAATCAATACCTACATTGCATGCTAAAATTCTTTGAATAATTCGAATAACTCTATAGGAAATGCAAAGGTAATACTTTTGTGGAAATTTAAAACGTTTTGAAAGAAGCATAACTGTTATTGTATTTACAACGAATGTATTAAAAATATCCATTTAAAACAACTTGTTTTTATTCAAAGAACTTAGATGAAAGCAAGCCTATTTAAAAACGCATCATTGGTGAAGTAACAACGAACCTTTTCCAGCCAATTAAACAATTTAGAACACTTTTGGAGTATTTTTTTTCTTTTTAGTGTACTTTCTTTTTAGTGTCACTTTTTGAAATATTTTCATTTTTTCCTTATCAAACAATTTTGATGTAATAAAAAAAACGTATTGAAATGATAAAACTTCAACTATTATACAGGGTGCCCCAAAAGTAGCCTAACGGTTAGTTAGGTATACAGTTATTTATACAGAAACCGTTATTTTAACAATGTTAAGTTTAGTTTGGTTGAATTATCGTAGTACTAGAGCTACATTAGAGTTATTGGCAACAGGCATCGTAATTAAGAACCATAGTCAAAAGTGACAGATGTACATATACAGGGTGAGGCAAACAAAACCGGCCCCGAGATAGAGATTAGAATACGACAGAAATGTTGCCAAGTCTAAAACCAATACAAAAACAGGCTTCTCACTGAAGCTATTGATCGCTTCAATATTAAGCCCAAGCAAACGCTTGGCGACTTATTTGCCGGCAACTACGCTACGCTTTTAAGGGGTCATAGGAGTCTTAAAAATGTGCAAAGAAGGTACTACAAAGCATAGTTTGATCTTTCATGTAATTTTTTAACTACTCAATATATAATTTTTTTATATGTAATTCTATAAGCTTTATTTAATATAAAGCAAATTTTAAAATTTATGAAACTTTAGCCAAAACTAAAATAGTGATATTAAACATAAAGCTATTTGAACACATTGTGATTAGGCTTGCGCGGCAAATTTTGAGGTCAAAATTTAAAAAATGACTTTATATTGTACAAATATGTACAAACAAAGACTTATACCTAAATTCTCAGCTCAATATTAATTGGAAATTATTTTAAGAACTTTTTCTAAAAAAAAATAATAATAAAATTTTGATTTTAATTTTTTTAAAAAATAATTTCTTATTAAAATTGAGCTGAGAATTTAGGTATAAGTCTTTGTTTATACATATTTGTACAATATAAAGTCATTTTCTTGGTCATTTTTTCAATTTTGACATCAAAATTTGCCGCGCAAGCCTGATCACAATGAGTTAAAAAATTACATGAAAGATCAAACTATACTTTGTAGTACCTTCTTTGCACATTTTTAAGACTCCTATGACCCCTTAAAAGCTAGTTGAAATGGAATATAAACAAGGTTAGTAGAGCTGATCAAGATTTAGTGATTATTTGATTGTTTCGATCGTTATTTATCCTAGAGAATCGGACCTTTTTGTATTTGTTAATACAAAACATTCTAAATTGATTGCAAGACCCTAAATTTGCATTATGGGACGTCTTCATACAATACGAACTAAGATCTGAATTCGCCACTAGTCTATGAGTAGCTCTAATGTGAAGCTAATCCGATCCAACCAATGCAAAAACAGGTTTCAGGCGGCTTCAAGAGTTTTTCTCGCCAAGCATTTTAACGTATTCCCATCTCTAGCTCGGGGCCGGTTTTGTTTGCCTCACCCTGTATTTACATTCTTAATCCCGAAGGTGCTCAAATTGTCTACCTCCGACATTGATGCATTCTTGCCTGGTGCATAGCCTGATCGGTCAGGTCTAATAAACCAAAGATATGTCGAAACTAAACCAATCGAAGTCAACGAATTGCTGCTCTTTGGCTACGATACGCAGTAGTACGACTTTATTTTAGCCAACCAACAAAACTAAGCACGACTACGTCAAATAACTGTTCTAAATAACCAGAAGTTCTTCCCTATTAAAAATGATCCATAGAAATCAATACAAAAATCTATTGGCATTAGTACAGCTTTATTGGTGCGTACTTATTTCTATGGATGTCCCTATTGTTATCAGTGGAATCTATTGATATCAGTAACCTACTGATAATATTTCTTATTGATATCAATGTAGTTCCTACTGACACCAGTAAAAAAAATATCAGTAAGCAACTGATCTCAAGTGACATCAATAGGCATGTACTTATATCTATAGAGATCAGTAGATATGTGTATGGATATCAATAGAGATCAGTAGAGATTTGTATAGATATCAATAGAGATTTCTATTGGTACCAGTAGGCCATTTCCACATACAAATTTTCTATTGATCTCTACTGACCATTTTTAGTAGGGTTACCAATGGTACTACATTAACTGTTAGGCTACTTTTGGGCCACCCTGTATTTAAAATCTGAGTGACCCAGCAATTTTCGACCATTTTGCTTTATTGTATAGTAGCCCGTAAAGCGGAAATACTTATACGTTACTGAGTCTCTACGTTTTCTCCAAACTATTATAAAAACAAAATGCGCAGTGTTCAGTATATGGTGAAAGTTAGTCGGATGTATGATTGCTGCATTAATTGCAATTTCGGCTGATCACAATTCAAATTCTATCTGATTTGAAACAAAAAATATTTAAGCTAAGTATTTTCATTAAATTTCAGCTATTTCAATGTGGAACAACATTGCATTTTTATATATTTCTGGGTTGTATTTACAAGAGATGAATGGAATATCATAGTAGAATAAAAACATTCTAATGGTGATACATTTATGAAAGCAATTTTTTAATTAGTTCAAAGATAAATTTTTAAAAATTATATACCAAACCTTTTATTTATTTTTTTAAAATTAAACTAGTACTCCTTTTTTCATAATTATTATTGTATTGAAAAAATTATTTTTAATTTAAACTAAGTAACCATTTCGAATTGAATGCACACAAAAATTACATTCTAATTTAAATATTTTTTGTATTTGTCACGTTATAATAAATGGAAATTAAAATGTTAATTGGTTTTGTGAAAAGCATTTGACAAAAATAACTTACATGATGAGCAAAGTTAATTTAAGGTAATTAAAACGATGTTTACTCTGTGTAACTTTAAACGAATTCTGGAATAAGCTGATAAATTTAAATTACATGAGAAACTTCAACATCTTTGCAACTAAACTAAGGGGATAAACATGTGGAAGCTAGAAATATGTAGCAGAAACATTTCAAACATAAGCAGCAGGCCTTGTTGGACATAATGTGTGTACACGAGAAACGAAATTCTGCACCTTTCAAGTGCTTTTCAACATTGGCCACCGTATTATTTTATACCATATCAGAAAAATAAAATAGCGTAGATAAATATATGAATCTATTTTTGCTTAATTTGATCTTAAACAGTACCACAAGCCACATAGCCAATCAAAATGGTTGGGTTCGTGTAGATGGTTAACTGCTTTGCTTGAGACCCGCTTATACCAGACATTATCATAGCATATCTTGAGTTTCCAGCTTTCTTATATTGACTCTACACAAGCCAATAAAAGACCTCGTAATTCAAAACCCTGATACAAAAGTGCCTAAATGGTAGGTGTAGTTTTATATTCCAGTAAAAGGCAGGCAAATTCTATCTTAAAATTGAGGCAGTAAGGGGGCTACTTTTTGTTGGCCCTTTTTTGGGATGCAAGTTTACTCCTAATTTGTTAGATGAGCTTATTCCTTTTTTATATTTCGTTTATAGTATAAGTTTCTTTATTATTTTTATTTCTTGTGGTGGAAGCTTAGACTGTAAAGCTGGAAAAATTTTACTGATTAGCAATAATTAACATAATTATTAAAAACATTATCAAATGTTTTGTATTACAGTAAAAGTTTTAAACTCTTTTTTTTTGTTTCTGGATAAAATGATCTGTGGTGAACGTCTCTCTTATTTTCTCACTGCCTAATATAAAAATATTTTTTTTTATTTTTATAATAAAAGGAAGGGTTATAGCTCAATGTTTCCAAATTTCCATGGGCAATGCATTAAAAATACATCATATTTTACTGTTAGTCTTATTTTTCTTGAAAGAAGTTAACGTTACATATTTGTTGAACTTTTTATTTCCGTAAATTGCAAACCGTATATGTTTAGCTTTATTTTTCTATTAATTGGGACTCTCAAAGAATATCAATGAGGCAATCCAAGTTGATAAAGTTGTGGTTTTTTTTAAAGAATTGTGATAATATAAAATTTAATACTACATTACATAGTTTAGTAAAACTTTCATACTCAAAGAAAAAACAACGAAAAATATTGAGATCCTTAAAACAAAAAAAGTAGTTGTTTTATTTCGAAAAGTATGAAAAATTAACGCGTTCACAAGTTATATGAACTTTTAACTTATTTTTAGATTCACACAGATATAAAGTCTTCACAAGAAAAATAAAAACTTAAAAAATATATTTTATTTGACACAGTAGATTTCCTAAGAATCATTAACATAGATGACTTTTCAAATTTTTAACGTAGTCATATAGCTTTGATTGCCTGGGATGAATTTTTTGACATTGTAGTAGACCGGAAGGTTACAAAATGTATTTGTCATAATTTTTTTTTGTCAATCATTTCCATCGGCAATTTCCGCTATTCTGAAACTCCACTTGTAGTTTTCATTTACGATATATTCCTGAAGAAAAAATTCTAATTAACTTTTCACACGACACAAAGACTCTTAAAGATGTCGGACACTGTTCTAGGACTGCAATTCGAAAAACTTATAGCAGATCCTTTGCTCTGGATCAAAAATCAAGATCAACTTCGAACTGCGATAGCTCTTTTGTCGTTCATTGTAACATGTCTGGCCTACCAAATTGTGAAAAGTTCCAAGAAGAAATTTCCTCCTGGTCCGTGGGGTTTGCCCATAGTCGGGTACATGCCTTTCCTGAAGCAGAATGTATATTTACAGTTAAACGACCTATCGAAGAAGTATGGGGAAGTGTTTGGGTAAGTATAATTCTGTATCTTACACTCTTAAAACAAACGAGCGATTTTAACTCAGTCTGAGTAAATTTTCACACATTCCAGTGTCGAAAATGCACTTCCCCCCTTTTGGAGTGGATTTCACTCCTTTGTTTAGTTAAACCTATGACAGGATCACTAAAAAAGAGTGATTTTAACTCCGTCTTGGTTAATTTTAATTCAGTCTGAGTTAATTTTCACTCCTTTCCAGTGTCGAAAATGCACTTCTCCTTTGGAGTGGATTTCACTCTTTTGTTTTAAGAGATTAAACAAGCGGGTTATTGCAATACCACCTAGATTAGAAGGCCGAAGAACTAAGCAACACAACGTCACACTAGTAGACCAATTTCGATTTGTTGACCAATAACGTCGTATCTTCAGAAGACATCGCTTCTTGATTCATCTTATCCTAAAAATTTATTCAAATACAAGATCTAGTCACGAATGATCATTGTTCAAAACCTCAGAATCGGTCCACTAATATGACGTCAAGCATTTAGTTCGCCGGCCTTTTTCTCTAGGTGGTATTGGTTATTGTTAGTAAAATGTTATTTTGAATCAATTCTTCACCATGAAACAAAAACCTATAAACAGCATTTAACAGGGTTCAAAAAATCTCAGAAATTTTACCTGTCCTCAAGGACGGCTTGTATAACAACGCACCAGTCCTTCTTTGACATTAATCTGTCAAACTTTTAATTATATATAAATAGCTTCTAAATAAATAAAAAAATATAATTTTGTCGTATTTATTATAAACATTTACATGAAATGCACAATGTATTGGTATTTACTAGGATTATATTATGCATTAATAAAATCAATGAATACTTTAGGTTAATATGATAGCAACCTCGTATTTATATTATGAATATTAGAAGTAAAATAACAAAATTCAAGCTAGCTTGGAATGTCAATTTATCCAAGGTTACTACGTTTTTTAATGAATGAAATATAGCGTTTGCTAGTTCCACAACCAAGGCGATGATTTACAGAGGTTTCTGCACAGAAACGTGACAGGGGCTTTCTACACTGCTCGCCGGCCCGCCGGCTCAGTGGTTAGTGTGCTAGCCTTTGGAGCTGTTGGGCTCGGGTTCGAATCCCAATGGCATGGATGTTTGTGCTTGTCAATAAATGTTGTTATTTGTATATGTGTTTGTGTCGTCCTTCTTTGTGTGTCTCTTGTGACTGTCTCTTCTGGCGAGTTGGGTAATGGGCTATAAAGCCTACACTCTCCCTTCTAGAGGGCGCAATCACTGCCATTTGTCATTTATAATTGTATGTAATGCTCCTTTTTTAAAAAGAAGAGCATAACGTGTTTTGTACGTAATTGTTAATTCCTTCGTTTTACAAGTCCAAAAGCACATGCACTGAGCAACTTTTTTGTTTACTCTGCTTACGTGAGCAAGAGTATAATTTCCGATGAAGGAATCAACAGGATATTTTGCCTTCAGAGCCTAGTCTCGAAGGCAGAAGGGTGCAATAGCTTCCATTGGCACAAGGCTTTGAGGACCCAGGAGGGTTGGAAGTCTGACTTATGCTCCAAAATGTCACCACCTTCTGAATTTAAGCAAGTCGCTGGAGGAGAGGGACATTTTTCTCCTGACAAACCTACACCCATGGTGCCCACAGGACTTTCGGATCCATAGAGTTAACGAGCACATCTTCCGCATGTACTTAAGGTAGGCGAATACCCAAAATTCCCCAAAGTTCAAAAATGTTTACTATTACTTTAATCTTTTCCAAATTTGGCATAGTGATTTCAAATATAATGAATAATGCTATTTCAGTATTTTTTTATTTAAATATAATTTATTTATTTTAAACGGTGTTTTTCTACTAAAAAAATGAGGTTTACGCTAACAAGTCTACCACATTGAATTTTCATCCTATGAACATTTATCATGCGTTAAATTCTTCGTTTTGAACTGATACACGCAATGACTCTCTAGAGTTACATACAAATTACAAGAAAAGAAGTTATTACGAAAAATGTTAAAAATTAACCACAAAAAAAAGGATTCTTTTCGATTAACTTACACTTGGACATTAAAAAAAACTTATGTATTTACACCAGATGTTAGAGGTTCATGTCACAGATATATATTGAAATAGCATCTGTAAAAATTTCAGGTAAATTAATGTAAAACTTTTTATGCTAGAAGTGTTAGCGTAAACACCTTTTTTTAGTTTGAAAACACCGTTTAAAGTAAATCAATTATATTTAAATAAAAAAAAATTGTCCCAAAAGCATTGTTCATTATATTTAAAATCGCTATGCCAAATTTGGAAAAGATTAAATTAATAGTAAAAATTTTAGAATTTTGGGTACTCGCATACCCTAAGACAGCATAAATATACACTCCTTATCCGAGATTCGTACCCGGGTCCACTCGCATGAATTCATTGTTTGTTTTGTGCAATATAACATTTAGTTATATATAAAAACAGTGTTAATAAAAATATTTCAGCTTTCGTTTGGGCTCTCAACCCGTTCTGGTGCTGAATTCTGCAGAAGTTATAAGAGAGACAAATACAAGGTCTGAATTTCAGGGGCGATGTCTGACAACTATATTCAAAGCTGTGGAAAGGGAAAGTAAGTATTAAATATTGTTTTTAATTAGATTTATATATCTTTTATATTACTATTTTGTGCATTTCATAAGTAAGCAAAGAAATGGATCCCCTTTGCTTCTAATTACTAAGATGATCAATTTAATAAGACATATATGACTTCAGCCCCTCAAAAAATTATATTTTTAACAGCAATTAAACCGGTCACAGATTGTGAGAGGGATATGTAATGCAATGCTCGAATTGTAATATAATATTCGAATAAATAAAAATATAATTGCAATAAAATATTGTAATAATTTTTTTTCTTTATAACTCTCAGTTAATGTCTCGCCGATAAGTCGAACAGTTCCCACGCTGTAAAAGCGCCTTACAGACGTGTCAAAGTAATTTGTGTTAACTTGTTTAAATATGTTCAACTCAAAATAATTTGGATAGACTTTAAATATTTAATATGAAACAATAAATTGTGTTTGGAAGTCCTTATTCCTTCATTCCTACAGCATAAGTATGCTCTTCTTAAAAATTCCGTTACATATGTAATTTTAAAATTCTTTATTTTACAATGTTGATAATTAAATTGGTCGTCAGTTAGGATCCTGAGATAACATAGATCCCTAGTTTATTTGTCCTGCTGCCATCTGCTGGTTTAAAGTTCAAGTTATTTACAAAACACAACATTTTTGTTGTCTATAAAAAAGTTTATCTGATAATTATGAATGCATTTGTGTTTTTTATACGTATATGTAATTTTTAATTGGGATTATTAAAAAAATTCTTGGAATATACTCAAACAAGAACTGTTTGAAACAAGTAATTTCGATTATCAAAGCATAACTCAGAACCAGTAGGTAATTTGAAAAATAAATATGCGGTATTTAAAAGAAACTTATTTAATAGTTACCTTTTTTTTATTAAAATAATCTATATATTTAACCCCTTCCTTTAATAACTATTTGATTTTCTTAACTTTAAATATAACGCTATTCGATCAGGTGTATATAATTTTTTTTCTAAGCAAAAAATTAAAAATTATTTTCAAAACTTCAATAGGTCCCTTTTTTGCAAGTGAAAACCATATATGGATTGAACATAGGAAATTCGTTATTCAATCGATGAGAGATCTAGGTTTAGGAAAGTCAAAACTAGAAGAAGAAGTTCAGGTAAATATACTTTGAATTCCTAACTTCCTTGTCACATTAATAAAACATTATTGTAAATCTCTCTTTTGAAGGCCTTATTGTCAGCGTTGAAAGAATTAAGTTGTTTGAGGTGACGTATTTATTTACCGCTATAAATCCTGCCACCCTTTCATGGATCGGTGCTCTCTCCCATGTGACGTTGATTCACCAATTGCGGCTCGAGAAAAAAAATATTTTCATACAGTATTTCTGTTGCCACCCAAGGCTTATTGAAAAAGATAAAGGGATATGCACGAAACGAAAAATAAAAACGCAGTGATATCATAAACAAATAAACGTCAGAAAAAGAATTATACCTAAACCGACCTTAAGTTTGCAGTATACAAATGTTCTACGAGAAAAAGGGTAAATAGTTCTCATTTTTGAGTGCGAGAATCGAATACAAAAAGGTATTTCACATTCAATAAACAAATTTATTTGTTATTTCAAGACATAAATTAATTATTTTTAAAAGTTAAGATTCAGTTAGAGTGTTATTTTAATTATTTTTTCCTTCGATTTTGACGTAACAGGGCCCACGAATATCAGGGTCGAAAGGAGCAGCCAATCAGAGTACGCGATATTGCGGCGCCAGCCGGGTTGTTTACCAAGTTTCCTCCGCTCACTACATTTCTCTGCTGCAAACTTAAGCTCGGTTTTGGTATAGTCATCAAAATCCTCATTTATTTTAAAGTTAACATGTTTTTAGGTTAGGTTTTTATTTTAAAGTTAACATGGTATTCACGAAACGAAAAATAAAAACGCAGTGATACCAAAAAAGAATTAACGTCAGAAAAAGAATTAGTCACATCAAAATCCTCATTTATTTTAAAGTTAACATGTTTT
Organism: Hylyphantes graminicola; assembly: GCA_023701765.1. Taxonomy (NCBI): domain Eukaryota; kingdom Metazoa; phylum Arthropoda; class Arachnida; order Araneae; family Linyphiidae; genus Hylyphantes; species Hylyphantes graminicola. The sequence continues at coordinate 72,163,742 of CM043111.1, read as the reverse complement.
TAGGTTATTTCAAAGTTAACATAATAATCACGAAACAAAAAATAAAAACGCAGTGATACCAAAAAAAGAATTAACGTCAGAAAAAGAATTAGTCATCAAAATCCTCATTTATTTTAAAGTTAACATATTTTTCAAACAAATATATATTTAAAAGTATGTATTGCAAGTACCAAATTTTGAATTTTTTTCAAAGTAAGTTTTGAAAATGTCATTGTTAAGAGTGCTTCAAGACATCTAATTTTGTCATAGCGTGGTTTGCTTGTGATATCATTAAGTTGTCCTTGAATTCTGAAGAAAGTAGGTGATTTGGTCTGTAGAAACCTGTCATTTATAAAACGAATTACTTTAGTCTCGCTTTTAAGTTTTATCTAAATCTTAAGGATTAGTATGAAACTCTAACCAAACCTTGTATTTCAGGAAGAAATCGACACATTCATGGAGTACCTAAAACGTCACAGCGACAAGCCTATAGATCTGGAAATGCCCTTGACCAAGAGCGTGTCCAACAACATCTGCCTCATGGTGTCCAACGAGAGGTACGACTACGACGATCCAGAGAGGGAGAAGCTGTTCAACAACATGCACACGCTGGCCAAGGTCTTATCCCAGACTGCATCACAGGGTTTCTTTCCTTGGCTGAGGAAAGTGCCCTTCATCAACTGGTACATGAACATAGAGACTGGCAAGAGAGCGGCACGGGCGACTAGGGAACTTTTCTCGTAAGTTTAAAGTTAAATCTCTCTCTGTAAAAGATAAGTAGTTCAGCAATATGCACAGGCACACGCTGGTCAAGGTCTTATCCCAGACTGCGTCACATGGCTTCTTTCTTTGGCTGGGGAATGTTCCCTTCGTCAACTGGTACATGAACATAGAGGCTGGCAAGAGAGGGCACGGGCGACTAAGCAACCTTTCATGTCAGTTTTGGTTGGGTAAATAATGATAATTGCATGAAATATTTTAATACACATTTACGTAATAGTGTAGTAACGTTATTTTTACAACAAAATGATGTTTTATAATGTTAAGAATCTAATAAACACCACACTCTAAATGCTTTGCTGCAGAGCTTTGGTGCAGAGCTTCGCCTCCGGGTTTCATCCTCAAAATGCTCAAAAGTGATTTTTTTATGATAAAACTAGCAAATAAATCCCCGTTCTTCACACGGTAAAAAATATCAGAATCTATATAATAAAATATCTCTAAATAAAATCCTGTAAATATCTTTGGACGTCCAATCTTCCATCATTTCTAGAATGAACTTCAGAAAAAAGTATGCTTTTATGTGTAATGCTTCTTCTATTGCATGTATACTATTGCATATTTAAAATATTAAAAATAATTTTTCCTTCAATGCTAGGCAAAAGATCGAACAACATGAAAAAACACTAAATGCCAAGAACGTTCGTGACTTCATTGACATGTATCTTCTTGAAATGAAAGCTAAAGATAGCAAGAATCAGGACACTACCTTATCATGTAAGCTTCCGATACTTGAAGAGCTTAGTGGAGGAACGTGCCAAGTGACATCTTTGCAAAAATTTGAGATTTTTGTGTCAGTGAACATTTTATTATTTCCTTTAAAGATATAAAGTTCCTCTGGTTTTATAAAACTTAAATTATGTTTTTCTTGCCTTTTGTAAGTACCGTTTTTCAACATATCTAAATGCAAATGAAAAACTTCAACACTCGTTTTCTTGTTTTCATCTTTCTGCTACTTAGCAAGTTCTTCCTCTGAACTCTTCACACATAATGACGTAGTTATTTATTTATTAATTATACATCATTAATGTAGTTTGATATTTAATAATACGAGTACTTAAAAAATAAAAAAAAACACACACAGTGGCATTATCATTTTCATGTGAACTAACCGAATGAGGCAGTGCGTAACTGTCCAATACCAATATGGATTTGAGGGCCGGACAACTAATTTACGTGCCGTCACATTAGTGGACGTGGTTGTCATTTTGACCAACGATCGTTCAGGATATGAATTCGCATTATCTCTAAGGTAAACAGAGTCAAGCTATCATTGGTGTCAATTCTGAAATTAGTTTACTAGTATGCAGGGCCTGCTGTAGGAAATCTCAGACTATAGGCACAATCTATTTTGGGGGCCCCTTTACGAAAAGTTTTGAGTACGATTTCCAGTATTGATGATGCTATAGACCAATGTATAAAATTTGTGCTACAATTTTATAGGTTTCCTTATAAACATCGATCAAAACAATCGCGTTAGGACAATTTCTTAGCCAAAATTGAGCGAAAAACAAAGTGGAGTATCAGAATTTTTTTTAGTTTACTGACATTTGGGGATTTACAGCATTTAGCATAATAGAACGTGGAATTTAGGGGCCCTTAAATTTTGGGGGGCCCTAGCTCGGGCCTAATGGGCCTTAAGGAGGAGCTGGCCCTGCTAGTATGACGTAATTCATATTATCGATTCGGCCTTCTAATCTAGGTGGTATTGATCGGTTTTAGCAAGTTGACAATATTTCAACTAAATGGATGACTGGGGAGACCACGCCTACTGTGACGTCACTGCTAACTCAAATGTTGAGTCCAACAAACGAACCAGCAACTAATTCGTCAAAACTTGTATGGCCAGGTGGCATAACAACTGCGTAAAACATTGTCTTCGATCCATTAAACAACCCTGCTCCAACCAATTCGAGTCATCCATGGCTTAGAACCATTTATTTAGCACTAAATAATTATATGGACTTTCACATGTTTAACGCCTTGCTAAACGAAAATTTTCCTGCCAGATGTTCGGTCAAAAGCGATACCAACGTTTCCATAAACCAATTTACAGTTAATTATGTTATTATCTAGAGCTTAAGTAATGGGCGCAATTATGCTACCAAATTTTGCTTGGAGGTTAGTAACGGCCAAGCAAAGTTTAATAATACTATTACACGTAAAAGTGCTATCCTTTTAAATTAATTTTGGCATAATTTTAAGCTTAGAAATAAGTAATACAGTAGAGTCCCGCTTATCTAGAAAGGTACGGGACCAAAAATGAGCAGCAGAAAATACTGCATATTCAGAGAAATAAATCCAACTTTGTTCAATACGTAATTATTTTTTGTGTATTTATTTATGCTTAGACATTTCTGATTTTAACCGAAAGGTTTGGTAGTTTTTTTTTTTTTTTGATAAACCGATTTTCGGAAATCCGGGACTCTACTGTATTGGCGTAAAAACTGCCCGTAATATGAATTTTCGTAGCATTACTTCATTTCGTGCATTAATTTTCAATGTCATTGATAGCTTTTCTTCACTGTTAATATAATTTGTGATTGTATCACCATAACAACGATCCCCTAGTAACTGCAGCGGCTGTGTGGCGAAATTTTTCACCATATTTCAGGCATTCGGTTCAACAATTATTGAGGTTTGGGAAACAAAAATGTGGATAATGGCTCAACAGAATACCAAGAATTCGGCGAACATTTCATCACACAGCCGTTTCCGCTATTAGGAACCATTTAAAAATAAATAATAACGGAGGACTAAATTTTTAACAGTGGGGCAATTCTTGTCCAATTCCGCCGAATACTTTTCGCTACCTTTGAATAGTGTCTGTCACTGAGACTCTTCCTTTTTGAGACTGATTGCCAAGACAAGTTTTAAGGAAACAGAAGAGTAACAGATGAGTCATATTATAAGAAGGCCCAGTGGCTTAGTGGTGGAGCTTCGCATTGCCACGCCATAGGTCCTGAGATTGAATTCCGGATTGGGCGAGGTTGACCCAACCTTTCATCCCTTGAGTGGGTCGATAAAATGGGTACCAAGAATGCTTAGGAAAACACTAGGGGTTTCACGTGGGGCTGACCACCTTACCGGGACATATGCCTAGCAACCCAGAGCCCTAGGTCAGGAAAGCTGAAATGGGCACGGCAGGTCTTGGCCCTGTGATGGGCTCTTGCGCCGAGGAGTTTAGTTTTTTTTTCATATTAAGCTACTTTTACATCGACTTCATTTCGATTCTTGTATTTGTATTATTATTAATATCTTTTCTAAAAAAAATTGTGTAATTCCGCAGACTTTTTTCCCCCCTACAGATGCCCCTAAGTAAGGCATTTTTAATAACTGAGACTCTTTGCCTTAGAGACTTATTGAAACAAATCGTCGCTTTAGTTCCCACATGTGCTATCTAATTGTTGTGAAAGGATCAGATTTGCCGTATGGTAAACCTTGGAGCGATTTTTTCGGATTTGGCAATACATATTTTTCTGTGGCAACCGTCTGACTTCGATTGATGATTCGAATTCTTTGACTTTGCAACGAGGACGCTTTTCGAACAGCCAGTGTTAAATGAACAAGCACGTTTTTCGGCTCTCCCTTGTGTTTCTCATATGCACGACAATTTAAACCTATCCTATCATTTCGGTTGGGTTTTCCGAAGACTTTTGGAAATTTTGCCAAGGGTTACCGTTCAGTAAATTTCTAACGTTCTGCAAAGTTATATAGCACATGTGGGAACTTAATTGACGAAATACAATGATAAGGAACATATACGTTATTTAATCAAGGACCTTATTATAGGAAGCGACGTTTAACATTCAACTTTATATCGATTCTTGTGCCTCTCTTCCAGTGGACAGACTGGTGGGCAGCGTGGCCGATCTGTTCGGTGCCGGAACCATTACCGTGAAGATCCAACTCCTGTGGTGCTTTTACGTGATGGCCGCCTTCCCGGACATCCAGAAGAGGGTCCAGAAGGAGATCGAGAGCCAGTTCGGACCGGATAGGAAACCGGAGTTCCGGGACTCGAAACTGCTGCCCTACACGAGCGCTGTCATTCTGGAAATCACGAGATGGAAGACCATAGTCCCGATACCGTTCCTGAGATAGTAAGTGGTTAACCCTTAATGAGGCTGTGGGAAGTATACTTCCCAGCAACTTCATCAATTTTGATAAGTGCTGCCATCTCCTGGTAACTTCAGAAAACACACAAAAAAATACTAAAGCAGGTTTCTTATGGACGATACGTTTGAATAGCTCCCAGCGGGCGATAGGAAACATACTTTCCACCGAAAAAAATGGTCTTAATAATCAAAATTAATTTTAGGTAATGAACAAAATGAATTTCTTTTTATAAATCAATCTCAATCCCAGAAATACTTTAATTAGAAAAAAAATGACCTTATAAAGGGTTAAATGACTGAAGAATGCTTCTTGAAGCCTTTTCCTCACTTTTAGGCAAACCGTCAATTCATTATCAAAAATTTGAATATACAGAGATGATGCTTGCAACATAAAAAAAAACATATAGGGGCAGTTATTTTTTTTTTTGGAATAAAATGGTTTTGGATCATTTTTTAAAAATGTAATTTGCAACTGTCCATTATACGCGTAAATGGCATTCCCAGTAAAACGACCATGCATTTTCCCCAAATTTTCGAATTTCCTTGGTTAACTCATAAGAGATTGAGAACGAACTATTCACCTACACTGTAAAAAATTTGGCTTGAATTTACTAACGATTACTTAGTAACTTTACAGGAAAACACCATTTACTAGAAAATCATCTGTAACCTAAAGAAACTACTGTAGCAATACTAAGAAATACTAAGTAAATTGATGTAACGCTTACAGCGCCACCTGGCTATCTTTTTGAGATATGCGTAGTTTCCCTTGTTGGATTGTTTTGTTTCTCGAAATTTGTTCGATCGGCCATCGGATTTAGCAAAAACTAACCGGTGATCGCGTCCGTAAATTGAAAATGTACGAGACTAAGAGATAAAAGTCTGATTCGATATCGGTCAAAGGTGAAAATTCAATCAATGTACGTTTCATCGAAAAATTAGGACTAATCGATATCACAACGATGAGAAACCGAAAAACGTGGTGGGTTTTTTTTTAATTTTAGCACATACATACAAATTGCGTTAAATTATTTCTAAAACTTCAAATCCGAAAGCTTTATATCGATCAAGATTTCAACCTCATTATTTACACGCAAAGGATCTGCATGTCCCGATGACCGCGTGGCATTACGTGCTACTTCTCGTTGAAACATGAGCGAGCTAATCTTGAGGTTGCGAGTTCAAATCCTGCGACCTGCTCCGGAAAAGTCGAAATAATACTTGACTGAAAGAAAATTATAGTGGCGCCCTCTTGTTTAACATTTTTGAAACTGCTAGTTACTAACTTTTTCCTAGTAAAGATACTACATAAGTGGATGTATTGATTACTAGAATATATCTTGTAACGTTTACTGAAGTTTTTATAGTATGCTCGCAATTTAAATGATTGTATTGGATACTAAGCTTTAATTAGTAATATATACACATATTTCTTATGTAACATTACTAAAAAAACTTATGGAAGCTGAGTTTCCTAGAGAATTCTTAGTTACCTTACAGATTTTTTTAGAGTGTATACGGCGTGCATGTAAGAGGGGATTAAAGTTTCTACCGTCCATAAGGCCGAATATGGTTGGCATTACATTAACTTTAAGGGTAGAGGGTAATTTTAAATGAATACAAAGTTTAAATCAACAATTGTTATGAGATAAGTAAATTTTGTGCTTTTCATCACGGGAGAAAGTGTGCTCTTAGCTCATATTTTATATTTCCAGGTCTTGGATATTTTGACCACAAATAACAACCTGGACACTTTTTTTCGTGTTCCAAAATTACTATAGATTTTAAACTTTGCTTCGTTCAAAATAAAATGATTTAGTAATGTAGTATCATTTTTTTAAATGTCCTAAAACCATCACACACACAAAAAAATGAAATAGAAATTGAAATCTGCCTATTTTCCGATTACTCTGTACAACAACTTTGATAGATATTATTTTCCTAGTCATTAGCTATGCACTTTTTTACGTTTTAGTACAACCAAAGATACATCTGTGAGAGGATTCGATATTCCGAAAGGAACAACAGTCATGGAAAACCTGTACAATGCACATCACGACCCTAAGCTGTGGACTAATCCCAAGACTTTCATGCCAGAAAGGTTTCTAAGCGAAGATGGATTGAAAGTTATTAAATCTCCTAATTTGATGCCATTTTCTGTGGGTAAGTCTTTAGCACCTTATCAAAGAAGCTCCCAGTTATCAGTAAAACAATATGAGCTACTTCCAAAATCATTTAGAATCGAATCATTTTCTTCAGGAACCCTATATGTCCATATATGAAACCATGTTTTCGTTAATAAAAATACAAATATTTTAGCAGCAATCTGTATTGAAATTGTTAAACAAACAATTATTCCTTAATTTTTGTTCAATGATATGTATACATTATTACAAAGAAAACAAAAATGTATTTAAAAATGTTTTTGATGAGAAAATTCATGACGAAAATATAGTTAATTATCGGCGAAAACAAGTTCCATCGCGGCCTTTCATACATAGGACAAACGATGAGACATTTAAAATCAATCTGAAAGAAGATAAAAGCTTATGTAAGAAACTGGAATGTCATAAATCTTCAGTTGCTACACATTTAAAGGAGATTAATCATCATTTTCATTCAGATTATGCTTCATATTTGTTTAATTATTCGAGTCATTTGGGAATTTGATTTTTTTTTTAAGAAGCCTATCATAGTCTAAAAAACTACATTAGCTTAGTGAATCAACAATTCCAGAGTTCCCAACAATTTGGAAACCATCATAGAGTAGAATAATTTGGCCCAATTTTCAGACCCGCGCATTTTCCTTTCTTCCCTCTTTTTCTAGAATGTTTCACCATTTCGCACCATTGAACTGCTTTTGATTGCGGTATTATTGTGTGAATTTTTCAGATAAAAATTATCATATATCATTCTGATTCTGCAAGAGAAATAACACATGAATTCCCAATGTCATTTTAGGAAAACGGGCCTGTCCTGGAGATACTTTGGCGAACATGGAAGTTTTTCTGTATTTCGTATCAATGCTGCAGAAATTTGACATATCATTTCCAGCGGGATTCAAGCCAACATTTGCTGCCAAGTTTACTGTGGCTTACATCCTTGACCCTTTCAAAGTCCAGCTCACACCAAGAATTTCATAGGAAGAATTATAAGTTTCATGTCTATAAAGCAATTAATTTGATATTTTTTTGTCGTTATCTATTTTTAATATGTTTCCAACATATCTAAAAGGATACTGTGCTTTCTGTGTTTGTTTATATAATCTGTATTATTTATACATGAAAGAAACGTCAGATTAAAATTTAATAAAGATTTTTTGGTAAAACCTGTTTTTTAATTGCGTATTTTATTTTTTACTATCTAGGTAATGTAAATTTTCTGCTGTTTATAAGATAGGAAACGATTGTAAATAATTTTAATTGCGTTTTATATTTACAAAAATAATTTTTTTACAAAATTTTAAATGAAATTTTATGGAAAAACTCTTTGTTCTTATTTGTGATGATATATTTCTGTATCTTTTTATTCATATTAGTAAATGGTAATAATATTCTTAGTTTAGTTGCCAGGTGGAAACAGTTATTTTGCTCTTACCAGTTTTGTAGAGTAATGTAATACCAATTTTATGGAATAAAGATACACCAAATGTTTTTCAGTCTCGCGTATTTAGGAAAATATTTATCTTTGCCATTTTCTAACCAAAGACCCCAACTACAATAGCATTGAAGCAAAATTCTGTTCTAAAATAGCATTATGTTAATTTCATTAGTTGATCTAAACTTCAAACATATGCTTAACGATTTTTACTATTTTAAAGTGCTCTATTTTTGTGTTTTATGATACTTTTGTGGTGTTTGATTACGTTTTTTTAAGATGATTTTTGGGGCAGAAGTCGCATTGTGCTAATTGCACAATGTACTAACAGAAAAAAAAACTTGTGTTAGTGGTCGTTGATTCTGCTAACAAATCCTTCTTATTTAGTTGATTACTTATGTAAGTATATTCGGACAGTTTCCACTCTAATTGTATTCCTACCTTTTTCCTTTTTGGAAATCGTTTAAATTTTAAACTTGCATTTTTGAATAAAATTATACGGTCGCGAGCCACCACAGTCCACCACATATTAAGTTTGAAGTTGCGCGCGCATCTGCGGAGGTAAACGTCGTGAGTAAATAAACCTCACTATCCAATCAGAACAGGCGACGAAATTTCGCCTGCTCTGATTGGCTGCCCCTTTGAGATACTCTGATATTCGTGCGCCTTGTTACGTCGAAATTAAAAGAAAAAATAATTAATATTACACACTAACTAAAAAAAACCTAATAAAACTAATGCAAATATGCCTTGAAATAACAAATAATGTGGTTTATTGAGTGTGAAATACCTTTTTTTTTTACATTTTTCACACTCGAAAATGAGAACTATTTACCCTTTCCCCGTAGAACATTTCTATACTGCATACTTAAACTGTGGTGTAGTCTATCTCTTTAGTGCGTCGCGAAACTGTTGCAGGTGTACTAACTGGGTTTGTAGAAGTGGCCAACGTCATAAGTTTCTGTAGAAACAAAACATAAAATAACACGTGGACAAAACTTCTTGATGTTTTTTCTCAGTAAAAAGCAATAAAATCACCGTCAAATCAATCCATAAGCTTAGGAGATATAAATAAGTTTGTCTACGTCGAATAGCTGTTGCTTTACTTCGTTTGTCGGCTACATCAAATTTAAAATAGAACCTATTAAAACGATAGTAATACTAATATGAAATTGTTTTCACTTTTAAAACTTGGGTATAAATCTGCATATTTGTGGCAGTTGCGAACTTATTTGCAGGTACGTTCCACTCGTAGTTTTTGTTTAACACTTCGGATGCTGAGGACGCGCCAGCGCGTCCTGCTTTTCCGATTCATCGATAACAGCACATTCTGATAAAATTCATAGTACCATTTCGCCAACCGTTCTTAAGAGTTCAAGTTCGTTTGTAAACTCGATAAACGTGATGGTCTAGTGTTGACACAAACTACATGATCTAGCTTTTTCATCTACCCTTTTGTACGATATTTAATTGACACCTAGTAATTCCAGATGTGACTGATAAATTTCCGTTCATAAATTTTTGAAGCTTATGCAGTATTTGCGTTATTTGTCACCGATTTGAATTATGTTTACCCGGGAGCAGGCGCGGGCTATTGACGACACATTTTGATGGTGATTATTTTTTTAGGGGTATCTCTGCAGTAGATAAATTTAGAACATAAGTTGATCGAGTGAATTTCTAACCGAGTCTAAACATTTGGAGAAATTTGAAAATTATAAGTAACATAAGAATATTAGTTGTAAAAAAATCCTTGAGTATGTTACGCGCGCCCGCTCCCTGGTTCACCTCAAGCAAATTTAAGATTATTCGATGATCAATTTGAGGATATAGAAAGTAGAATATTAGATTTTACACTTTTGCAATCGATCCCACTGCGCTTAGAATAATACTTGAGGATTTCAAAGAGTACATTCAATTTTAAATTACGAGGAAATTAAATCTTTCTGTTCAAGTAAAGGGCGACCAGACATACTGCATTCCGCAGTGCGGATTAGTTTTGTATTGAACTATCTAGCTATTAAAAATTGCAAATAGTCTGTTTTATTTTTGTAATTTTTTCAAACAAAAACAAATAAAAAAATATGAGTTATGAAAAATTAGTGATGATTTCATAGCAAGTTAATCACTGAAACAAATCTGGTTATAGGCTTTCAATTCAATGATTAGTGAAAGTTGATGAGTTATTCGATCGGAAAAGGCCAGTAACATTTCCTCTTATTTTTAAGACCACCTGTCGTGTAGCTTCAGTTAGCGACGTTAATTCAACCTAGCCTTGTAATTTTACAACCTCGAACTAAGATTTTTACTTTTTTTTTTTAAATGAAGAACAGATAGTTAATTTCTATTGTAACGATCAGGTTTAAAAAACAAGATGATCTTCTACTTCACATCAGCCTCTATCGATGCCAATTTTTAATCTCTATCGCCGCAGTCAACGTGTTAAAAAGTTATACTTTGAATAAATATTGTTATTTAAATCAGGTTATTCCTTTTGTTGCTTACTTAAGGGGTCATAGGACTCTTAAAAATGTGCAAACAAGGTACTACAAAGCATCGTTTGATCATTCATGTAACTTTTTAACTACTGAATATACGAGTATAATTTTTTTATATAAAATTCTACAAGATTTATTTATTATAAAACAAATTTTAAAATTTATGAAACTTTTGCAGAAAATAAAATAAATGATATTAAACATAAAGCTATTTGAGCACATAGTGATTAGGCTTGCGCGGCAAATTGTGAGGTCAAAATTGAAGACATGACCAAGAAAATGACTTTATATTGTACAAATATGTACAAACAAAGACTTATACCTAAATTCTCAGCTCAATTTTAATTAGAAATTATTTTAAGAACTTTTTTCTAAAAAAAATTATAAAATTTTTTAAATTTTGATTTTAAACATTTTAAAAAATAATTTCTAATTAAAATTGAGCTGAGAATTTAGGTATAAGTCTTTGTTTGTACATATTTGTACAATATAAAGTCATTTTCTTGGTCATGTCTTCAATTTTGACCTCACAATTTGCCGCGCAAGCCTAATCACTATGTGCTGAAATAGCTTCATGTTTAATATCATTTATTTTAGTTTTGGCTAAAGTTTCATAAATTTTAAAACTTGTTTTATAATAAATAAATCTTGTAGAATTACATATAAAAAATTATACTTATACATTGAGTAGTTAAAAAATGACATGAAAGATCAAACTATGCTTTGTAGTATCTTCTTTGCACATTTTTAAGACTCCTTAGACCCCTTAAATGGCAATAATTATATTTTCGATTAAAGCCTAATTATTTTTCTAAACAATTACTGGTTATTTCCAGCAACAGGGTCCTTTCTTTTTAAAATTATGTGAATTTTTGATTAAAAAAAGCTTAATTTAAAAGGTTCAAGCTTCCCCAAATATCTTCCCCTTTTTTTCTTTCTAAAACAAGTAAACAGAAATACACATTTAAAAACATAGAAATCGATATAATTTAATGTTAATTAGACAAGCAAAATACATGGCATGCACTTGAAATAAGAAAATATTTTTAGATATTTCACAGACATCAATAATTTGAATGACCGAGATCTTGACCACAAGGCTTAATCGGAGTTAAAATATGGATAGGCTAGTTACAGATACAGAATTTGACAGTTAGACAAATATTGGTGGTTGAAGGAATCGATTGTACTAGATCTGCTCTCGTTCATGTCACCACACATTATTTACACTTACCTTGATTAAATGTTTAAACAAAATAATCCAAATATTTCCAACAAAAAAATTAGTTTTACAATTTCCAACACACACATTTTTAACAATACTTTGAGTTTATTCATGAAGAAGATTAAACGTTTGAAATCATCGAATGTCAGAATATCGAACCAACGAGACAAAGAAGAGCAAAACAATTGACAGATGTTTTCCGAATTCACCTCACTATTACTCGCAAGCGTCGAATTTATGTTTATTTTTCTTTTATGTTTATTCTTCTAATAAAAATGAGCTGCACATTTGTTATAGCCGTTATAGCGCACATATCATCTGTTGGCGAAATCCATACGAAAGAGTGACAGTGAAGTTTTATAGATTCTTTTCTTAGTTGAATTGCAAGTAATGGCAATTTTTTTCAAACGATTCCCAAATATATAAAGTTGCTTTAAAAAAACTATTTTTAATTATTTAATGTGTGTTCTAACCGTATTTTCAGCAACAACTGTTTACTTTAAATGCTGTTTGCATTTTTATTATACGATTTTTATCAAACTGTTTGATAAAATTTTGTGAAAACAAAGCGTTCTTTGACCGCGTTAAAGCTCAATTCAAGAACGTAGTGAAAAATTTTCAACTGAAAAGCAGTTGCAATAGTAAATACAATAGCTATAATTTCGTTCTATCTTTATAATACTTATATATTCTAATAAAAGCAATCAGTTTTGCATTAGAAACATTAGATTTATGTTCGGAAATTCAAAATTTAATATTCGAGATGCTTGTAGATGCTATGATTTTTTTATGTTTAGGCCTAACTAAAGTTGTAATGTTGTTTTATTTTTAGAAAATTGACTTGTTAACAAAAAATTCAGCCGTCATATGTAGAAAAGGATCAGTCGTCTCAGATCAGCCACTTGCTGCAAGCATAGGAATAGGTGTGACAATTACTATTTTTTTCTGCTTTAGATAAGAAAAAAGAGGTAATATGCTGTGTATGAATAGATGGATTTTTCTGCAGAAAATGTACAATTTTGGGAAAAAATATCAAAAAAATAATATTGATAATAGTTCTTGAATTTTTGGTTTCGACTTACACTTACATATTACATTGAAACTACCGACGGGCTCGACGAAACGTCGGGCAGGATTATACAATTCATTTTCTCATTCTATTAGCTTTAATTATTTAGATTTCCACGGACATCACTACATTGTAATTTGGGTCAATCACAAATAAATGACCTATTCTTGTCTTCGCCAGCTTTAGAAGTAATATTGGCTTTTTAAAAAAAAGTCAAGAAGAAATTCGAATACAGTTTATAGAGTATAACCCTTTTAGTCCCAGTGATGCCATTTGGAATCATCACTATCAATATTCCCCCCCCCTTATTATTGACAACCTTGTTCAAAGAGATGATAACTTTATTATTTCAAATAACCAGGGTGCTATTCGCCGTCAGGGCAGTGGTGTTTTTAAGATTGACACTTACGATTTTGAAAGTTTATTCACCAATATTCCTCATCACAATGTATTGGAGGTGTTTGAAATCACTTTTGAAGAATTTGAGGGCTTAATAAAATGCAGTAAAGATGAATGGTTTAAACTTATCAAATTTTGTTGTGTTGCAATACTATTTTATGTAATGGAAGATTTTATTATTTGCAAATTAAAAGTACCCTATGGACAGTAGTTATTGCAGCTCTTTTGCAAATATTTATTTACAGGAAGAATTTTGGGGTCCAATGTATCGATGATTTGTGCATTTTTTAATGGTGATAATTTTGAAACAATTTGGAAAGTTGTTTATCCTAACAATTCTTAAAAAAAAATCTAGTTTAGATGTCGATTTTCTGGATCTGTCGATTTCAATTAAGGATGAATTTATTAAAATAAAAATTTATGATAAAAGAGATGGCTTTAGCTTCGAAGTTATTTTCTTAACAAATTGGTATTCTAATGTCAGTATACTGGTAAATCGTAATATTGTATTTTATTCATCTGGTATTAATAGCATTTGTAGTTGCAAAGAGTAAAAATTGAAAGAAATTGTAAATTTAAGGCATAAACTTAATTTAAATTTAATATATTTTGGGGTGTTTTGGAATTCTACTATCACAATTCCAAATTTTACAGCTAAAAAAAGTCATTGTCTAACTTTCGCGTCACAGTGTAAGAGTAATAAAAAGTGAACTCATATTTAATAGTTATACATAAATTGCCATACACATAAATTGCCAAAGTCATTAAAATTTAGAGATTGTACACACCATGTACAAGACATGCCGCGCTATTTGAACTAAAAATACTATAATGAAAAAGAAAATCTTTTATAATTATTTCTGCTCTATACTCTATTAAACTGTATCATCATTTTTTCCTAAGTTACTTTGTTTTTAAATGCCTATATTACTTGTAAAACTGGCAAGGACAAGAATTGTTCGTGTTTAGAGTATTCACCTGAAAATATTAGCGCAAGTTAAAATTTCAACGAAATAGTGATAGATGCCAATAATATTGGTATTGACCGAAAAGTTTTATCTGGTCACCATTTTGCAGTTATATTGGCCCAATATAACTGCAAAATGGTGACCAGATAAAACTTTTCGGTTCGCTGATCAACTAAGTAGCCTTAGCGATTTTTTTTCATGTGACGCCTAGCTACTAGTCTTTTCCTAGCTAAGTTTTCCACAGTTGGTCAAAAGGAAAATCCTTTTTTTTCTTGTTCAAGTGTCACTTAGCTGCCTGGTTGCTTAAAATTGTAATTCAGGAGGGATCCAACTTTTAACTAACCATTTTCCCTCTTTTAACAAACAACCACTAATTGCGTATTTATTTTCAAATGATTCTAGATATCTTAAAAAAAGGAGGCAATGCTGCAGATGCTGCTATTGGTACAATGGCAGCAGTTTTTGTACTTCAGCCTATGTCATGTGGTGTTGGTGGGGACATGCAGTGTTTGTTTTACAGGAGCTCGGACAAAAAAGTTCTAGAAGTCAATGGAAGGTATGTGATTATAATAATGTAATTCAACTGCTTTATATGAAATAAGACAAATATCGACATTTTACATAAAAAAATCGTTGCGTTACTGGAAAAGTTTGACAGGTTTTATAATAATGTTAAATGTTTGATGCTACATAATGTGGTCCCTGTGGTAATGTGGGTATGAAACAAAATTTTATTTCTCTATCGTCTACTGAAGCTGAGGTAATAGCTGTATTAAAAGCTATGCAGAATATTTTATGGTTAAAAACCATTGTTAGTGAAATTGTTAACGTTTCAAACATAATAGTGTATGAAGACAACCAGTCTTGCATAGAAACCGTTACAAATGAAAATAGCATTTGTAGGTTAAAGCATATGGATATTAAGTTGAAGTTTATACGAAGTAACTTAATTGAAAATAATATTAAAATCGAGTGTGTTAGTTCAAATATACAAATATCTGATATGTTTACTTAATCCTTGCCTAGATCAAAATTTAATGAACATTTTCCTTTGTGTTGTTTGAAAAGTTAATATGTTTAGAATTTGTGAAGTGCGATTAAGGGCGGATGTTTGTTATAAGATCATATTCAAGTTGCATCAGCCTCTGTATGATGTAATATCTAATTTCATATTACATTATCATTATAATGTAATCGCACTCAGTCATTACATTAGCCATTCAATGCTTAATCTCATTGGTTGTTTAATTTGATGACGTAACCAAGCTTATAAAGGGAAGGGAGTTGTTTTTCTTAACGCTCTTCTAATAAACATCGTCTTAGCAAACAGATGACCTGTATTTTATTTAATAAAAGCATAAAAGGTTTTTTTTAATGAAACTTATATTGGGCAAAATTTAAAAACAAAAATGAAATAATTGAATACACAGGCCTCGATTGTTACTGGTCATGAAGTCAAAAAAAATCTGTATTCAAGTAAAATAAGGAAAGTAAATACATATTAATGAAGCTTTTGAATTTTTATCAAATAATTATATTTTTATTGTATATTAAGTATTTTCCTATACACTAATGACATATCACAAATAAATACACAAAAAAGGAGCTAATAATATACTGGAATAAAAAGAAACATGGACGTAATGCAAAACAAAAGTAAGCAAAAAAATAAATTTCTACACTATAGTACACTCTTAAAACAAACACTCCCAATTTACCTCAGTCTGAGTGGATTTCACTCCTCCAGACTGGAAAATGCACTTCTCCTTTTGGAGTGGATCCTTTGTGTGTTAAACCTCCGACAGGATCACTCCAAACGAGTGATTTTAACTCAGTCTGAGAAAATATGCATGCCTTTAGGGTGTCGAAAATGCACTTCTCCAACTGGAGTGGATTTCACTCTTTTGTTTTAAGAGTGTATCAATTTATGATATCATGCATTGTTATTTATTGAACTGACGTCAAATAAAAACTTCATTTTCAATTTTTCCTGTATCAAGTAAGAAATTGCTAAATATAGAACTCCCTTTGCTAAAATATTTCAATGTTTTTACCTATATTAAAAAAAACCCAGCATATCCCCAAGATTATCTTCAAAATATGCAGAGTAGATGACATGAATAAGCGACACCAGCACCATAAACATACACCGGAACAAAACTGAAACGGTTCCCTCAGCTCTATGTGTGCACGTAGTCGTATTCTATACTTTGTATCTCAAGAACTATTGTTCCGAATCGCAACAAATAAAAAATGTTCTTTTCACAGTGAAAAGGTTTACAACTTTGTAGTTACATGTTATAAGCGAACTTTTATGCGTTTACAGATAAATAAGTAAACGCGTTAAATATTACATAATTTTCTGAAATACGGCAAGGTAGCGGATTAACGGCTGGCTAAAACCCCCTAAAGAACAATGCATTAAAGATTAAAGATTTTTTTTATAAAGTCAAAAATTGTGTTCCAAAATTTTCCCTCTATAACTCTTTGTGGCCTGGACTTAATAGTTTTTTGCGTTTAATTGACAGTAACCGGAAACACTAGCTAAACGTTAAATTTATTTTAAAATATCACTACCTTTTTAACCAATTTATTTTGGTATACAGTGGCAGAACAGCAAAGCTTGCAACTCTAAATAAGTTAAAAGTTGCCGGCATCAAAGACGCGGAATCTGATGAGTACCAAGATCACGGATTGTGGATTTCTGTGCCCGGAACAGTAGCTGCCATGTTCGATATCGTCAACTATCTTGGGTCTGGAAAGGTGAAACATCTTGAATTTACATTTATTTTATACAGGGTGTCAATGGATTGGTTCGTTTGATCATAATCAACGCCCCGCTAGAGCTAACCAAGGCTATTAAAGTTTCAATGGGCGTTAAAAGGACACTAAATTGAATGGTAGGAAATCTCAAGAACCATTACTTTTGTTTTTCTGAAGAAGTTAGGTCCTAATATACATTCCTATTGGTCCATGATATCCTGAAAAGAAAATTTCGTTTAATGGGAGGACGAGACCGATAATCGACTTTCTCAGAAATGACTTCCCTCTCTGGTAATCCAAAGAGTGTAGTGTAATCGTTTCAGGCTGCCTATTTATAGATTCCATTAGGAGCTTTAACACAGCCCATAATGCCTCGTGATTTAGAACCCTGGTCAAGTGACGAGTTCGACACCTGAGCAGGCACCTAACGGAACTTCAAACGACATCGTACACTGATGCCGTCGGGATTTAGGACTCCACAGATTTAACGAGCATGTCTGTCCCAGTGTACTCGGACCCATCCATCACGAGTTAGATTTTTCTACTCTTTCCCAGTACATATATCAGATTTATAGGATGACTGGCAGTAGGTGGGATTCGAACCCCCGCACTCCTGAGAAGGCTGAATCCTGAGGCGGATGCCTTAACCACTCGGCCACGGACGGATTCCCACGGACGTAAAATATGTTACGATAATTTTCCTACAAAAGGAACTTGCTAGAGTGATATGTTCGGGCAGATTTCTTGTGCAAAGTGAAAAAAAAATCTTTAGCAGAATATGGGTCAATTTTCTATCACCAAGTCCATCAATTGGTCCCTTTTTCATGACTAAAGGGAAAGATGGTCAACATTGATGGCAGAGAATTACCATTCCATGTTGTATAACGGTAGGAACATTGCAGTAGAGATGGTGTATTTTTTAGTTAAAGTGTTGTCCGTACATTGGTTTTTCCTATAAATGTCTTTAAGGTTTGAAATTTATCTTTAATCTTAATCTTTAACTTTAATTTATCTTTAAGGTTTGAAATTTATCTCTAATTTCTTTAAGGTTTGAAATTTATCTCATGCTTAAAGCCTTGCCCTTTGCTCTATTTTTTTTTAGCTATTGATATAGCCATCTTAAATCAAAATTATCAAACTATAAGAAATCTACAAACATTATAGCGAAATTTCGCTCATGTTTATACTGCATATTTGGTTATAAAGAATAATGAATGAATATGTTTTTAATGCATATAGATGCTTTCTAAAAAGTTTGATTTCTAAAAATAAAAATTAAAAAAACAAAAAACGTTATCAAGTCACAGCAGTTCTCCCCCCCCCCCTTTTTGTAAGTAATACTGAAATTCAATTTTAATTAAACACAATCCAACAAATATAGTGTATATTTCAAATTATGGCTTATACTAACTATCTTGATGGTTAAAAAATGTGGACGTATCTATAGCCAAACAAAATCTGTTAATTAAAATTTATTTAAACTTTTAGCTAACTATGGAAGAGCTTATGGAACCAGCGATTCAGCTTGCTGAGGAAGGTGTGCCTATTTCAATTATAAATGCCTTATTGTGGAAAGTACATCAAGGTAAACTCCAAAAATCAAGAAATTCAAAAGATTTTTTAGTTGATGGGAAGGCACCTAAACCTGGTGACATCTTCAAAGCTCCTCAGTTAGCACAATCTCTAAAGGTATAATATTTTTTTCAGACTAAAATATAATATATTTTAATAAAAAAATATTTTTTGTTTAAAATATTCTATACGAAGTGACACATGGCCCACATGGGTAAATGAACATATTCAAATAACTACCAAATAAATACCCTTTCACAGGACTAAAAAAATTCAAATCGATCCTAGTACATATATGTATCATTTAATCCGTTTTTTGGACAATAAGCTTGTGTTTATTGTTCCCGCTCGACTATAGAATTCCGTTACTTATATTAACTTAAAATTCAAAATTATGAATATGCTATAAAATTCACGGATAAATCCCATCGTAATTTTCCGCATAAAATATTTTTAGCTAATTTGGCGCGTTTTTAAATATGTTGGCGAGGAAAAGATATAGTTACA
This sequence comes from Hylyphantes graminicola, assembly GCA_023701765.1. Classification (NCBI taxonomy): domain Eukaryota; kingdom Metazoa; phylum Arthropoda; class Arachnida; order Araneae; family Linyphiidae; genus Hylyphantes; species Hylyphantes graminicola. Next base: position 72,144,270 of record CM043111.1, on the reverse strand, counting down.
AACGCACATAAATGATGACGACTCGTAATTTAGAACCTCGGTCAAGAGACGAGTTTGTTTTTTATGACTATTCTTTACTATGATTATTTTTTTAAGATTCTATATTTTTTATGATTCCATTCTTTTTCCCCCTTCTTGATTAGTAAGTGTCTCAATGCTTGACGCATTTGGATTATTCATTCAAGCTACAGACCACTCCGAATAGCGAGCGTTATTTTATAACCACCCTGTACTTTTAAAGGAAATAGCAAAAAAGGGGCCTGATAGTTTCTATCGGGGCGACATGGCACAACGCATCACAAGAGCAGTTCAAGAAGCGGGAGGCGTCTTAACTATGGACGACTTGGAAGACCACCTCACCCACCCACCCATATCCAATCCCGAAGAAGGCATTTATACGGATTTTCAGGGATTCAGGGTCTGGGAGATGAGGCCTAACACCACTGGGATTGTGACTTTGGTGTCTCTGAATATATTGAAAAATTATGATTTAAAAGGTATTATAAAATTTTTTTTGAGTTAAATAAAAATAAATGTAGCAGACAACCAATACCACCTAGATAAGAAGGCCGAAAAACTAAGCAACACAACGTCACGCTAGTAGACCAATTTCGATTTGTTGAAAAATAACGTCGGATCTTAAGATGACGTCGCATCTTGATTCATGTTAGCTTAAAAATTTATTCAAATACAAGATCCAGTCACGAATGATCATTGGTCAAAACCACAGAATCGGTCCACTAATTTGACGTCAAGCATTTAGTTCGCCGGCCTTCTGATCTAGGTGGTATTGAGACAACACAAGTTTGTATAAAGGAATAAGCTAAAATGCATAATCCACTTTTAAATCTGTTTAATTGCTAAACCGATTTTTAAAACAATAATAATAGGGTTAGGTTTTGAATTATCGTCGCACTAGAGCTCCACGAGGGCTATTGGCGACGGGCGTCGCATTTTAGAACCACAGTCAGGTGACGGGCCAACACCTGAATAGGCATCCAACGCAACCGTTAAGGGCGACATCGTGAGCAGCGTCAGGACTTTAGAGGATATTCAACGTGCACCCCCTTACGTATGATTCGTCGGACAATTTTGGCTGCACCGGCCGTTTATAGGTCGGCAGCTATTTTGGCGATGCCCGGACCCGAACCTGGACCTTCCGCATGTTAAGCGAGTGCTTAATCGACTGGGCTCCCCAGACCCCAATAAAAATTGTAAATAAAATAATATATATATTTTTTCTCAATAATAATAGTAAATAAAGTAATAATAAAAGTAAGTGTTGCATCGATAACATAAATATAGGTTCCTATGGATCCCTGGGGAGGCCTCCTTCTCAGGTTTGAAGTTTAATAGGTATTTTAAATTCAATAATAATATTTTTCTTTATCGAAATTAATATTCATCTTTTTTTAGCTCTTGGACATAACTCACCAGATTACATCCACCTTCTAAGCGAAACCTTTAAGCTTGCTTATCAAGAATGCTGGGACAACCTTTGCGACCCAAATTTTTGTTCAAAACCAATAGAGGAATTTCTTACTGAAGGAACTGCAAAGAAAATCAGGCAAACAATTGATCCCGAAAGGTATACTATGCATATTCAGGCTAAGAAGACAGTCAAACCTTTATAACATGTCCTTCATTTTTTTTGGATTATAATGTTAACTGACCGTCCCTATTTTTCCGACAAGGTAATCTACGTCGATTCTAAAATGAGGAATCTCCATTGACAGTGAAATCGGTTAACTTCCGAAATTCATAAAGCGGGAATTCTGAATCGGCTATTCTGAAATCAGGAAATTCCAGCGTTTATGGAATCGGGAGAAGCTGCAGTTGTTTTAAAACACTAAAACTTCATCAACTAAAAAAAGCGAATTTATGGCAATTCAAAATTATCGGTAAACTCTTGGAATCTTCCAAAATCTCTTGGCTCTAAATGATATCTACCGTAAAAAAACAATTTTCCCTGATCTCCAGTCTTTTAAAAAAGAATAATAACTATAAAACTAAAAAAATAATAGTTTTTTGAACATTCTTTTCCATCAAGTTTCAGATTCAGATATAATTTAATACTTTAGTAGCTAGTGTCTATCGGTGAAGTAAACCTTGTTGACTAACAGGAATTCGAGACTTATTCACTTGTCACGCAATATTTTATTCAGCAATCACATACTGTTATCTTCGCATCCGCGCTCAGCAAAATTTTCTGTTTATATGACGTAGGCTATCTGGCGACCGAATCCGGCCCCACTTAGTGTTGCCAGACCCAATCTCCACAGTATTCCCCCCAGTGACGGAACGCGTTAACGACATACATGATTAACATAATAATAGAAATAATAATTGCAAATTTACAATCTCTTAACACAATAACTTTAACTAATAATAATGCAAATTAAAAAATTATGTATCCTTTTTAACAGAATATAATTCACTACTTATGGTAAATGCTCTAGACTGGGAATTTTTAATAGTAGCCAGTGGCTACCAGAGTGAAAAAAATGGTAGCCACATTTGGATTTTTAGTAGCCAGTTTTAAATTTAAGTATATACGGCAAAAAGAAGTGCGACTTTCCACAAAACAAGATTTTTTTTAGGACATTTTTGATACGAAAAGATTGACAGTAAAAAAAGAATCATACCAAATATGTAAGTATTATGTAATTGACCATTATTGAAAGGAAAAAAATATTTTATGTACATACAGTTCAACTTCTATTGGTTTCGGAGAATTCATGATGTCGTCCACGATTGTTCATTAAATTTTCTCATATTAGAATTATTTAAATGAATAGTTGAGATCGCTATCAGCTGTAAACCAATCACATGTAAATTGCTAATATCGTAAAGCAAGATTAAAAAATCAAATTTGCATTTGCGATTTTCGTCGCCCAGCTCCATTTCCGTCACACGGAGGACGACACAGTGACATCACACAAAACACCGGCCAATGATTAGGGAAAAATTTCACTGATGAGCAACAACTGTCATCAAATCTTTCTTCCCGACAGAATAGAATCGGAGAGTTTTTTTTTTTAAATTATTACTTTAGAAATGCAGCTTCATTGTTAATTACTTGCTGAACAAAAAGGAAAAATTATGATAGCCACTTTTGGCGACTGGGATTCGATTTTTAGGTAGCCACTTTCGATGTAATAGTCGTCAGTTGGCGACTGGCGACCGCTAATCTAGAG